>CM074139.1:1093551-1509854 GCA_037178625.1 Skeletonema tropicum | reverse complement strand
AACTTTCTCAAGAAAAACAATGCTTTGCGATCCAATCGGAACAGCTACTCCATCGCCGATTTCCTTGAATTGGTCGGTTGCTCTCTAAGGGCTGCCTGCAGTTGGTTATGTGGCGAATGCCATCATCCTCGCGAGGTATAGTGTTGCGATATCTGTTTTCTGGACGCAGTACACTCTCGCCTGCACAGGATATTATTCCCGCTGTTTCTGGCGCAAGAAGATCATGCAGTTCAGGCGTATGCAATTGCAATGGCGCCTATTCCTCCTCCTCGCGAGAACTATCTCTATCTCTTTCGCCATACAACAAGTCATGTGCGATGTGAGATCAGAAACGGAAAGCAGCCGCAGCAGAAATCATAGAACTCGATCAAGGAATCCATCCAATACCCCCTGGAAAAGGATTCTTTGTTTATTGATCCTTTTGGGCCATCCCCTCTATGTCGCAGAGCCAAATGATCGATCTGTACCTTGCGGCGAATTGTCGGTGCTGAATGTTCTTGCAGCAACTTTCAAAGATGTTGTTGCGTCGAGAATAGGTGCCATCATTGCTGGTGCTATTTCTGCTGGTTGGTGTTTATATTGGCAATTTCCTTCTTTGAAACAAGCACAAGCACACCTCAAGGACATCTGCACTGATGATTGTTATGATGGTGCAAAACATAAACACTCATTGCCGCTCCCATCATCAAGAGGAGTTTGCCTGAAGAATTCACGTGGCATGATGTCATCGAGGCTTCTTCAAATGTTAATCATCCTGAGTCTCCCTACGCTCGTCACTGCGCCGAATAGTAAGTCAGTAGGGAGTTCCTTTCAAGCACCCGCCGCAGTTGCTGTTGTTGGATTAGGCGCCGCAGCAGCTGCTTCTCGTGTAGTATATGACCCTCATCGCACTCGCAAATGGACTGGGAAGGAGAGTGAATTGGAGAGGCAATGCACGTCGTGTGGTGTAGCATATTTAACACCCCCGAAGCATGAATCGGAGCAGCAGCAGGCTGTGAGACGGAAGAGCATGGTAGAGGAGTGTGGGAGGATACGAAAAAATCGAAACGCTAGGATTAAAAAAAATCGAAGTCGAATTAAAGCTGAAGAGAAGCTGAAGAAGCTCTGTTGTGAGAATGATGTCACATACATACCGCCTCCTCCTGACGAATCCGCAAGGCAACAAGAGAATAGACGGCGGAATCTAATAAGGGCGTGTGACGATGAGCTGAGGAGCAACAGGGCAGCTGATACGAAAAAGCGGCGGAGAGCAGGGACACCCCAGCGACGCGCAGCTCAACTCCACGCAGATGCCTCGCGAAAACGTGAGGAACGGAAAAACGAGACTCCCCAGCAGAAGAAACGGCGGCAGCAGGACGATAATGAAAGGCGAAAGAGGAGGAACGAAGCAACCGAAGCCAACAAGGTCGAACATTATGCCTATTGCGAGGATGACGACATCTTCATCAATGGTGAAGTGCCTTACATCGAAGTGAACTTGGATGGTGCAAACAAGGCACGAGAGCTGCTGTTACGTACAAATACAAAAAATGGTGACAGCTGCAATTGCGATGGCTGCCACCGAGCCATTGGGTGCAGTGTGTGTGATGAATTCATTATTGGAACGGAGGAGCTGTGTTGGATCACGAAGGAAGAACTTCTAGAGCACAAAGACCGACTTGGAGTAGAGGCGTACCAAGAATATTATCATGGAGGACAGGAAATTGACCAAGAGCTCAAACAACAGTACGAAATTAGTGGTATGGAAGGCATGCTCCTCTCGAGGCGCTTCGGTAAAGATGATGCTAGTGAATTCATGATCTGTTCAAGCTGTAAAGCCTCCCTAAGGACCAAGAGCGAATCCCCTCCAAAACACTCGATTGCCAATGGCTTCTTGATCGGAACCATACCTACAACCATCGCGTTTGAACAAGATGGAGAGATGAAAAGCTTGAAGACGACAAAAGAAGTCCACGACGAGCACGGAAAGCCCATTCCTAATCAGACGGTGAGCTTAGTGACGAGTGTTATGGCTGCTGCCATTTCTCCCACTCGTCCTTACGCTTATATATTCTCTTACCGAGGAGGCAGGCATCAGAGCCTGATCGGAAATTTTCAGTTCTTTGAGACAGATCAGGCGAAGGTTGCAGGTGCATTAAATTGTCTACACCAATCAGGTGTTGCGTCAAATATTTATGTGGTTTTGAATGGGAGGATGACACCAACCCAAAAAGACATTGTTCGAAAGAAGGCAGAGCTGGACACAAGGCTTTATTTTGGCTTGCTTCACTGGTTCAAGGAACACCACCCCGCATTCAGGGACTTGGTAATAGAGGATGAAAGTTCAGCTGTAAATATTGAGTTGGTAGAAGACCCTGATTCCGATTCAAACACGGATATACCTGGGGACCCCGCAAAAGAGAATAAGGAAGAAGGTGCTACATTTTACTTTTCTGGTGGAGGGGAACCAACAACAGACACAAGTGTGTACAAAACGAGTAGGGAACTTGTGATGGCCATTCTGAAAGATCACTCGGCGCCAACGCTTGCTATACACGGGGGCAATTATGCCAGTCATTTGGATGTAATGAAGTTGGAGAGTGTGTTTCCTACTGTATTCCCATTTGGAAGTGGAGGGCCAACTCTAGAACGCCGGAATAAGATTTCTGATGAGGAAATAATTCGGCATTATCTAAAGTTGTCCCTGCCTCAGTTCATGGAAAGTGAATTCGTGCTTGTCGCAAACTTTTTACTTGGGCGGATATTATCGTTTAAGAGCGCCGTGATGAAATGTAGGCCACTGGTTAACGAGCATGGTGAAGCAGTTGGTGATGAAATCGGCAAAATGACCATCGAGGAAATTGAAGAAGCAATCAACGAGGAGCATGCCAACAAGAAAAGTACTAGTACAGCCAGCAAGTTTCTCAAGGCTGTGAGCGCATCTTGCCGCCATTTGGGCATGAATGAAGAAGCTGCAAAGAGCGCTCGGCGGAAGTGCTTTGCCCTTCAGGACTTCTTCGGGATGCACTCTCTCTTTGTAACAATAACGATTGACGATGAGTGTAGCTTCAGAGTGCGACTATACCCATATGCGGATGCCAATGGCGAAGGAGTAAGTCCTCTGCTTTGTAATGTAACTTGTAGTGGCAGATTGATGTTATTAGGGTAAACACTCATCTTTCTCTTTTTCCTTTGGGCGTGTCTCCAACATAGACGTCAATGCCTCCACTGGACTCGTCCGATGCAGAATGCTTAGCTGATCTGACGTTACGGCGAAGAATCCGACGAAAATATCCTGGAGCCTGTTCTCTAGAGTTTCAGGGTGCGATGCAGATAGCTTTAGAGTGCTTGTTTGGCTGGGAACCGCAGAAGCAGAGGGGGAAAAGGATGTTGTTTGGAGTGATGGAGGCTTATTGCAGAGCCGACGAGGAGCAAGGAAGGGGGTCACTCCATTCCCACTGGCTTGTGTGGATAAAGCACTTTGGCCAATTGAGACGCCTGCTGTTTGCCAAAGATAAGAATACAAGAGAACTCGCAAGAGCTAGCTATATCGCATACGTGAACAAGATAATGTGCGCTCGTCAATGTGATTTTGAAGTCGAGGTTACGCACACATGTCGTGGAACAGACGACAAGAAGGGGCCTGTGAATGAAATCTTCCAGAATTGCTGTCCCAGCATACTCAGAGAAGCTAGGCACGAGGAAGGTTGCAAAAATATAAAAGGACGCGTGATGCAATGCAAATCGTGTGGCAAATGCGAGGCCACCACCGATGTTACCACAGAGGTGCTGAAGAACCTTCAGCAAGGATCCTCCGCGAACTCATTAAATTATCCGCTTTCCAGTGAAAGGCTGGACATTGCCGCTTATCGTACCATGTATGATGTGCCAGATGTCAATGGCTCGGATCCTGATTCGATATCGAGGTATATCCTTTTGAACGAACGATTTAATCAACATGCAACGAAACATGCTTCTTCTTGTTTTAAGAAAGGGTGTGAGTGCCGTTTCCTGTTTCCCTTTCTGGCGACTTCTGGGAATGAGCTTGATATTCTTGTAACCGACGTGATGAAAGATCTGATTCTTTTGTGGCAAGAAAAGAGGGCGGAAGAAGAAGAACTTGATGAATGGGGGCAGTGTCATTGGTCAGAAGAGGAAATCGATGAAAGATTAAAAAGATCAGTCGAGCGCCTGTCCGAGGCCAATTCTAGAAGTTCTTTCGATGTCGAGAATCTCATCCAGGAAGTTGCTGCCGTGGCTAAATCGATCGAAGACGCAGCTGATGAGACTAACACGGCTACCTTGCACGACTTGTCCAAGGATGCTGCTGTCGTGAATAACCTGGCCAAGGAAGTGGCAAAGAACAAAGGGACACGGGTGTATGATGGGAATACGCCGATTGAGGTGATGCGGCACACGTTGGATGGTGGTACGTGCAGAGAAAACAGGTTCGTTGTCGAAATTCAGCGTCCTCAGGGGTGCCAATTTATGAACGTTTACAATCGAGTGCTGTCCCATATATTCACTTGCAACACAAACATTGCGATCGGCGATTCGGGGCAAACTTGGTACCAGACACTTTACAACTGCAAAAATACGCAGTCTGATGACAGAGAACCGAGGGATGTTGTTGCTAAGAGTGTCATCAGGCGATTAGTCAGGGCACAACGTGAGAGAGAAGAACGCGAACAGTCAGGGGAGGGGACCAAAGAAGAAGAAAAGGAAACAAATACTTGGGTTGAGGGCCTGTCTCGAGTTTTATCGGGAATCAACGCGGCGACGTCGCGGAATGTAATTAGTGCTCCGATGAGCCACAACCTTGCGTCTAATAAAGGATCGAGATTTCATTTCTCTCATGACTTTGCGGAGTTGCTCGTGGGTCAGTTAGCAGAAGTTTTGGAGAATGGAAGCGATGAGGTCAGCGCCATAGTTCGGATATGCAAGGAGGGTCGCAATGAGGTGACACAATGGAAGGACATATCTGCCAATGACTACATTTATCGGCCCAGAGACTTGGAAGCTCTCTGCTTTTACCAGCAATCAATGTATTACGCAAAGGGGTACAAAAAGGATGGTCTGTCCAATGATGCCGGAGCCGAAACAAAACAAATGGCATTTGAAAAAGGTCACCCTGGCGTGAACTTCGCTTATCTGAGCAAGCTGAAACGTGTCAGGATCCCAAACGTGTCGCTACCCGATGGTAGCCTGTGCCGCATCGAAGAACTTCGCGTCAACGACGATGCACCAAGCGAAGAGGTGAAAAAGAAACGAGAGAATTATGCAAAGATGGCTCTTTTGATGTTCTGCCCCTTTCGTGGGGAAAATGGATTAGACGTTTTGAAGGGGGAACGGACCGAAGGGAATAGTTACTGGAACAGATTCAATGCGTTCCGCATCGAGTACTATAGGCAGATGGGCCGTCTTTCTTATAAAGAAAAATGCGAGACGGAGTTCCTGCTACCGCCGAGTGCTATTGACATCAAAGACGACAAAAGCTTGTTATCGAAACAGTATTTGTATCTGAATGAGGACGGCAATGAAACTGGGCCCGCTTTCTGGGTTAAAGGATTTGATATTTTACAGAACAACGAGGACAGAATGAGTATGGAACAATGTCAAGGCCGCGCTACAGACGTAATTTCGGATCTTGCACCTTTCCCAGAGAAATACGCTGAAAGGGATGCACGGGATGACTCGGAGGAGCAGAATGACAATCTAGTAAAAGATATCGCCTTTTACTGTGCACAATACGAAAATGGGGAGGAGGGAGAAGAATACGAGAATTTTGTCCGCGCCTACACTCACAAAAGGCTCCTTGATCCGACCAACATTACCCATACCCGTCTCGTGGAAGCCCGTCTTGCATCGTCGTCGCCAGATGAATCAATCATCTCCAGCTCGACCAATAATACTGCTATCTCTGGGAATGATATTGGTGCATCTACCACTACCAGCACCGCTACCCCCACAGTATCAAATGATCGAAAGTCCGAGGAGACAGAGAGGGGATCATACCCCACTATCATACAGCTGATCAAGGGTTCACTCCTGGGTGGAGGGAATTACGATGATGTTTACTCCACAGATGAATCCGACTGCAATATGAACATTCCTGTTCCGGATTCGCCGCATGAGCAAGGATGTGCCGGGGAGGACAAACCTCAACAGGTTTCAGTTCCTACACTCGAAGGTGTTGCTCGTGCTGTCCTGCGGGATGAAAAGAAACGCCTCGACGAGAAACAATACATCATGTACGAAGTGATTGCCTGTTCATTCTTGCTTGGTTTATTGACGCAAGACGAAGACGGCTCAACGTTACTAGGGGGACTATGGACCGCAATCGGGAAAGATACCATGAATGACATCGAGGCATTGAAGCAGGAATTACGAGAGAGGGGAGGAAGAGAGCAGCTGCTCATGTTTGTGACGGGATTTGCCGGAGCAGGTAAAAGCACCGCAATCAAGATTGCACAGAAGTTTTGCTACGAATTTTGCAAGGCTACGTCTATCATGTGGGCGGATAATACATTTCTGTTTACGGCCTACACTGGATCAGCTGCTGCTGCGTTTGGGGGGGTCACCACAGTGAAGGCAACCTACATCGCCAAACAGGGCAGCACTCCACACCTGAGCGCTGACGAGGAGAAGGCGTTTGAGGGTGTCCGCATCCTCATAATCGACGAGGTGTCATTCCTGAAAGATGACGAGCTTTTGAAGCTTGACAGGACTTTGCAGAGGATTGGTAATAATCGCCAACCATTTGGAGGGTATAGCATCATATTTGCTGGAGACTTTCAACAAAACGAGCCTATTCAAATGAAAGCATCGCAAAAGTTATGGCACCCCACATCCTCGAGACATTTTGAGAACAACATCAACTGCGCCATCATCCTGGATGGTCTCCACCGATTTAAAGACGATGAAGCATATGGACGCATTCTGCAGAGATTGTGTAGAGGTGAAATGACACAGGATGACGTGGATAAAATCAACAAGAGATACGTTGGTGACGATGGTATTAAATTACCCAAGCAATTCGATGGCGATACCTGCTACGCTTGTGAGACCAATAAGCAAAGAAATGCAATAACAGCGGCCATATTTCAAGAGCATCTTAGGCAAACACACCCACAAGCTGGCGACGACGACGATCCCCCCCATCACACTATCATTATAAAAGGCCTCATAGAATCACTAACTTCGTCGGATGCAAAAGTTGGTACGCTGCGCCAGAGAATAATTGAACTCGGAGATACAGACGTGAGACAGGGAAAGAAATTGATAAGTCCGCATCTTTGTTGTTATATTGGCGCATATTTCATGTGCAATTCAAACGATAATCTGAAGGAACAAGGAACGGGTAACGGAACCCAGGCTCGACTAGTTCGGGTGAAATTGAGAGACAACCCAATTAGCTATGGGTGCGAAGTGTGGGACGGAAGAAAGGTCTGGACTGTCTGCGCATCGGACGTGGAATTTGCCGAGTTCGAACACTATCCCAGAAAAGGTGATTCGCCAAGATATTTCAAACTCAAGCCCAAAAAGGTCACTGCCACAGCGCACGTAACCCCCCATGACATGACGAAAGAGACAATACCGATGGCGTGTGGTGTGACTCAACTTCCGGTGAATGCAAGCGACGCCATTACAGGCCACAAACTCCAAGGTCTGACGAAAGACAATGTCATTGTCTGCTCCTGGAACAGGTCCACTAACTGGATATACGTTATTCTTTCTCGGGTTCGGACTCTAACAGGCCTATATTTGTTCCGAAGACTTAAGCTCCGTGATATCAAACCACCATCACGAGACTACATGGCCTTTCTCGACCGAATGAGAGGTCTCCAACAAATTGATTTTGACAGGGCGAGGAGACGAGGACGTCTTGAAGATGTAAATGTAGTGTAGACTCAGGGTAATACATAGCCTTGATGTGTTTGAATAAAGCAAGTATATATACTACCTGTATGTATGCATATCTATAATCCAAGCGAAATTGATTTTGTCTACAAGGTTGTTTATGTCTATAGGGTTGTTTTGTCTCAATTCTATTGTAATCCTTCTTCTGCCCCCTCAAAACTCCCCAGAGCCAGGGTGTGTCATACTTTCAGTGACTCCTGTGTCGGAGACTATCTTCGCGAAGAGTGAACCATTTGATATCAACGTAATCGTTTCCTTTAGATTAATCAGACGCCTTGACAACCCACTTGTCCCTTCTTCATCTGTATTTATCAATGAGGCATCCGCAGCCTCTAATTGCATGCGGCATTTGTCAATACCTAGAACAAGTCGATACAGATTACAAGGACGTATGTCATCAATCTTTGCGACTTTCCTACAGATAGGGCAGCTTAGGCTCTTCGATAACCATAGCTCTAAGCAAGAATTGCAAAACTCGTGTCCGCATTTATCCAGATGCACAGCGTCATTGAACACATCAAGGCAGATGGGGCAGATAAGCCTCTTCAGGAGGGGGTCATCGAATTCATTATTCGTCATGGATGGATATGGTAAATTCAATTAATGTAGTAACGCACTCTGGACATCACCAGTTAATATGTGGAACAAGTGACTGTTCAAGATCTATCTAATGCTACAATTATTTGGTAGGCTCTGATTTTTTATGCTGCATATCAGAAATTTAAGTACGTCAGGTGTGCCCTCTCTTGAAGGGGCTACTTGCTGTGTGTGCGCTGCCGTTGGTGTTCTCTTCAGTTCTCAGGTGAGGCCTAATCAAGATCGGCTTGTCAACTGAGTACCGATTCCCTTTATCGGCGAGAAACGGTGTCAAGGTGTCAGCTTATGTAGCCCCACACACGATTGATGAGAAGGGGTACTTGAAGCTCAGCTCAAGCAAACATGACACCCCCACATAGATACTGTTCGTTTGCTTTCAGCTTGCAAGTTTTTTTTCAGTATCATGATTATGGTGGCAAGTAAGGTATCGATGAGATCCTAATGGCCAAGGGATGACGATTACCACTGCAAGGAAGTTCTAAATCCTTCTAGTTACTGTGTTATTGAGGGTCGTAGGAAGCCATTTTTCACCATGGTCTGGGTCCATTATGGATGGTTGATGGCCGGTGAGTACCGCATGTACGTAGGAAGTAGTATGATATGAAACGGTACTGGGTTTTTATCCGAAGCCACACACAATTGACTCGACTTCAAAAACTTCAAGTTGGAGGAGGTTGCTTAATTGTGCGACGCTTAGCACTTTTGCTACCCACATAAACTAGCGTAATGGAATTTCACCATTTTTGGAGGGGGTTGAAAATTGCAGGTTGAAATTTCAGAAATTTCAAGGGATTAAATTTCACTCTAGCTTATCCTGAGATAGTCGTAATACTTTGCACTCTGCAGTCAACACATCACTCTAAGAGAGACTGTCAGCAAGCTTCTTTCCAAGCATCTTCTTCGCATCCATGATATGACGGAGGTTGCTAGCAACTTGTTGTACTTAGGACAGTGCTTGCATACAATACGTAACTTGCCATTGGGTTGGGGCGTGATTTCGTATTGGGAATAGAGCGTTGAGTCTCGTTGCTTTTTGGCATCCGGAGCTGCTGCAAAAGGCACAGCAGCAGGTGGTGCTGCGGGTGGATCGACTGCAGCGACGGCAGGTGGATCGACAGCAGCGACGGCAGCATCGGCAGTTGGGGCCGCAGCGGTGAGCTTGTGTTGGACACAGTGAAGACACATGAGAGCGGTATGGGAGTTGGCAAGTGTTTTTGCATGATCATTAAGATCCCCTGCAGGGTTTTTGTAGGATGGGTTGCCCACAATTTCCTCACAGTAGAGTTTACCGCAAAGGGCACCATGAATTGGTCCTTCACACATCATGCACTGATGATCAGCCGGGTTGTTGAGGGGGGAGTTCTTCATGCCACAAAGGGCGTTGGCGGCGCATGTCAAAAGCATTATTGTTGAAGATTATTGAATTGTTGTTGTTATTGCCAGGCAAACTATGACAGCGTGGTAGACGGCAGAGTGAACAAAAAGTTGATTTGTGCACATACCCGCACCCAAAATAAGAGCCATCCGCGCCCAAAATCATCTGGTACATGCCAATGCAGGAACACGCATGTAAGCTGAATTACTACGAAGGAATAAGTAATACTGCATTGTTAGTCGCCAGCATTTTGGTGAAGAGTTACTCTCCGCTGAGTTGACAAACTCATCATCTGGATGGTGCGTGGTGTTCTTTGGGGTTTGGTGGTTGGTGGAATGAAGGGTCTTAGGTTATTTTTGTGCTACGTGTTGGTTCAGTACCATCCGTTCGCGCCAGAATTTTTGTGAAATTTCATTGTTGGCCAAAATTGGTGCAACTTTCACCCTGTAAATTTCACGAAAGTTGCAGTAGTGAAATTTCACCCTTTTGAAATTCCATTACGCTAACATAAACACAAACGGCGGGCAGATCAAAACACAGAGGAAGAACTGACGCGCGTTTTAAAAAAATAACGGAGTCAAAACTCCCACGAGAAAAAAAGTTAAGCGTCGCACAAAATAGGTACTTGCAAACTGAAAGCAAACGAACAGTAGAGTGTTTAGCCGCCGGATTGGAAAGACGCCGAGCAATGCAGGTGAAAGGGGTTTCATAAATATATCTACTTAGAGGAGTAAACTTACACTGCAGGAAATCAACAAGTCCATACAAAAATAAAAGCTGGTGATCTGAAAAATTGTATGGTAGCATGGCACCCTTTTTTCTTCAAACCCTTGAGTTTCGGTGCTCGTTGGAGATGCGAGACTTTCTCAATCAACGTCGTCTTAATCCTGAAGAAGAACAAAAAGTAAATCGTGGAGTTGAGATCGAACTGGAGACCTTTGGGCGACTGGATAAAAATAAACTTCGAAAGGTCTCCAACTTGCCTGAAGAACTCATTGACTATTTGAGTGGAGGCAAAAGGGAGATCCCAGAGTACTTTCATTTTCCCATCAAACGTTATGTTCCAGAACGACGCAAACGTGAAGAAAGGGCAGACGATTATCTGAAGATGTTGGCTGACATCATACGCATATACCGGAAAACATTTGTTGGTATCTGGAAAAGCACTTATCTTATGAATGGTGGAGGTCCACTGGACGGATCTCAGGATGTTACAGCGTTCCCCGGAAAGCTTCGAGCGCTCGTCCCGACAATAGACGCCGCCGCATGGATCGAGACTCATCATCAGTTCACCAATACTTATGGGCAAACTCTTGTCGAGCATAAATTGACATGGCTGCCTCCATCAATGGATCAAGAATTGTGCATCGTCAACATTTGGGACAAGACTTTCGAAACTTATATTTCCGAGCTTGATCCCTCAATTTCCTTGGATTCTCAAGGGACAGCTGCTGACATGGCTCCTCCAACAAGCCCCCCAACAGCTTCTGAAGTGGCTCATCCAACAAGAGAGGATCAACAAGTTGCCTCAGATAGTCAAGAAACTAAAGTGGCTCGTCAAGGAATAACAAAAGGGGAGCTAGACTTTGCCAATGAAAACGACATTAATTTCGCTGAATTGAAAAAGGCCACTACAGCACTCCTCGGGGATTTCTTGTGCAAGTTGGAAGCAGTGAAAGCTGATTCTTTTCCTGCTGCTGCTGCTGCTGCTGGTGGTGAAGGTCGTGCTGGTCTATTGTTTGAACCTGGCCCTTCTGCAGAATGCCTCCCATTGCAGGAAACAGCCACTTTTCTGCTCGATGCGCTGGGTTTGGCTTCGTCTCGATCTGGTGATGAGTCCTCTTTACGTGCCAGTGATGAAGGTCGAAAGCCCCCATATCTCCAACATCTTCCTCCTCGAGCAAGGTACGAACAGGATCAACAGTTACAGCAAAGATCGTTTGAACCTGGCCTTTCTGGAGAACAACCACCGGGAGCGGGAGGTCAGGATCTGGCGAATTACCTCCCAAGGCATATGGCCACTTTTGTGCCGGGTGATCCAATCCAACCCCACCATGTTAGTCCTGCTGCTGCTGCTGCTGGAGTTGCTGCTTCTGCTTCGTCTAGAGGATCTGGTGATGAGTCCTCATTACTTGCCAGTGATGAAGGTCGAAAGCCCCCATATCTCCAACATCTTCCTCCTCGAGCAAGGTACGAACAGGATCAACAGTTACAGCAAAGATCGTTTGAACCTGGCCTTTCTGGAGAACAACCACCGGGAGCGGGAGGTCAGGATCTGGCGAATTACCTCCCAAGGCAGATGGCCACTTTTGTGCCGGGTGATCCAATCCAACCCCACCATGTTAGTCCTGCTGCTGCTGCTGCTGGAGTTGCTGCTTCTGCTTCGTCTAGAGGATCTGGTGATGAGTCCTCATTACTTGCCAGTGATGAAGATCGAAAGCCCCCATATCTCCCACATCTTTCTCCTCGAGCAAGGTACGAACAGGATCAACAGTTACAGCAATGGAATTATGGTAGATTGACACCACCCTATCTACAGACCCCTCCGACCGAGGCCACGTTTCCTCGTTATGTTGATGCTGGTTTTGGATCTCATGCGAATAACTCGGCAGGTGCACATAATGGCCGCCGCCATCACTATGATTATGATTACATGCCAGCACAATCAAACAGGGGCTATGATGTTCCCATGTACGCAACTGCATTTCGTCAACCTCATTACCGTATCACTGAACCACATGACGAGCACACACAAGAAAGAATTCAACGCTCTTATTCAGACAGAGCTCGCAGAGCTGCAGTTGGGTACAAACGCAATCACTCTGGAAGTAGGACTGACGTGCCACACAACGAGTACAGCTATCATGATCGTGCCCCTAGTAATGACCAAAGACATGAGCGAAATTCGGATCACTTCCCTTGCTCCATTAGCTTGAGAACTACCCATCGCTGAAGTCGATCACCTGCTTTGATAACTCAGAACAATCATAGTCATTGTGGGATTACATTATTTGAATTGCCTTGGTCATTCTATGACTTCAATCATTCACAAACTACTCTTTTGAATGGCCATCTAACCCTGTTTGATTCACGCTTAATGACTATTGTCTTGCGAGCTTGAAGTTTGGAGAACTCTCGCACGATCATCTCCAAGGCTCTCTAGTTCACTCTATACAATAAAACTCTAAATATGATTATATATATTATATAGAGGATGCGAAATCTGAAATTGTACGACCAGGATGACGCCTGTGTTCAGCCCCTCTACTGCTTGCTTGCGATGCTTCTTCAACTGCTGCCCCGTCGGTCATATCCGAACATTTGTTGTGAACAAGATGAGCAAATGACTTTGTCGGTGTCATCCCTTCGCTTTCCATGTTAGAGACTATACTCTTGAGGTGTCTTCCCTTGTTCGTCTTCATCAGTGTCATCAACTTCCTAACTGCACGTCTCATCATTTCCCTTCGAATATTTGCTACTTCTTGATGAGGGCTTCATATGATATATAATATATAGTATTATATATATATTTTATAATAAGATTTAACACGCTTCCTCCACGACTACAAGTCGCTGTCTTCCAACAGGACAGCTTCGTCAATTTCGTCCATATTATAAATATACTTTTATAACAATAACAACAATATCTAAGAAGTATTTATCTATAACCCAGTGCCCTGAGACGCACATATCCCATCATAAATGAATTTTTATTTCCCCATGTCAGTGAGATGCTCACCAATAAGCTCAGTCAAACCACATCTTCCCATTCCATTCGACGTCACTCACCTGCGAGATGACGCGCTTCCCCTCCACCTCGCTTCCGAAAAACTCGATTAACAACTCTTCATCTTGCAAGATATCTTCCTTGCTAGTGCCGAAGTAAATCTTCTTGATGTACATAATGCAGTCCTTGTCGAGTAGGTAATAATTGAGAGGCATAGGAGGGTCCCCCGAGACATCGCCTCTGAACTTGAAGCTCTTCATTTCAAAATCAGACGAAGAGAACGAAGAGAAAGAGCTAGCAATCTTCTGACCAATCTCGCATGGCTCCTCTTCGGGATTCTGTCGCAGTGTAATGATACAGTTCCAGGGGTATGGCATCTCAGGGATACTCTTCATAGGTTCGTCGTCCAAAGGCCTGAGTTGATCACGACGGGGCAATATGCAATCAATGTACCACCCAGAGGCAGAATCATCGCCATTGCGCCAAGCGTCCGTGAGAGGTTTGATGTAGGCCCCCTGATTTTTGCGGGTTGGTGACGAAACAATACTAATGACAATGTCAACCACTGCTGTCTGCAAACTATCGATGATTCCACCCGAGGCTGCAGATGGAAATTTTGCTTTGATGGGGGAATAATTCACATTCTTCTTCACCCTTTTCGAACGGGGAGCAGCCGATGCAGCAACTGATGTCTTCTTCGAGCCTGGCATACTATCTTGGAGAATAAAGCAAATCTGATTTATGAGCCAAGCTCGGATCGGCCAACCCCAAATCAAAGCAAGCATATTATCCAATATAGTAGTCCTAAGGTAGGGTTCTCAACCTTTGTTTTGATTCTGGGGTCTGCTACCTTTTACAAGATGTACGGCGGAAGTGGTGTGAACTTTTTTTAAATTGAGTTTTTGGGACTCAGTACCATCAAACCTGAGTCCACGATTAACTTCAATTTCAAATCTACCTTGGACGGAATTGGTATGAACTTTTTTTTCAAATTGAGTTTTTGGGACTTACATCAAACCTAAGTCCACAATCTTCAATTTCAAATCTACCTTTTACAGGATATGTACGTACGGGGATGCAGGAACTGGTATGAACTTTGTTCAAATTGAGTTTTCGGGACTTACCACAAACCTAAAAACCTAGGTTACTTTCAAATTTCAGATTGTGACCTAGCACTCCAGGTAGGTATCTCATAACATCGGAATCCCAACACAGTTCCATGGGGAGTAAGCAAATTCCTACTTCTCACAAATTTAGGAACAATAATAAGTAATTTTCATGGCTCGAACCAAGCAAACCGCCCGTATATCCACCGGAGGCAAAGCTCCTCACAAACAACTCGCCACCAAGGCAGCACGCAAATCTGCTCCCACCGCTGGAGGTGTCCGCAAGCCCTACCGCTACCGCCCAGGAACTGTCGCTCTTCGTGAGATCCGCCGTTACCAAAAAAGTGTGGATTTGATCATCCGAAAAGCTCCCTTTCAGCGTCTTGTGCGGGAGATTGCGCAGGATTTGATGTCAGATCTTAGGTTTCAGTCGACTGCCGTTTTGGCATTACAGGAGGCAGCTGAGGCTTATCTAACTGGCCTTTTTGAGGACACCAACCTTTGCGCTTTACATGCCAAGCGTGTAACAATAATGCCAAAGGATATCCAGCTTGCTCGTCGCCTTCGCGGAGAGCGGGCCTGATCATGATGTATACAACAAGAAAAACATAAAATAATAAAAGACTGCCAATCAGCAACCATGATTGGATAGCGCCCTATGAGGGAAATATACGAGTAATTAAATAGACCTGATGTTGATGTCAAAATTCAGCATTTGAGGCTGAAGGCTTGGTCTTTTTTTGTAAACACGCCAACTCAGCATATTACTTAAAAGAGTTAGTCCTACCGCAAATTCAAATGTGGATTAACAGCTCTCTCTGCAGTGCTTGGGGCATCCTAATCCTAACGCAGCCAACAGACAATCAGCACGGAACTCGCAATATATATTGGCACAGGAGGTCCTGTTCGTGTGCCAATCGGGGAAACACAGAGGAAGAGCCTTCGTTTTGTAAACTCCTTCTCAATCTGGACGGCGGCATTAGTTGTAATCTCGCCACTTGCTCACAAGCTTGCTATAAAGAAGGCAAGCATTCGCTGTGTTGTAACAGAATAGTGGTTGTTTGTAGAGGATGAATTGGGACTTCCGTTTCTATGTAACATGCTGCAGCACACAGAAGAAAAGGATGAGAGAGGAGGAAGGGACTGAGAGAGAGCAGAATGCGAGACCACCTTTAGATTGAGATTGATGAATGTTAACGAATTAACCCCGGTGATAACACTCAACATAAATATTTATATACCCAGATCACCAGTCAACTGTTCCTATGCACCACAAGCCAAACATTGATCTTCGTTGACGGTACTGGAATGATTCTTTTGTTTTTGTGAGGTGTTCTCGGCCGGATTTTGATTAGCTTCTGCGAGCATCTCCTGGTCGACAGTGAACTGGATAGCATCAGCCTTGGGTCTGGTACGGAGATAGTACATACCAGTCTTTAGACCCTTCTTCCAAGCATAAAAGTGCATAGATGTCAGCTTTGATGTGTTGGGTTTGCTGATGTGAACATTCATGCTTTGACTCTGACAAATGAAGGCACCACGGTCAGCGGCCATATCCAAAATTGCCCTCTGGGGGATTTCCCAGACAGTTTTGTAAACATCACGGATGCTCTTAGGGATTTGGGCAACATTTTGGACAGACCCACCATCCGCAATGATCTTATTACGGACCTTCTCCGTCCACAGACCATTGGCAGTAAGTTCACAGAGGAGATGCTTGTTCACAATGGTAAACTCTCCAGCAAGGACACGACGGTTGTACATGTTAGAAGTGAATGGTTCGGTGCTCTCGTTATTTCCCATTATCTGAGCCGTTGATGCAGTAGGCATAGGAGCCACAAGGAGAGAGTTGCGCATTCCGTGTTCTGCAATCTTATCCTTAAGCCCCGACCAGTCCCAACGACTGCTTGGTTCCACACCCCACATATCGAATTGAAGAATTCCTTTGCTTGCAGGAGATTCCTTGTAAGTCTCATATGCACCATCTGCCCGAGCAAGTTCCATGCTTGCCTCGCAAGCTCCAAAGTAGATTGTCTCGAAAATTTCCTTGTTCCTGTAGAGAGAGGATGTGCAAACTCATGAGAAATACTTCATCACGACATAATACAAACTGCTTTGTATCGATCACAGAAACTTACAGGCTGCGAGCCTCGGCAGACTCGAATGGAAGCTTCATCATTTGCAGAGCGTCGGCCAAACCCTGGACGCCAATACCAATGGGACGATGGCGCATGTTAGATCTCTTGGCCTCCTCAACGGGATAGAAATTGTTGTCAATGACACGGTTCAGGTTCCTCGTCAAAACCTTGGAGATTTCTTTGAGCTTGTCCAAGTCGTAATCATAGTGACCCTCCTCGCCAAAGTGTCCAGCGGGAGTCACAAACTTAGAAAGGCTGATACTTGCCAAGTTGCACACGGCAATTTCATCAGGTGCGGTGTACTCCACGATTTCAGTACACAAGTTGGAGCACTTGATGGTTCCAAGGTTTCGTTGGTTCGATTTCCTGTTGCAGTGGTCTTTGTAGAGCATGTAAGGAGTTCCAGTCTCTACCTGAGAGTCCAGGATAGCAAACCAAAGCTGTTGGGCCTTGATGGTCTTACGCCCCTTGCCCTCACGCTCGTACTTCTCGTAGAGGGCTTTGAATTCACCACCCCAGCAGTTTGCGAGGCCCTTGCACTCATTGGGGCACATCAAGGTCCAGTCACCGTTGGTCTGAACACGCTCCATGAATAGGTCGGGAATCCAGAGGGCGTAGAAAAGGTCACGGGCACGCTCCATCTCGTTTCCGTGGTTCTTCCTCAAGTCAAGGAATGCAAAAATATCTGCATGCCATGGCTCAATGTAGGCAGCAATACTCCCCTTACGCTTTCCTCCTCCTTGATCAACGTAGCGAGCAGTGTTGTTAAATACACGGAGCATTGGCACGATGCCATTGGATGTTCCGTTGGTACCCTGAATGTAACTACCGCTAGCTCTGATATTGCTGACCGACATACCAATGCCACCAGCATGCTTTGAAATAATAGCACAATTCTTGAGTGTGTCGTATATACCTTCGATGGAATCGGCCTTCATACAAGTGAGAAAGCAAGAAGACATTTGTGGGTTTGGGGTCCCTGCATTGAAAAGGGTGGGTGTCGCGTGAATGAAGTATCCTTTGGAGAGGAGATCATATGTTTCTTTCACACGGTCAATGTCATCCATGTGGATGCCGACGGCAACACGCATGAGCATGTGCTGAGGACGCTCGGCAATCTTTCCATCAATTTTGAGTAGGTATGATTTTTCGAGGGTCTTGAAGCCAAAGTAGTCAAATTCAAAGTCTCTGTCATGGATGATGCACCCGTCAAGTGTGTCTCTGTTGGCCATGATGACATTGTAGACTTCTTTGGAGATTAGAGGGGCAGTCTCTCCAGTTTTGGGGTGTTTGTATCCGCGGAAGGCGTGCATAACCTTTGAAAATGATTTCTCTGTCATTTTGTGCAAGTTGGACACCTCGATACGTGCGGCGAGGATGGCATAGTCGGGATGTTGAGTGGCAAAGGATGCAGCAGTTTGGGCTGCAAGTTCATCGAGCTCAGTGGTAGTGACACCTTGATAGACTCCCTGAATCACCTTTTGCGAGATGATGGCTTCGTTTACGAACTAGAATAGAGAACGAGAGAGTGAGAGAAGACGTAAGTAGCTGCGCAGCACGGTGTGTTGACGAATCAATCTTTCGGGTGTACCAACATTACAAGAGATGCAGACGGACGCTCTCATTCTCACCTTTTGATCGAGGCCATAGCATAGCTTCGAGATGCGGCTCTGGATCTTATCAAATTGGCAGCTTTGCTGTCTTCCGTCTCTCTTTCTGATAAACATGATTGTGCTGTGCTGTGATATAAAGGTTGTTCGCTGGTTCTGAGATGCAATGATAGTACAATACTGGACGTGATACATACAATTGTTGGATGCTATTTCGCGAAAGAAAAAAAATCTGAAGTGAGATTTGACACCTGCTGACTGGTCCTCGTACAAAAACGAGAAAGTACATATCTTTCTTGATTATGTAGCTTACATACTTACCTTTCTGTCTGGGCCATGATTTTGACATTGCATCTCTGTCCCCGGATCCTTGGTCCTCACATAAAAAGAAACCCACATCAAAGTCATAATTAGCTGCCAAGAAACCAAGAATGGACTCTCTCATGAGCATACGTGAACTCTCTCTGCAACTGGCCTCGTTTCTAACACCGACAGATGCGTTCAATCTTTTAGTGACCAAGCGCCTCTGGACTAACAGTTCAACAGTTGTGATGTCTGAAGAATCTACTCCAGCTGGTTTCATCAACGAATCACTCCTTCACTCTCTAATGTCGGTCATCAGGCAGCGGGAAGGATTCGAGCATCTCGCAGTGCCATTGATTGAAAGACTCAAATGTGTTGCACATATTTATGGCAGGGACCAACTTGTCATCGCCGGGTCCTTAATCGTTCAAGCGGTAACTAACAATGGCAGTTGTGCTCAAGGTGATGGTTTCGTTGCGAGCGACATCGACCTTTATACCACCGTCATGGCCCTTCCGTATACGAGACGTCATCTAGATTCACTTGGCTTTGTTTTCACTGGCATATCAACTTCTGATTACACGTTTATGGACCACAAGATTCATCATGTGGAGTCATATTCACTCCCGCCGGCTCACACACACATCAGAAGGATGCCCGTCAGAGATGCTGTGAGGAGAGGTTTCATTGCCTCAAGGCACGATTTCGTCGTCAATGCAAGAAGTCCATATGTCATGCCATTGGACTTCTCATTTGCTCCAGGGAACCATCGCCTCAGAAAACAAATCGATCTTGTTGTAACCTCCTCGGCGACAGTCAAAGATACTCTTCACAAATTTGATATAATGCCTTGTATGTCGCACTTCAATGGGATCGATTTCTGCGTTCCAAACTTGCATCGAATCCTCAGAAAAGAAGCAATGCTGAGATGTCCAAATTGGACGTTGCTTTTGAATAGATACATGCGTATGTATCTGAATGCTTTCTCCCTCCATGAACTGGAACAGATTTCATTCTTCAACCCGAATGAAGAGAAAGTTAAGTTCGCGGAGCTTGTTTTCAGCGATGTAAGGGAATGTGGTGGCGACCTCCCAAATCAAGATGGGATCTTCTCACCGATGTCCATTGATGAGCCAGAACTTAGTGTGAAATACTGCATTATCCTTCACAATATGCTAGTCAAGATTTCGCAGCGTGTAGTAAAGTACAACAAGAGAGGATTCCATTTCACCGATATCACTGTTGATGAGCTCAATCAAAAGCAGTATCGCGAGAAGGGATTCCATTTCACCGATACCGGTATCACTGTTGACGAGCTAAGTCAAAAGCAGAGTGCCCCATCGCCACCCAGATACAAAGACGAGCGCAGTCATGTATCGAAGCCGAAGCTGCAAGTCAATACCAGTGACACGGTGAAGAGGGTAAAGCTATTGCACCGAAAGAACCTGCCTTCTCCCGCCCGTAGAGCAAAATTGAGGAATCTTGACCGAAATGGATTTGACACTTCGCCTTTCTATACCCTGTCCCTGTGAATGAAAAGTGAACTGTACCTGACACTGACATCTCTGAGTTGTAACTTGTGCTGTTGTAGGATAAACTATTTTAGCTGATGTAATTTGAACATGATAAGGCAGCGTGCTCTAAGACTCAGCAGTGAAGATTATAGGCGTGAGAAAATTGAATTCTCAATCAGCCCCGCGCTGGGTAAACAAACGGCAGTATCAATGGAGGCACGGTCAATGGCCGCCTCGTTCGGGCAGGACTCTGGCTATATTAGCACTGCTAGAGAGGCGGGATGCAATCAAGCCATAAAAGCTGAGAAAAGAGAAAATTACTAAATCTCTTTTTCTGCCCACAGGCAAAGGTCTGAGTATCTATCTTGGTGATACATACAACTTATATTTTTACTGCTAGAGCTGGACCACAATAAAATCCACGGCGATGAAGTCGTTTTTGGAATGTTCGTTTGATAATGATAATGGCGGTGCAGATATCATAGCCGAGGTCGCAGACGAGGAGCCTTTACTAAGGGACAACCCACGCCGCTTTGTGTTGTTCCCCATCCAAGATAACGAGGTAGGTGGGACATGCAATTTGCCCAAATGTTACTTGCATACTCTGCCTCACCTCCCTCTGTATGTCTTCGTACTAGAGATATGGGTCATGTACAAAAAGGCACTAGCTTGTTTCTGGACTACCGAGGAAATTGACCTTTCCTCCGACCTCAAAGATTGGGAAGGTCTAGCCGACAACGAACGTCATTTCGTCTCCCACGTCCTTGCCTTTTTTGCTGCCTCCGATGGTATTGTCAACGAGAACCTCTCCAGTAACTTTGCTACTGAGGTGCAAAGCCCTGAGGCACGCTTCTTCTACGGATTTCAAATTGCGGTTGAAAATATTCATAGGTAACAAGATGAAAAAAATGTGTAGGCTTTTACATTGGCTCGTACATACACCATTGACACTCACCTGTTTCCTGGTTTCTGGTATATGTTTACATACATTATAATCTACACAACATTCAAAGCGAAACCTATTCGTTGTTAATTGACACATACATTAAGGACCAAAAGACCAAGTCTCGTATTCTCAATGCCATCGAGACCATTCCCTGTGTTCAAAAGAAGGCTCACTGGGCTCTCCGGTGGTGCGACTCCAACAACGCTTCCTTCGCCGAACGTATCATCGCCTTTGCAGCCGTGGAGGGTATCTTTTTCAGTGGCAGTTTCTGCGCCATCTTTTGGTTGAAGAAGCGTGGTCTCATGCCTGGCCTTTGTTTCTCCAATGAGCTTATCTCGCGTGATGAGGGTCTACATTGTGACTTTGCCTGCCTTCTTTACAGCAAGCTCGTGAACAAATTGCCTGTTATCCGTATTGACGAGATTATAACTAATGCTGTCCAGATCGAGAAGGAGTTTGTGGTGGAGGCCCTTCCTGTTTCCCTGATTGGTATGAACGGAGACCTCATGTGCCAGTACATTGAGTTCTGTGCTGATCGTTTGTTGGCTGCCCTTGGATGCCCCAAGCAATACGGAGCTGCCAATCCATTTGAATGGATGGAGATGATCAGTCTGCAGGGGAAAACTAACTTCTTCGAGAGGCGCGTTGGAGAGTATGCTAAGAGTGGTGTTGGTGTAGCCCAGGAGGATCAAGTGTTCAGCCTCGACGCAGACTTCTGAATTACTCCTATATCTCCCTAATATAGTGCGCTGTTCGATCATCACTGAATGCTGATTAGTAGTCTTTCTTTAGTTTATGTTGTTGTATACGATCTTGACATATTAGTCT
This sequence comes from Skeletonema tropicum, assembly GCA_037178625.1. Lineage (NCBI taxonomy): Eukaryota > Bacillariophyta > Thalassiosirophyceae > Thalassiosirales > Thalassiosiraceae > Skeletonema > Skeletonema tropicum. Next base: position 1,487,811 of record CM074139.1, on the reverse strand, counting down.
CACGCTTATAGCATCAAATTTGAATATATCAATAGCACACAAGTTGGATCCTCAATCAGGCCGATGAAATAAGCCTCAGCAGTATAATATCCGACATCTCTTGCAACCATGACACCAAAACAGCACTTGACTGGAACCTGTGATCGGACTTCAAATAGGTATTGTACTTGTTGCCACAAAAGAGAGGCCAAGCGACTTCCCTGATGCATGGACTTAGGTTTGATGTAAGTCCCAAAAACTCAATTTGAAAAAAGTTCATACCAATTCCGTCCAAGGTAGATTTGAAATTGAAGTTAATCGTGGACTCAGGTTTGATGGTACTGAGTCCCAAAAACTCAATTTGAAAAAAGTTCACACCACTTCCGCCCTGTACATCTTGTAAAAGGTAGCAGACCCCAGAATCAAAACAAAGGGTGAGAACCCTACCTTAGGACTACTATTGAATAATATGCTGCTTGCTTTGATTTGGGGTTGGCCGATCCGAGCTTGGCTCATAAATCCGATTTGCTTTGTTCTCAAAGAAGACATCATTGGCTGCATCGTCATCAACATCTGTCGGTATTATTTCACTTAACTTCAAAATGAAGATTCATTATTCTGGTGGACTATACAGCGGTTCTGTTCGTAAGACGAAGTTGCGCAACAGCAGAGGAAAAGGAAAGGGCATGGCAAAGCACCGTTTCATTCCACACGGATGGGGCGTTTACGAGTTCAAGAGCGATGTAAAATACACGGGATTGTTCCGCGATGGATTCGAACACGGATGGGGCTGCCTAACTTGGTCGAATGGAGACTCGTACACGTGCTACTTCCGAAAAGGTAGACCTGAAGCATCCTCATTGAAGCTTGTCAGAGAAGCTAAAAAATTGAAGACACAAGTTTCGAAACTGACTGCCACTTTGATTGAATACCAAAACAAGCAAGACATCTGAGAGAAGCTGCACAAGCTAGAAGTAACTATGTATTAATGCCATTTACCTATCCAAAATGTGCCACATCTATGTAACACGAATAGAAGGCGATCAACAACACTAAATAGTTTAACCTACACAATATTTTGCAATGACTGCCACTTTGATTGAATACCAAAACAAGCAAGACATCTGAGAGAAGCTGCACAAGCTAGAAGTAACTATGTATTAATGCCATTTACCTATCCAAAATGTGCCACATCTATGTAACACGAATGATATTATAAATTATATATATGTATATTTGGTGCTGGAGCCGTGGCCGTGGCAGTGTTGGTTGGACGGAATGCACCCCTGGCGTTAGTTGATCCGCGAGAGAGGGCGACACATGTTTAACCCGAACAATATTTTGCAATGGCTTTGATAGATGACATGGGGAAAGACGCACGCAATAAATCCAACAATTTCACAGTGAGAGTTCTCTCTTCGTAATCTATCACGGAGGTAAATCACTTTTGTCTCTTCTGCTGCTGGGTGCAGATGTCGATCCAAATCCACCAACACCACGTTGTGTCTCTGTCAATTCGTCAACCTGCACTGCATGAACCATTGAAATTCTTTCGAGGATTAATTGGGCAATGCGATCTCCAATGTAAACATGAAAATCCTCATGACCGAAATTGAAGAGAACCACACCTACATTTCCTCGATCTGTTTAAAAAATATATGAATATGAAATTTTGAGATGGGTTACAATGAAATAAGCGAGGCTGTTAATTTGTACTTCAATTTTAGCTTACAGTCAGCATCGACAACTCCAGCACCACAGCCGATCATTCTCTTAACAGCAACACCACTACATAATACACAACAGAACAAAACGCAGGAATTAATATGAATGCATGATAACATAGCACACAATATCGAGCATTGTCGGACTTGCCTCCTTGGAGCGATACGGGCATAAGTTCCCTCTGGACAGGCAACACTCAAGTCAGTTTTAATAACTGCCATCCCCCCAGCAGGTACGACTTTAGGCTCCGCTGCACATAAATCAAACCCAGCAGATTCGGGTGACCAGCGAGTTGGCATAGTGGCATTAGGACTGAGGAGTTTTACCAATAGCATGATGGGAGGTGTGGAAACAATGTAATAGAAGGCTGGAGATGTATCGCCATCTGCGGAAGTTAGATAGCTGAATAGGGTGGGGGCGGCTCTGGAGAGATAGACGAGATCTTCTTCATATGTAGGACTGATCAAGCCAAACGAACGGTTCCCGGAAAAAAGGGTCCGTCCCCACCTCCTCTGTCCCGCGTCCGGTCGAGCTGCTGCGTACTAATTTTGAATTATAGCCAAAAAAATCCACGGCCCGACCAGCCTTACATTTTGGATATTTTAGCGATGTTGGCGATAGCATTTTTTCCATCAAGCCAAGGTATCTCTCTAGCTAACAACCATGACGAGTCTCTCTTCCACCTGCCTTACATGATGAATATCTCCAATTAAAATGCAACTAATTCAACAATCTACCATCTCATAGTCACAATTACATTTATACATATACTAAGCCTGCCAATTGGCATCAACCATCAACATTCATATCCTCACCACTGTTGGTATCGGTGGTAACCACTTCGTGGCACTCATATTGATGGATACGCCATGCCATAGCAAGCCGCATTTTCCCACAACCAGGATGATTGCAAATTTTGATCATAGTATCATTTTCTGTCACTTTTATGGCTGCATCATCATCGCTGCCGTCACTGTTAACTACCGCAACATCATCCGCAACAACTTCATCCGTGAGTACTAGTTCTTGGTGGAGAGCCTCTTCGTCATTGATGCTAGTCGCCAAAGGACCAAGCACGACATTACTATCAACCAATGCGACATCAGTAACCTCTTCGCAGCGCCGAGAATTCTGGACTCCACTGTTCGTTTTCTTCTTCCGTTTTGACTTGGTCTCCTTCTTCACATGATCTTTTGCACAATGTAAAAATGGTGAAGTTTGAAATAGATACTCACTCAACACTTTCTTCTGGAGTTCATTGCCACGGGTAGCTCCAAACTGGCGCAATAACTTATTCCAGATCGCATGACAGGTCTCTATGTTTTGTTCATCTATACCACCAAGAGTGCCCCACATTTGCAGCTGCTTCAAAAGATGGAGACCAAACAGAAGATGCGCCTTCATCGATCTTGTCAACTTCCTTTTCCACCCAGAAATCGGAACATCAGTTACGACAAGTTTATATATCAGATCTCGCAATGTCACAGTATCCTGTTGAAAGTGACTAATTGCCTCGTCCGATTGAATCTCGACTGACTTCATCACTCTCATGATTTTGAACCACACTTCCGAGATGGATTTCAGTCTATCCGTAAATGCATGTAATTCGCGCTTCAATTCATCGTCTACACCAATGATGGGCTCCAATTCTTTGGCCGCTTTACCGTAGATGTCCTTAGACTTTTCTCCAAAGGTCATGCAATGATTTCCGACGATCGAACCCTGAAAGTAAGTAGTTTGATCCACACCATACTGTTTCATCACTGCAGTGAAAACTCTGTATGATCTTCATTGCCAATATGCCAAGGCTGTTCACACTTTCGGTTGCCATTACGCTCATGATTTGTTTTGTTTCTTACTACATCCGGCACCACAATAGCGTTGCCAACACATCTCATGCATCCAACACAAATCACTCTCTTATGAGCCTCATTGCTGGGATCGAGACCAAACATCAAACATGTGACTTTGCCTTGGCGGTCAGTAAAATATGACTTAGGAGGTGTCAGTCGTTCAGATGACTGGCAACCCCTCTTCGACCTGCGTCGATGTGCACCTGTGCCTTTCGTTGAGGACGTCGTTTGCTCATTTGTGGTAGTTGCCGGGGTTACAATTTGCGTCCTAGACCGAAGCTTAGGTGTTGATGAAACGTTCCCTGAGTCTCGTATGCTTTCGCCGCCGTTGTTGCGGCTAGGCGAAGGGCCGGTAGTGCGGCATGACGACATGGTTACTATGTGCAATGACAGATAAATGCTGAAGGAAAATGAAATTAGAAATGGCGGGAACAAAAAAAACCTTTTTTGCCACAAAGCAGACCTGATTCCACACACAAAGACCTTAAAGTTGTGAATCTATACAAATCTATAGTCCATTTAACTACATTAATTATTCGTCACACAAAGTCCTGAGAGGAAAACCCCCAGCATATTCTAACTCGCAAAAGCATGGGGATCACGAAAATGTTCGGGGTTTTCCTCTCAGGGGTGTATTTTGAAAAATATACGCAATGTATTTCTACGGATTCCTACGTGGACAGTTTGAGTACCGAAAATGTCATCCACACGTGAGTTGGCCGGGCCGTGAATCACGATGAACGATGATGCGATAATGACAAACGCACATTCCAAATCATGACATGATGCTGTGAATCTATCACATTCGCCGTTCACGTCCCTCAAGAGCTCAGTGTCAGTGTAGCAAGCATGAACGAAAGAGAAGGCATCCCACGGCTGTGAAATAATAAGCGGTAATTTGATAGAGCATCCACCAGAACCAGTTCAGGGGCATCAAACATATCGCGAATAGACGACCGAAAAAATGATGGACGCACCAAGGACGCCAGAGCTAACCGCTGAGAGAGGCAACACTTCATCCAACGGATCCAAGATAACAAGAAAGAAGCCGAAGATCAATGGAAATGCAGACGAGAATTCAAACAATGGAGCCGATATTAATATTGTGGAGGAAGAACCCGAATGCAGTCAAACAGTATCACCTACATCATCATCTAGCAATGGCACCAACGGTGTCATGCATGCCGCAGCTTCCACGTCTCCAAAGAGCAGCTCACCGAAGCAACTGATACAAAACATTATATGTCTCGTAATTGGGATTATCATAGGTTACGTTGGCCACGAGTTGCATCCATCAGAATCATTGGACGACCCCAAAGTAGGCATTTTCAGATCAGTTATTTCAAAACACAGAAGAATGCACAAGGAATTAGCTTCGCCTGATGTTCCTCTCTCTGCAGCTTCGGAAGAAATTGATCGCGTACATCCCATTCGACACATTCTGGAGGGGGCATCTGTGTTCTATCATGTGAAGAAACAAAAGCAAGCAAGTAAAGGTGCCAAACGTGCTCACAAAGAAGGCACAGAAATTGAAGTGGACTGGAAGAAATGGAAGTTTGGAATGACGGATGATTATCAACTAACATCGGAACAAGCAAATCTCGTCAAAGAGTTGGAACAAAGAGTTGTTTCGAAAGCAGAACGTCTTAGAGTCTGTCCTGACGGTGGAGAGGAATGCTCGGAGGGTAAAAAACAAATTGCCAGTCTCAGCGGAGGGACGAACATGCCAGGTCGATCATTTATTGAAAGAGTGGACAGTGTTGCATGGGGAGGCAACACATCAGACTCTACAAAATGGTGGCCACGAAAAGATGCCAAAGATCCCAACAAAATGGTCGCGGGAGGAAGACTGCTAGCGGGCTATCTCAAAATTACGCACTATGCCTTGTTCGCAAAATACCCACACAAGTTATGTGAACATGGATGCGATGTGGAGGTATCCGTATTACATACACTTGAGTGGCGTGAAAAGTACAAGCCATGGTGTGTAACACCAAAGATGATCCAATACAACAAGAATGGCTTCATTTATCGTCATGGGAATAGTCGCCCAGGACCCCGTAAACGATTGGAGGCAGAAAAGGCGAACGATAGTGAATCGTTGTCAACAGCAGGACATGCATTGCTATTCTATCGACCAGGAGTTACAAACGTTGGTAATCCAGATTTATATGCTCGTGCCATGATTAATGCCATTGATTCAGCAGTGGAAGATTCCCTCGTTCGCAGCAACGGAGAAATAGGAAGATTCAACATCATCTTTGACTGTAAGGGCTTTGGATCGAAGAATGCTCCTTCGATTGCCAACGTGAAATTGCTCTTTCGCTATCTCCAGGATCATTTCCCCGATCGTCTCGGTGTGCTTGTCGTTGCCAATCTTGGCGGTATGGCTCAAATGCTCATGAAGATGGTGTTACCCTTCGTCACTGAAGATGTGAGGGCAAAGATTCATGTGATCCCCAATGACGAAGAAGGACGTAGGGAAATGCTGCTTCAGTTTATTGACGAAGATAAGATTCCAACTTGGTTGGGTGGAAAAGATGATTATGAATTTGATGTGAAGGAATACTACAAGAATGAAAAGTGTGTGTTGAAGGAAGATGAAATTAGCAACTTCCTCATTGATATGCCTTATCATGGTTGAGGCAGCTACCAGCTAGAGACTCAGCTAGAGCTAACGAAGGTAACACAGAATCGGACAATCTGTCTTTATAAGGACTCTAATTTTATTTACAACATCTCCTTTACACGAATAAATGTACATGAGAAGCTTCTTAAGGCAAGCAACCGAGATCCCCGCTCAGTATGTTTCCCTTCTGCTGAACTTCTTCTTCGGGGCATTCGCCACATTATCATTAGACTTGATCCATTCATCCACAGTTTCAGATAAGATCTGGTTACCCCCGCCACAAATAATTGTGACTGGAATAACAAATGGATATTGGCCTCGTTGTGCCGTGTTCACCCATTCAGGTAACTTTGCATCGAGTAATTCCAACGCTTGCGCTCGGGTGCAGCCGTGCAGATCAATAGAGAGACTGTTCTTCTTTCCAAATTCAGTATGACGCGTCTTGTAGAGGTTATCAGCCTCTCCCACATGCACCACGTAGTAAGGCACTCCAGCTTTGCCTCCCTGCCCAATTGTACAAGGATTATCAATTGGTTTGACTCTTTGAGGTAGTCTTCTCTGTGGCCTAGATTTTGCCTTGGGCTGGCACTCAATACTCAGGTCTGCAAGCTTTTGTCTAATCTCTTTGAACCTTGGTTCAGCTTCTTCAAAGATGTGGGACAGCTTTCTCGAATGGTTCCTTCTGTCTTGATCTTCTTGAAGCAAATATGCACACGGCGTGTGGCTATTCTTTCTGCTGAAGGTCTTAAACTTCTTGAGAGAAGGAGTGACAGCTGCTGGCGAAGAATGGCGGTTCTCTTTGGAGGAAGACTCATCAGATGATGATGACGAAGTGGTATCGTCATCTGACGCATCTTTGTTGTGCACAAAGATACTATCAAGGTGTGAAATATCAAGATCCTCCAAGCTCTTTTGACCCAGCGTACTGAGGAACAGATTCTTTCCTTTGTAGCTGAACCGAAGTTTCTTCAAGGGTAGATCTCGATCTTCGGCATAATTCTTGATGAGCATTTTTAGTGGCATTGAAGTGCTATATCTCATCCTTGTTTCCTTCTTGGTATGTGCATCAATGAGAATGATATCAATAAACTTATCATCGTCAACATTCATACCAGTGCTTGCCCTCTTGCGGAACGCCTTGGCTTTACTATTACTGCCACCTGGTGCCTCATTCCAATCACTGCCGATCTGATTAATGTAATCCTGCACTTGCGACTTTGACTTGGTCGTTCTTGTCGCAAAAGCCATGCGTCGTTGATAGTCAGTGGTGACCTTACTCTTGAGGAAAATAGCAAGCCTCTGCTTGGTAGAAATAGCAACGAGTCCATCATTGAAGAATGGAAGAGTTGTCCTGAAGACTTGTGGAGTATTATCGCTACACAGAGCGGTAATTTCCTCGATAGGCGTATTATAACACTGCTGAAGGAAACAACCATTAAGGGTTAGGGCACGAGCTTCTGCCAGCATCCCAATAGAGAGATAGTTCAGCCCCAAATACCACGAGCATCCGCATATAGATGCCGCAACATTTGGGCTGGTGCTGTCAATATTCTCAGGGCTTCTCCAGAAGTCGACGAATCGTTTCAGATTCAGTGTATTCGGATCAGATAGAAGGAAAGACTTCAAGTTGGCATTCAGGTGATCGAAGTGATAGTCTATCGCCTCCAGAGTTTCTTGAGGACTTGTGCTTCCAATGAGTCCTTGAGATGGAGTAGCACTAGCACCGAGAGAACTTTTCCTCTGAAGTGGTTGGGCTGCTGAGCCCGTAGAGCCTTTGCGGTTGAATTTACTTCTGGCCATCTTATTTCGCTTACACCAATTCATTTGCGCTGGTGCGTTATGATGGCAGCGTTGGTCAACTTATTCGTCGTCTTATTCGTGACAAAGAACAAAACCAGCGCAAAAGTCCAGCGCAAAAGTCATGTGGTCGGAGGTGCTTCATGAACGGTACTAAAAGGCAATAGTACATATTGCCCCTGAGAGGGAATAGTGAAAGACTACGACAACGTTTTTGTCCTTAGAGACATTTTGGAGTCACATTCAATGGGCCGGCCTCGCCGCCCCCATTCCCATGTGAGGTATAAAGTAGGTAAGTACGTAGGTAAGTACGTAGTAAGTACCACCCTAAAAGTACCCCCAAGTAACATACCAGCATATCGAAGGGTATCTTCATTGCTCTAGGATTACTCCTACTCTCCTTGTAGCTTGGTTTGGACACATCATTGCTTCCAAGTTGCGCTTTTTGAATGCGTCTGCATAAGTAGGATGGATCCGCATTCCCTGACGCACGAGCGTCTTCTAATCTCCTTTCAAGCGACTCTCTAATCATTTTAAAATCTACCTTTCTAAAGTCCAACACTGTAACTGCAAATCAAAGTCAAAGTCAAAGTTGGATTTATGTTTATGTAAGCTCCAACGGTAGCAAGTACATTCACATCGATACCAAGGAATGATAATAATATGGAAGAAGGATGATTTTCATTGACAATCTTTGACAAATAAAAGTTGTTCAGTACAATATGCAATGAATGAAAATACTTGAGCAAGCAGACAGGTAGTGGTGCAGCTGATGGGCAGAAATCTTCATGGTCGCTAATAATTTACAGTACTATGTCTACGTCACACTTACAATAATGAAAGAAACATACCTGCCGATCTTGATTACGTGTCCATCTTGGATATAGCTGTCTCATCTCCTTGACTCCATGACGTGGATTTTTTTGTCTACGTAGGAATCGTTCAAGAAGCGGTACCAAAGTGGCGCCAACGATCATCGAGCACATCACCACCATGGGATTTCCGCCCGAGTAGCGTACTGTACTGAGCGTGGTGCCGTTATATAAAAGATACAATGCTCGAGACGTTTATATATAGACACATATGATTGCATGTAGCAACTTTATATGTACTAATTTTTACAAATGATGTAAAATAAAAGCCAATTTGTGCACATGAATGTGTATCCTCAACTCTCATGAGCAATGAACGATGGTGTTATAACAAATATTTCGGCACTAACGACACCAAACACTGCTAAAATAACGCTTGTAGAGTTATGAAAAGAATGTTTGCATCTTTTTAATGCGGTAATAATAATTTATGAGGCCCACAGATCCTTGTCATTCAACACAAACACTTCTGTATGCACATCCATCTACTACAAGAGAATCACTTTGTGCATTCCAATGATGTCAGTAGTGATCATATGCAGCTCTATCCGTCGAACATTACTTCATTGAAACCAAAGGGCCTTAACAAGTCGTTGAAGATTCCACTCCGATCAATTCAGAGCAATGTAGCGCCGTAACAATAGCCTTCTTCGGAGACAAAATGTGCACCTATTCCACCCTAATCGAGCTTTAAGTCACCCAACTACGACCTTATCTCTTCAATCAAATACAATAGTTGTTGTGTCGTTGTTGTCAGATGGTAATGTTGATTTGAATAACGAATCCATTGGAATTTGTTCGAGGAATGGCCATGTGTTGGGCGATGGTGATACCAAGGCTGAGTTCGCCGATGGTGGTGTAGGCAGTGAAATCGATCTCAATTGTCAACTTCACGGTACAAAGCGATCCTTACATATTATTGAGAGCTCATTTGTCGTGTTTAGTTGTCTCGTCATGATTAGAGGTCGGAATAGAACAACGAAATGGGTGACATTTGTTTGTAATTGATGATGTGATGTGTAGCAGCAATGTTGGTGCCCGACGGAGTGCTATGGCCATATGAAGTCACTAACAATGAACCACACCGACACTAGATGTCTATATGTAGAAGTAGCGGTGATAATTGGCGGAGAGAGGACGATCTCCGAGGTGTTACAGGCGTAGTATCGGACGACACATCGGGAGATTCGGCTTCTTCTGGTTGACTTTTTCTCATGTGACGCTTAGATGGGGTACCAAAAAGTGCATTACGTGGCCTAGCCAGTAAGTTTCCTCATAGCTTCAGCTGCATACAGTTATATAGCACGAAATGCAAATCTGTGTACTTCAGGAGATACGATTTTTACCGCTATGCCATCAACATGGTGTTTTGGTTCACTTCCTCATGATGTGTGATGATGTTTTTGCTGCGAAATCGTGCATGGAGCAAAAGAGGCGGGATTTTTTGTGAAATATTTTATTTTTCTAATTTCGGCGGAAAGGGAGTGCCGTTATCTATCTTGTATGACATATACGTAGGAATCAATTTGACGGAGTCGAGGAGATGAGACAGCTATAGTCTATTGTAGTCCGTCTTGAGTCTTGAATGCAACAAACAAGAAAGCACGCAAGAAGTTTACAACGGTTTCTCATCGCTCGGAGTCGGCAACGGCCAACCTTATGATCTACTCCCTCTGTCCCACAAAAAATGAGCTTTTTGATTTAAAATAGTTAAAATTTGGTCAATTTCCGTCCAAAAAATTGCTATCGCACATCGTTGGAAAGCTTATTTCACGCCGGTTACGATTATATGGAGGTTGGAGGTTGTTAAGCAAGTATTTGTAATGATATTGTGACAAAAGGCGTTAAAATATCCTTATATCTAACCCTATTGTAAAATGAAGAGGCCTCTCGGACACTTGTGTAGGACCCAACGTAGGAATAAGTACGTCAAATAGCTAGTTTTTTGTGGGACTACGATTTGAAGACCATCACCTAGCACAGGTGACAAGAGGAGTGCGGACTTGCCACTGAACTAGAGATACCTAGACTGCACTCCTCTTATTACCTAAAATGGGCAAGTTCAGATCCAGCTTGCCCAGTAAACAGCTCCTGAATACCATCCTAAACTAATCACTTATTTATCTTTTTAAAAAAAAAAAAAAAAAAAAATTAACTTCAAATAGCTCATTTTTTTTGGGACAGAGGGAGTACTGTTCATTTGAGTTCAGTTTGCAAGTCGAATTTGAATATCGGGCCTATGGTGGCGAATAAGGTATCGAAAAGATCCTAATGGCCAAGGGATGAAGATTACCACTGCAAGTAAGGTCAAAACCCTTCTAGTTACTGTGTTATTGAGCAGCCATAATCATATAGCGCCGTTTCTCAATAATCATATAGCGCCAGGTACATGTATGTACTTCCTACATACGTAAGGTGGCCCTTTCTCACACAACGCTCGCACTTAACCGCTTCAACGCTCAAATTTTTTTTGCCCGCCACGCATCATCAACTCACAACACTCACACATGCCCAGCAATTGAAAACTGTTTTCGCAGATAGTATCAGTACCGTTAGCGAGACTAATCAGTACCGTGTTGGCAAGACTATGGGTTATCTCTTACCTCTACCTGCAGCTTCAATCCTACTTATCGTACTTACTACGCAAACTTTGGTGACGGGTGACGTATCTTTCATAAGTACCTGAGACAAACTTCAATAAGAGAAAGGATGATAAGGACGAAACGTATCGTGGATTGCCGCTTCCGCTGTTCGAGTACCGCTAATGGTAGTGAAGTCCCATTTCATATGTAGGAGTGCCGTTTATGTGCCGGAGAGGAATGTAAGACGGGTGGAATGATGGTGATAAAGTTTCATGCGGGGCATTTGACAAAAGTGGGAAATGTGCGAGCGTTGTGTGAGAAAGGGCCACCTTACGTATGTAGGAATTACATACATGTACCTGGCGCTATATGATTATTGAGAAACGGCGCTATATGATTATGGCTGCGACCCGCAATTGAGGGTCGTAGGAAGCCATTTTTCACCATGGTTTGGGTCCATTTTTGATGGTTGATGGCATTTGAGTACCGTATGCACGTAGGAATCAGTTTAAAAAGAAACGGTACTGGTTTTTATCGCAACTCCAAAAACTTCAAGTTGGAGCAAGTTGGACGAGGTTGCTTAATTGTGCGACGCTTAGCACTTTTGCTACCCACATAATCACAAACGGCGGTCAGATAGTCGCGCGGAGAGAGAACTGACGAGCGCGACGATATAAAGACGGAGCTGAAACTCCCACCAGAAAAAAAGTTAAGCGTCGCACAAAATAGGTACTTGCAAATTCATTACAAATGGACAGTACTGCCACCAACGGACGATCATGATTCGATCGCATAATGTTGAAAAGCCTCGCTATTCACTCTATTAGCTTGAGCTTACAGAATATAGGCATAACTTTGTGGCTCAGGAATTCATCCATGCATCCTGCAATTGAGTGTGAAGAGAAAGAAGCAAGAACAAAATTGTCAAGAAGTGTGAAGGATTTCCGTCAGCCGTCAGCTATCATCTGATCTGGCATGTGCCGACCAACTTATTAGCTGAAATTGGCAAATAACCACTACCGGAAGAAGCAAAAATGGCAATACAACAGCTGCGACTGACTCTTCACGCAACTGGAGGTGCCTTCAAGGGGTCATCCGATCCATATGCCGAAGTCAAACTTCTAGTCTCTGGGTTTGATGGACAGCCAGAAGAAAGATTACTGGGTAGAACGGAAGCTATCAAGAATACGCTATCTCCAAAATGGACAAAATCGTTTCTGTTTGACTATAGCTCTGGGAAGGACGCGATCATTGAAGTCGCAGTTGTTGATAAGATCAAGAAGGGCAGAGATGAGTTCATTGGATGTAAGATATTTCATATGCATACACATGCAACGAAACCAAGTATATTGCAAGCGCACCCTTACTCATCATTATTGAAACTCTTTTCACTCTACTACAGATGCAGTATTTGAAATTGAAGATATCCTTCGAAGCCAAGGAAGTATAACAGGCAAACAATTACAAGGGAGACAGCAGGGCGGTATACTCTACGCACGAATTTGCAAAGTTCCACCCACATCGGCTGGCAAGCTAACCCTACGCTGGCAAAGATTCCGTAGCAAGAAAGATCCCTTCTTTGAGGTACGTCGCACATATGATGGTGATAACGATGAGTCTTGGACACCAATTTATCGAAGCGAACGTGTAAGGAGTTGGAGTGAGAGTCCAGAGTGGAATCCTGCCTCTATTGATGTCAATGCATTGTGCGATGGAGATTTGAATAGGAAGATTCAATTGGCTGTTGTTTATGACAAGAAAGGGGAACATGCTGAAAGGTTTACTGCTAACACCACCGTGAACGAATTGATCAAGAGTAACAAAAGCAAATCTTTCAATCTGATGAAACGCTCAAAAGCGAAAATATCTCTAGGTGAATGTAATATTACTGACGCTGACACTTCAGCGATGACGAAGACTGTGAAAAAACTGCAACTTTCTCTCCACGCAACTGACCTTAGAAATGTTGCCGGTGCCTTCAAGGGGATATCTAATACGTATGCCGAGGTCAAACTGCTAGTCTCGGGATCTGAAAAAGAGACAGGCAAATTATTGGGCAGAACGGAAGTTGTCAAGAATTCTTCATCTCCGAAATGGACAACATCGTTTATGCTAGATTATAATTTTGGGAAAGAGGCTTGTATCAAAGTCTCAGTTATTGATAAGGTCAGGAAGGGCAGTGGTCCAATAGGATGTAAGTTTTTTCATCGCTATGAATTAAATTTTTGCTCTCCACCTTTTCTCATTATTACTGAAATTGCCTTTACTATTACAGCCGCTGTATTCAAAATTGAAGATATCCTTCGTAGTCGAGGCAATATCAACCACAAACAATTGGAAACGAATAATAAGGGACGCCAGGGCGGGATCTATGCTCGCATATGTGAGGTTCCATCTATATCGGCAGGCAAATTGATCCTGCGTTGGCAGGAGTTCCGTGGTACATTATTAGATCCTTTCTTTGAGGTACGTCGCACATATGGTGATGATGGCGAGACTTGGACACCAATTTATCGGAGCGAGAACGTCAGGAGCAATTTTTGTCCGCAGTGGTCTCCTACAACTATTGATGTCAATGCATTGTGCGATGGAGATTTGAATAGGAAGATTCAGTTGGCAGTATTGCACTATGACAAGAAAGGGGAATATCGTGCAATTCTTGATATTTACACTACTGTGAATGAACTGGTCGATAATGCAAAACGGAGGCATGAATATGGGTTGATGAAAGGGAAAGGTGCAGAAGCTGAATCAATTTCCCTCGGTGAATGTAAGGTTGTTGAGGCTGTGACATCATTATCGATGAAGCCTCCTGCGGGCAGTGATGACAAGTCTGATAGAACAGATCGAGCACACCTGCTCAAACTTGCTGAAAAGAAGGTCAAAGAGGCAGAAGAAAAAGCCAAGAAGGAATCACTAAATTCACCAAGAAGCCGGAGTGATGCCAACTCGGAACTTTGGGCATTGTTGAATTATTCAAAGATGAGAATTGAAACAGGATATACGCCTCGGCTTGAGAAGGTGACTACCACGTCTACACAAAGAGATGACGACGGATCTATTTCAATGGCAAACTCTACCTCTACAGAAGAGGATGACGAATCTTCCACTAGCCGAAGCGATGATGAAGTTGATAGTAGCGAGGAGGAGGAAGAAAATGATGAGTTGCCAAGTTTTCTCAAGGATGATGAGGATGATGTTGATCCAGAAGAGGCAAGAAAACTTTACGAGGAGGCGAAATTCAAGGCAACGTCTATTCTTTCGTTGTCAGAGGAGAAGCTTACTGATGTTCAAATGCTGCAGGCGTCGCTGAAAAGGCTGCCAGGAATGGTGAAGAGAAAGCAGCAACAACACCAACAAACACGTCGGCAGAAAAGGAACCAGTGAGATTGGGCATTGGGAGGGGAAGACTAGCGAAGAAGATGGCTTCTACATTCAGTTCATGAAAGTAGTAGAAGTAGCAAGCAATAATAATGTACATACAGCACCACACTTCCACCTCAACTGTCTCTGTTGTTCCCGGCAGTTTTACAGCAGTAGTCAAATCTTTCATTTTCTGCTGTTTCAAAACCTGTCTTAGCAGCTCAGCAACCTCCACAGGTAGGCAATGATCCAAAGCTATAGCTTGCATGCATGCATGATGATGGAGCTGCGATCGTCATCGCCGGTACCATACCTGCTTTTGCCTTTGCCCCTTCCCACCATCAGAAACAATTGAGACCCAACTTGGCGAATTAGCCTCTGGTCAGACTGTGAGATCCGACGATGATCCTCCATTAGATAAGAGCTCGGCTCATTCTACTTGAACAAATGGTTATGCATTCATTCGACGTGCTCTTTTGCAATCTTTAATTGCCTCGGCCGATTAGCCGTAGGCGATGCTGCTGAGCTTTTTGCCAGCTCATCATCGCTCCTCTCGTTCAAGCAAACATCACCTGAATGAAACTTAGTTAGTGCCGCGATCTATCTTTCACTCAATACTTTCCGGTCACGTCGAACGTAAGTATACAGAGGTATACATACTTTCACTCACTTATTTTCTTATGTACGATAAAAAGTAAGTATCTAGGTAGAGGTATATATTGAATCATCCATGACTGAATCATGTTTGGATGCGCTCCCCGAAGGGATTGCTGTTGACATTTGGCACTCACGCAACAGTAAAGAAGAGTAAAACATCGATACCATGCATGGAGAACGAGGATTGCAAGCAGCAGTAGGCATAGTAATGGCCTTCTCGATTCTTTGGACGATGGCAATTCTGGTACCAGACGACTCGTCATCTTCGGCTTCGGCCGCCTCAATGCAGAAATTCGATGGACTTGTCGTTGACGGAAAGCATTACGTACTCGACACCAACGTTGACCTAATAAACAGTGACGAGGTCTACAAAGTCATTCATGCAGTGAAAACTCCAACGAATGCTAAGAAATCTCCAAAGAACAGAAAGAGAGTGAGTGCCTATGTTATTGATTCGTGTTATGATTGTGTCCGACAAGATTCTGATTTCCTCGCCCACCCCATGCGTTGCACAGATGCTAAATGACGTGAGTAATCCCGTCGTTACGAGCGCACCAATCGAATCATCAAGTGAATCAACAGCTGAAACAACTAGCAAAGAAAATGATGCCAACGAAGAGATTACGAAACAACCGAGAATGTCATCGCTCTCGTACGCTTGGTTTATTCTCTTTATATGCTACCATGCTCGAAACCTCATCAAAAGGAAGAATCGTCAAGTACTGCGATATGACGAAGAATTCTTCGTTAAGAATGGGCAAGACCACAGGTCGGAATATGGCCTTGGCCTCGAGTACGAAGATGATTATAGTGTCGACACATCGTTCTACGGGTCAATTTCTAAGTGGAACGAGTTGCAGAAGTTTGATCTTGATGACGATCCTTTTGTCGATCGAGAATTTGTCTAAGTCAAACGCCCGATGCTACGTTATGTTTGTTATAAGTTAGGAAAAGGATACTAATAGTGTTATATCTAGACTAAATCACCCAAACACTGGACTTATGACTTATCACGCAATACGACCGTTACATCATGCGTCAGAGTATTATTGTGAAGATTTATTCATAAAACCTGCTCAATCTGTTTAACTCTTCTGGCATTCTCTGCAACAACGAGGCACTCTGACACCTGTTAAAGCTCCAACTTGGGTAGGTCTGATGACAGCATGTGTGTAAATTCTTCTCGCCTGCTGCTTTTTTCGCTCGTCACTCTCTTAGTTCCATCAATATTAGAAGTAGTCGTCTGTGTTGGAACGAACATTATATAATACTGTTTGATAACTTCCTCGTTGGTTCCTAGCAATCTGCACGTTCTTGAAGGAGAACAAATTTATAGTTGCTGTTTGGCAATGCTAGTTCATGTTATTATTATACCTAGCAAAAGTAAATCATGTGTGCTGATGATGTAAAAGTATGAGATTGATGTTATGTACTTCTGAATACCTGCCTCGGGAATCACGAAGAGCAAGAGGATCAGCTACTTGTGTTTCAACAATTTGTCATAATCTAAGCGATGCAGGACGCTCTTCTCATGTAAGCTACTGTCCTCTTCTTCGTTGTCAAATAAGATGTGATACATGTACCCATCTCCATCTTCTCTCAGCACGCATGAATTGACAGTACCAGGATTCCATCTCGCATGGGCATCAAGATTCATTCTGTCAATCCATTGAGCGTAGATAGGTGTCCCTCCTGGCAAGGGATGAGACCACGTGAGCTTGGCATCAGCTGGCAATCCATAACGCACGTTCAGCTCTCCAATCATATCTTCGAAACAAGTCTTACTCATAATCAAATCTTCAGGAACGGTCGGAGTCTCACCCTGGAGTAAACCGAGTGAATGAACAGAAGATGGTTTAGTTTGACTACAGATACGAAGCGGCATGACATTCATCTCGTGTCCCTTTTTCACTTACCTCTCCATGATTTCGAAGAAGATAGAGATGCTGTGGTCCTGAAGAATCGACAGCCTGTATGATATCAGCACCCCAGTTCCCATTACTCAAGCGAGTGTAGACTTCCATGCCAGGGGAATATCTTGCCTCTGTGCAGAGTTGCTCTTGCGGAACTGATGCTGCAGTTTTGTCAGTTGCTGCCACAGAATCTTGCTTCGAAGGCGACGAGTGAAGTCGCTTAGTTATTTGCGGGTGATAAGTAGAGCGATGATACGGAGTATGACGATAGCGCCTCACGCGTGAATTTGGCCCGTCCCCATTGTTGGTCTGATAGACATCCTTTACCATCTCTTCTAGCGGTGGAAAATGATGCTGATCATCGCGAGCTATCGCAGTCAACAGATCACCACCATTTGAGCTCAAGATCCTTGCATCGTTGGCTAGCACACCAGAAGAAATTCTACCTCTGCGACATGCACCCTTGCTGTACTTGATCTTGATTTCAGGGTTGACCTTTTCCCGTTTCTGGGCATGACTTTTGATTTGTTTGTTCGTCCGTGTCTTCACAATGGGCTGGATTCGCTTCCATTGTCCCCAGCCAAACATTCTGAGTCCGAGCCTATGTTTGATATGAAGAAAAGAATGAAATGAGCGTATCATGTACCAAAATAGCGACAGAAAGGAGTAGCTGGATAGGTGTACACTTACAGAAATCGTTCTTCCTCATCTTGTAGCCAAAAGTTAGAGTTGTTAATGCAAGGTTCGGCAGCAACATCGATAGAAGCACATGATACAGTTGATAGCATGCCGTGATCGTGACTATCAGTGTCAGATTTTTTATGGATTGATGCATCTACTGTCGGCTGATTATGGTTAGAGTTTGTCAAAGAATGTACGGGATTTGTTTGCATTGGACGGAAATCGGCCATAACAGTGCCAGTGCCAGGCGGAGCCTTCCTAGCTGTACTTATTGGTGATGTTTCCTTGAACGAGAGGAGCGAGTTTGCGATTGATTCTTGCGTAGGCGAAGCTGCATCGCCAAGTTGTTGCTGATGGTGAGAAGGGGCAGAAACGGCTACACTTAAGTTTGCACGAGGTGACGACGATGACGATACGATCGCAGCGTCATCATTCATACAAGCTAATAGCTTTGGATCATTGCCCACCTGTGGCGGTTGCTGAGCTGCCATTATGGCAGGTTTTGAAACAATAGAAGATGAAAGATTCGACTCCTGCTGTAAAACTGCCGATGCCGATGGAGCAGCTGCAGTCATTATTGAAGACAGCTTCGGATCCTTCCCTTCTTGAGGTGGGAGTGTGCTGTACATTATTGCTCCTTTCAGCTGCTGCTTTGCAGTATTAGAAGATCCATGAATCCGACGACCAATAACAATGGTTCAACTAGCAAGAGACTCGTCAAAAGTATGTAGGCCAAATTGCTGCATGTCGGTAGTTGTTGCGAGCCTTTGTGATTGAATGATGTGGACAAAAGATTTGCGGACTTGTGACATAAAAGATACCGCCTCTTTTTGTTACGTGGAAGCCTTCTTTTGGCGGGAGCAGCATGCCATGATGACAGCAGATGACATCATACACACAACATATATGTACAACATAATACTTGTCGTAGCAAGCGCACGCCATACTACTTGCTATCTCCTTAGACCTGTCTTTACTATGATGCATAACAGTTACTACCGGCGATGCACCCTTCTTGCAGCTTGCTGCTGCCTTCCTTTCATAATGCTCGACGCCTTCACCATAAACGCGAGAAGTTGCTTGAAGACGTCCACTACTTTCCCTCTCTACGCCATCGAAATCGGACCAACAGACGATGACGTCGAGCCGCCACTGCCAGGGCAGATGAAGATTTCAGAAATTAAATCAGAGTTGGACTTGAGAAAAGTTGATTACAAAGATTGCTTTGATAGAGAGTCACTTGAAAGGAGATTAGACGAAGCTCGTGCGTCAGGGAAGGCGGATCCTTCAATTATTGACGAATTCAACAAGCGCAATTTGGAAGCGAATGTCAAAGGAGAGTCATTTGAAGTATCTGATGAAATGATGGATAGCGCGGTAGGCGGCGATGGAACCTTGCCTGGTGGAATGCCACCCGACATGCTGAAAACCATGATGGCTGATCCGGAGCTGGTTGCAATGCTTCGATCTCCAAAGATGCAAGATGTAATGAAGCTGCTGATGACTGAGGGCCAAGAAGCATTGGAAGAAGCGATGAAGAATGACCAGGAAACATATGAATGTGTACAAAAAGTGAACCAAATTATGGGAAGGATGAATCAGGGCTAGTGAGCGAAAGAAATCTTCTTGAGCTAGCAATCCATTGATTTCTAAGCAACTATTTACATACACTATTATTCCATCGTCAAACATTCAAATCCCAGAATAGAAGTACATAGATATTGGATATGTATTCTCACTATTCGATTGACCCAATATCCTGATCTGATTGTATTTGAAACACGAGTCGTTCATGTGCAATTTTCCGATCAGCATACACCTTAGCATAACCATAGAGAGTCGTTCGATCCAAAGCCTTGCTGTAATGAGCTGCTTGGTCCTTGTCCTCTCCCTTCAATTCTTTACGATCGTCATAGTCAGGCATATCTGTGGCAGCTACAACCAGATTGTTTTCCACCCATGTGAATCTATGAGCACCCATATCCCATTTGTTCTGATTCAATATCACCGTCCTTCCAGGAACTTCAACATCTGTTACCAAGTCGCCGTGCTCAAATGTTTGTTGAAGGGGTCGGCCCATAACTTCGTTGAGTGTCATTCCAAGAATGCATGGGCCGCCGGTAAATAACGTGGAATATGCATGCGGAACAGACAGCTCTAGCTTTGGATTCTTGCACATCATATGATCATAGTCAACCACAGTGAACCGGTTGCGGATATTGTGAACAACACGATCAATCACTCTGGCAAGGTACGGATGGCCAGGTGCCGCCGCGATCATTCCGTTCCATAAACACATACGGTGATCATGTTTGATCCCTGGTTCATCCACAGGAACCATGAAACCAATATCAGGTGGGACTGAGAGAGTAACACGAAAGGAAGATGATGAGTAAAGTTACAAGAGACTAAAGGCAAGAAGAGTTTGTGCCGACTCACCAGCAGCATCTAGATTAGACTCCAGCATGATGTCCATATCAGAGTAGATACCACCCTTGATCAACAAGGCACAATATCTGAAAAGGTCTGCTTTAAAGGCTCCAGGAGTGACAGAGTCATATGCATCCTTGACCTCAGGCGGAAAGTGCAACGACAGAAACTCTCCAGCAGCGTCATCATCATAAAAAATGTACTCCCAGCCCGACCGTTTCCAACTCTCAATCAAACGATACATATTCGGATACTTCTCCGCTGTAACCGGTTCAAACCAAGTCTGATGAATAATTCTCGGAATAATCCGTTCCGGATCCTTCCTGAATCGTGGTCCACTAATGTTCAACACGTGCTTCACTGGCTTCTCCTTCAACTTGACTTTACACAAATTCTTACAAAAGGTAGGACAAACATTCTTACATGTCGAACAGTTTGCTCCACTTTTGATACGAAGGCAATCCATACATTGCCGAGCATGATCCTCTTGATTGGGCAATGCCTCCTTTGCATGTAACAGGTCGTAGACATTGGGTGTGCTTTCCTTTGATCCCGGTTGAAAGGGCAAAGTGAGCAATGGAGAAGATGTGTCATCCCGAATGGTTGCAATGAATGGCAGCTCGGATTGTGTTTTAGGATCAAGTTCAATATCCGTTGAAATTGTCTTTGCATACGGTTGTGGCAGGGACGTTGGATGAGGTAGTAGTTGATTCGGTAGAAGAGGATGACGAGATAGGAGAAACACAAAGCTATGATCTGGATCTAGAATTTCACAGCAGTACCCAGAAGTGGATGGACAATGTCGCAACGAACGTTGGTGTTGTTGGGTTGGATTGACGTCATCATCAATATTATCTCCGGCTGCTGTTTGTATGCCACGACACCTCTGACTGAGAAACGTCCACGAATCCGTTCTCTTTTTGGAATCAATTTGAATTGCATTCATCAACGTTTTGGGCAAGAGAAGTGCATCCTGTTCCAATGTGCTGATGGAAGTAGTCATGATTGTCTCAATAACGGTCTTTGGAACGGAATGTAATCTGTTTTGAATTGCAATGAAGGAGCCCGTGACAATTTTGTTTCCCCACATACCACTACTTGATTCATCTATGTTGTTCTCACTTTCAGTGACATCTTCATCCTGTATTGCATCAACAGTAGCCACAGACGATAATGGTGGCCAAAACTGTGGAGACACTGCAGCATCTGATGAATCCACCACCACGGCATAATTATTGTTGTTATTCACTGATTTCAACACATCTCCCAGCGCAACTAGAGGTGCAGTTTCAGCATCGACATAAACTCCTCCCTCAATATATAGCGCACAATACTTCCACAGCTCCGTTGCTAAATTTTGCAGTGATGCAGATTGTAATTGATCAAATCTGTCTACGATGTCATCGTTGGAAGAATGACACTCCGATCCCTTGTCAACGAGGTAGGATCGTTGTTCGGTTGGATCAAGTACCACGTGACGGGCATGATAGTCACTAGTATCGCTACCGAGAGAGTCATCGCCACTCGGGAATAATGTCAATAATGGACCAGAACGTAACCTAACGTTCTCGGCTGCAGACTTGTCACTGACGCTCTGGAAAATGGTCGTCCATGATGGTGCATTGTTGTTGGTATCATTTTCAATAATTTTTACTACACCGCTTTGGACTTCTTCGTCGGTGAACGATAGCTTGGGCGGCGGTGATTGCTCTCCAAGATCACGATTATCATTCTCATCGTTGCCGCCTCCGCGGGCCAAGCAGGCTGATAGTATTGCTAGGGAAGCGAGGAGTGCTATTCTACGTGATGCTTTCGCCATGGTCATGCTGTTGTTTTGGTTGAAATGAGAAATGATTTTCAGAAATCACAGGGCATTTTACGGGTTCGGAGAAGGTCAGTTTCCGGGTCATAGCTGGCCATTCGCACCTTTGTGACTTTTGAGGATTTTCGACACTTTTGGCACGACCATGGCCATGGCCATTGGCACGATAGACGGTGACCTACAATATGTCGTCTATGCAAAAACCAAGATTCATCATATTAATAATCTGCGTAGACGATCGAGCAAGAGCCACGTCGTGAAACGACCACAATAATCGTCTAATTTGCCTACAGACACAACACGTGCAACGTGCATAGAATCAGAGTCATCTTTTCTTGGACTGCGAGCATCTTCTCCTATCTTCTCCTCAAAATCATCAACACCATCACCATGTCATCGTTTCTTATTGGAAATCTACTCTTACTCCTATCCGCTTGTGGTAGTGTTACCTCCAACCATGTTCGTTCCCCAATTCGTCGCGAAGTCCAAGCAAATCAAGATAACGAACTGTACCTTCCAGATCTTAAAATTCCACTTCCAGACGATGATGACTCTCCAAAAACGTGGCTCTTTGGTGCTGGAGATTCCTCCGAATGGGGTGCTACCGCTACCACCGATGAAAGTTCCAACAGCACAACGGAAATGAATCATCATCGTCCCACACTCATCAACATTTCCGCTCTTGACCAAGGAGAGTATGTTACTGATACATCCGCAGGCACATTGCATTCGACAGTGGTTACCAGCCAAGGACGGATCTTGACGGCTAGCAGCGTTTCTATTCAAGCCTCGGGGATTGGTCGTGATACAGTGAATGGGTCAATGCTTGATTTTCAACCAATTACAGAAGTTTACTACCTAGATGACATAAATTTTTCGACTCCACCTGCCTTCTCCAAAGTGGTGGCATCTCAGTATTACACAATGGCATTGGATATATCCGGTAATGTCTGGGCGACAGGAACAAACACCTTCGGACAGCTTTGTTTGGGTGATGCAATGTCTAGAGATCGATTTTATCAGGTAGCAAAAGCAGCAGATGCAGCGGCATCGTCCAAAGTTGTGGACATTGCTCTTGGAGAACGTCATACACTTCTGTTAATGGACAATGGACAAGTGTTTGGTTGTGGATGGAATGCCTATGGTCAATTAGGGATTGGTCTCAAGGGTCAAAACATGTTGGAACCAGTCGAAGTCTTGATTGATGAACCTGACTTTAACAATACGACACCGGATACTCCCATGGTTGCGAATATCACCCAAATCGCGGCAGGTAGGGGATCATCGTACTTTCTCACCTCTTCCGACCATGTGTATGCAGCAGGTACCAATTATGAAGGACAATTGTGCCTCGGTGATCGTGTCGATCGGCCACTTCCCACAATGCTAACGGGAGTGGAACAGATGCAAAATAATCGAGGAAATGACTTTTCGTTCAATGATGAAGGTGTGGTGGTGGATTTGATTGCTGCTGGAAAATCTTCGCTCTATATGCTGCTTTCCAATGGTCAAGTTGTTGCATGTGGTAAGAATACACATGGTCAGCTTGGGAATGAAAACATCAACAACACTGAGATTACATCTGCTAGTGATGTCGCTAGTGATGTGCCTGCAATGGTTACGGCGCTTGCGAATGTGACAGACATTTTTGCCTCGGCCATTTCATTCACTGCATTCTTTCTACAAGACTACGGTGTCTATGGTGTTGGACAAGATGGTTCTGGCCAGATAGGAAATGGAGCTATGCAATGGAATCCTTTGTCGGAAGTGAGTTGCCCTGGAAATGAACGAGCCTTTGTTGGTCAACAGAACATTATCATTTCGAGTGGGAATGATCACACTTTGTTCTTGGTGAATACTGATGGAATCTTTGACTGTGAAGGTCAAGGAGGCAACAACAACAACAATAATAACTCTACTGACGACTTTTCGTCTCTTGCGCCATCATCATCCATGTCACCAACATCATCTCTTGCTCCCACCGTAACGGCCCCACCTC
Source organism: Skeletonema tropicum (assembly GCA_037178625.1). Taxonomy (NCBI): domain Eukaryota; phylum Bacillariophyta; class Thalassiosirophyceae; order Thalassiosirales; family Thalassiosiraceae; genus Skeletonema; species Skeletonema tropicum. The sequence continues at coordinate 1,463,509 of CM074139.1, read as the reverse complement.
AAGGCCCGTCTTGGTACTTCACACCTTCTCCCACGCTGAATTCTTCTTTGGCTCCAACACCAACACCGACTGTCACGGAAACTCCAACACAATCTCCAGTTCAGCAAGATAGAAATCAGCCTGGTGCAAATCAACCTAATGGAGGTGTGACAGTTAATGGGATGATGGATGTTTTTTGCTTGGGGATTGCCTTTGCAGCCTGGCAATTGATGTAAGCGTTTCTAATCTGTTTCATATCCATTACTCTCTTCAAGTGCCTTCATTTGCATAGGTCATCTTAATAAATCCTAAATTGATTCAAATTACTTTCTGCGTTCTCTATGAAATCTTCGCTAGCTACGATTACAATCTAATGTACTATCTCTAATTGTCTCTCTTCCAAATGCTCCATTCCCTCGCTTCAGGATACAACGTGCAAATAAACGCTCGCCATACAGAAATATCCCACTGCTCCTCATGCATATAGATGAGGCCCTCATCGTCTAAATGATACCTCGTGGAACCAGTCCATGGCTCAACCGTTGGATGCCAAGGAAGATTAATGATACCTGACAATCTCCATGTCACCTCGACAATCCCATGTCCCATCTCCCCTCCACCTTCAGTACTACATATTGACAGTAGTTCTGCACAGCTCTGTTTCTGATCAAATAATTGTGCAGCTGCAGATAAATACTTTCGTAGTCCTCTCACAGGCATATCAGGGTCTGGACTCGTGAATAGACAATCATCCGTATAAATCGTCGAGTCCAACCTGCCAGTAATATAATAACCTCGACTTTCCGTAGTCCCACCCACCCAATCATCGTATATCCTCCCCTCCACATCTCCTACCGACAAATGCCTCGTCTTCTCCGCAGTCCCATCCGCCAACCGCTTAATATGCCGTCCATACGGCTTACAACCCGGGCACAAAAACAACTCTGGTGAATAATTCGGATCGGCCAATAAATCCGATATCCATGGTAAACTCTTGTGCCGTATTAAAAAAAAGTGGAATAGTATGGCCGTGTTGTCTATGGCATCGGCGGCGCGACGCCGGAAGAAGGGACATTTGATGGAACTGGATTTGTCGTAGAGGCCGTCGAGGCTGTTTCCTAGGCGAAGGACGGCTTCGCCTACTCCTCCTCCGGATGATGGAGATGTTTGGATGGAGAATCCATTTATGGGACTTGTCAGTCCGAGTGTAAGAAGTGTTATTAGACTGAATATCCAGTGGTTTGTCATGGTTGTGGTTGTCAAGGCGTCAGTCAAAGGAGGTGCGAAATCAGTGTCCCACGTCTTGGGACTGATTGTTAGCGTAGAATAGGCAACCTCAACGAGGTCATGGTTGTTTTGTTGTGATGCGTACGAAAGGATTTGGTGAAGTTGAAGGTGTTGGATGTCACGGGAGGATGTCGCATGTCGGACTTCAACTGTCACAGTATGGCACGACACAACATGTCAATGACAAAAAGACTCCCATTTACATTTTGGAGCCATTTTTAATTTTTGAATTCATGCGCGAGAAAGTGAAACTGTGCCAAGAAACTCCTTTCTTTTCCCGCCCCTCGACAAATTTGTCGGCGGGAGGGGTTCAAACCAACTCTTCACTGTGTACTTTTCCTTTACCCGCTCCCTTTATGCCTAAAAGCTCGATGAAATAGCCAGTCAATACTACTGCTGCTTTTAAGTATCGGGGTTGATAAATGCATATGTAGCTACTGCGCGTCGTTAGAACCAAATAATGAAGTACTTGCTATGCCAAGTTCTCGTGGGCGTTGCCGCAGCCTCTACTGTTGATCAAAAGCAGGACATCACGAACTTGCGCAAGCTCCAAGATGCAACACGTCCACCCAAAACACCTCCACCGACGCCTGCTCTTACAAGGCCACCGAAGACACCGCCTCCTACGCCTGCTCGCACAAGACCACCCAAAACACCTCCTCCTACGCCATCTCCTACCACCGCTGCAACACAAAGCATCGCACAATATGTTTGCTCAGATGATCAGTTCTTCAAACTCTGCTCTTACCTCGAACTCACTGGCTTATATGATACATTGAATAGCGATGGCAGATACACACTCTTTGCTCCCACCGACGCCGCATTTGAACAGCTCACGATTTTGCCGGAGCTCTCTGATGAAGAAATCAAGGGCGTGCTCTTGTATCACGTTGCTCCCAGTGAGCTCACTTACAAAGATTTGTTGTCAATTGCACCCGGTGATATAGAAACGTTGGTCCCAGGACTACCCATTGGCTTCTCTACTGTTGATGACGAAATTTTGCTGAATGGAAAAACCAAAATTACTGAGCCTGACATAGAAGCATCGAATGGAATCATTCAAGTAATTGATGAGGTCCTTATGCCTCAGATCACTAAACCAACTACTGCACCTGCCACAGCTGAACCTACACTCAATTCGACTGAAGTGATCACACCAATTCCAACTCTCAAACCGACTGCAGCACCTGTTGCTCAAGTTGATACCCAGACACCAACCACATCTCCGACTGCTCAAGAAGTTGATACCAAGACACCAACATCACAGCCCACAACCAAGGCTCCAACTACTAGTGTCATAACGGGATCTCCTACAGAATTTCCCACTCCATTGCCCTACTACGGCAACGACACTCCAGAGCCCACCAACGATGCCTCAATGATTGAAATCGTTGGTACATCATCACCTACTAGAGAGAAAACCGGTATATTCGCCTCAAAATCTCGCAAATCACCCAAATCACCCAGAAGCAGGAAGTCGTCCAGTAGCAAGAGTAGTAAATCCAAGAGCAGCAAGAGTTCTCATGAGGTAGCAGGAAAGGCAGGGAAGAGTAGTGGAAGTTCGAAACATTATGCCACATTAGATGTATCTATGCAATTGAATGCATCTTCACTGTTACATGGAGGTTCAGGCTACTTGCTAATGGCAACGCTGGCTGCTGCTTGGTATTGGCTCAATTAGATGTAACTACAAGATACTTTTGTCTGTGGTTCATCATTTGTGCGTGCAAATGCGCAGCTTCATATGAGAATAGTTTTTTATAATCAGAAATGATTGGAGAGAAGAAGCAAGTCTTCTCTTGTATTTCGTGTACATGTAGAACGAAAGTGAAAAAGAAGTTAAAAGTCACTGTTATGTAACATGTTTACCTCAAAAGATGTAGTAGCTTTAGCTCTTGTTTTTGTACTTATTATACATGGGAAGAATGAAGAATACAGGCAACATAAACATCTATCAGAAATTTGCGGTGTAGTGTAGGGCCAATTATTGCCATTCTTAGATTTCTTTCATTATTTGCAGTAAATCATACGCTCAAAATCATACAAAGCTCCAGGACCTTTAACGTGGTGAAAAGTGATGCTAGCCGGTGAGCAACAGTCTGCACCACCTTTGATACCACCAACATCTCGATGAACTTTGTACAGCCAAGCAGATTTGTCATTTCCATCAACATTGAACAAAGCTTCTGGAGACCTAAGATGAAACCTCTCGCGCCCAAGCTCATCTCTTGTATTATAAGGGTAAACGCCGATATTGCCCATGCAAAAATTAATACCAACATCCTCCGGAAAGGTCATCTCCTGTTCACTTGACAAACAAAAATGCTCATCCATTGACTCATAAAATTTCTCCATGTATTTTTGATTCATCACATAACCTGCACCGCCCATTGTATAGTGAAACTTGTTGTGACTAATCTTCAAGAACTCGTCCACTAAACTCTTGTTGTGGTCAAAACCCTGATACCACTTCTCCTCACGTCTAGAAACTCGTCTCCCAAGAATCAAAGGCTCATCTTTCTTGGATTGTATTTCGTCAGATGCCAAGTATGCCTTCAGATTTTCCACTATAACATACGTGTCTAGGTCTGCTTTCAAGAAGTAATCGTACTCCTCGCCATACACTTGCCAAATATGACGCATTGTCTCGCGCTGCTTCTCCCATAAATGTGCCCAATCTTCTTCGGATACGTCAACTTTGACCGCCCCAATGTCGGAGTCTGTAGCATTGCTTGCAAATACCAACTTGTCACATCGTTTACCCCATGTGTTCCTAACGTCTAATGCTCTGGCGTTGTGATCTGTTGATATGATTGGGATGAAACACAATACTTTTGTGTTTAATGCGTCAGAATCATTAGGTAAGATTTCAATCTGATCCAGCACTACTTTGTGTTGTTGATTTTGGTTTTTGTGTTTAGTTTTTGTGCAGACATCACTTTCTGGCACAGTTTTTAAGGTGATATTTTGTACCACTTGGGCTTCGATTGCATCGGCTTCATGATCCTCATGCCGCAGATACGAAGTGGTCCCGCCGCTGGTGGCACTCGTGCTTTTCACTGACAGATCAACTCTGCCCATTTGAACTATTGTCTGAGTAGCTGTTACCATTAACATTAATACTACGCCAAATACAACCAATTTCGGGCGGACCGTCGATCGAACTGTAGAGACCACAGCCGAGGAATAGCTCAAGCTGTGTAGATGCGACGAAACCTCATTATTTTTGTCCACTATCATCCAGCTTTGCATGCCTTCACCTCTACCTCGAGAGGAGCGTAGGTGGAGAGATTTGAGTGGGTTGTTGTCCATCATGGCTGTCTATGCAATGCAACCAGAGGAGCAACAGTCATTCTGTGATTGCGGCAGGAAAGAGCTGCTGAGCGAGGCCATCTCTTGCGCTTATTCGCTTTTCTCGTAAAAAATTCAAATGAGTTCAAAATGCAATCAAAATGAAAAGAGACTTTCTCACAACATTTGTTCACGTAGGAATAGTACTTTGATTATGTACCTGATGGAAGCTAAGTTTTTCATCGGCATGCTGAGCCGTTACATCACCATTGTGTATGATAGAAGATGTACCAGTTGCATAGAGAGATCATTAGCAACAGGGAGTAGGCAAATAATAGGCACGCGGCCTTCAATAATTAGGCAGGCAACGACCGCAGCAGCAGTCAAAATGAATAAAGTATCACATGTTGTCATCCTTCTGGCATCCGCCGCGGTTGGCGCACAGGCACAAGGTATATGCTCTTGCTCGCCCACCATATTTAATTTCGTCCTTGACTTGAACAATTATGACTGTGAAGTAAACACAATAAAAGGCAATCCTGGTGTTTTGACTGCCATGTGCTTCCAAGAGTTTGTCGACGCCGTGCCAGGCCAACCAGCCAGTGATGAAATCCTGAGACGACTACTCCGAGACAGTGAACATGACGAGGAGAATGAACCACGCCGAAGTCTCCAAATCCCAGAAAACATTGTAGAGGTAGTGTCTGCCCAATTCCTGGAATTCGGCATCGACGGTGACATGACAGTAATCAATCAAGACAATACCTACTTGACAACCTCATTAATGGATGGCGGCGCAATGCAATTCTACTCAGTGTCATCCGAGCTCGACACGTCTGTTCCTCTGGAGGATCAGTTGGAAGACCCCGCATTAGTGCCAGGAGGTGCATCATTGATTATGTACGCAAAGACTGGGAGTGGCAAGGTGGTTAGGAATCGATTCTTTTGGCTCTATGAAATGACAAATTGTGGAAGAGACAACAACCCTGTGCAGGTGGGCAATCAGATTGGATGGGTTAAAGTTGTAAGTGTGCACAAAACTGATTCGATTCACACGAGGAACATATGACTTGTTTTTGCAAACTCAATTCAATCGACTGCTCAACTTGTTTTGTTTCTTTCATGCATATTATTCTCATATCAATCAGGAACCCGACCTGGGAGGGGCATGGCCAGCATTCTGTCCAGCGTTACCTGACGGTTCACCAACCATCCCACCAAAATCAGACGAACCTACCTTCACTCCATCTTCAGCTCCCAGTGAAACGGTTATTCCTACAATTACACCCACAGCCGCACCAGTAACAGCTGCACCAGTAACAGCCGCACCAGTAACAGCCGCACCAGTAACAGCTGCACCCACGGACAAGCCAACAGAGACGCCAACAGAGACGCCAACAGGAACGCCAACAGGAACGCCAACAGATCAACCACAACAATCGTCACTCATCCCTGGCCCGTCTCCTACACGAAAGCCCACACGTCCTGTATTTTCATATGGTAGCAAGAGCACCAAACCAAAAACACTCAAACCACCGAAAAACTCTTCGAAATCTTCCAAGTCCAAGTCTAGCAAGAGCAAAAGCAAGAGTAGTAAATCAGACGGTCGTCGTGGCTATCTGAATGCTCATGTTATTTATGAGGATTTCCAGATGAGGAGTAGTAGTTCGATGGTGTCGTCCTTTGGAATATCATTGATCACTACTTTGGCTGTCGCGTTTGGACTTTGGTTGTGAGAAAAAAGAAATCGGATGAGTTTCGATAGAGAGGAAATGATTCGTATATATGTTTGCCCAGATCAATGTTCATATGCTGGGTGTATTTTTTTGCTAGTAGTGTTATAATAAGGAGTTAGAATATACTGCCTTGTTGCTGGTAATAAGTTTAAAAGTTTGCCAGCATAATAAAATAGAGTGATCTCTTCTGAGAAAAGTTAGAAATTCAACTACTCTTCAACCATAACAGCGAATGCTTTCACTTGCTCCTTTCTTGGCGCTTTGGCCGCCTTTCAACAGATACTGCTGGTGGTATTCTTCTGCTGTGTAGAAGACCTTGGCTGCTTTTATTTCTGTAAACACTTCTTTATCAGCAACTGCATACGATTCTAGTAGCTCCTCGGCAGCCTTTTGTTGCTCTTCGTTATGATAATATACTCCGCTTCTATACTGCGTGCCGCGATCATTTCCCACCTGATTTTGTTTGTAGATATCATCACCAAGTCGACTGAATGCAAGGTGTAACAGTGATCGATATGAGGCTACATTTGGATCATATACCACCTGGATCGCTTCAGTATGCCCAGTTGTGCCAGTACAAACTTCTTCATAGGAAGGATTGACCTTTTCTCCCTGAGTGTATCCAACCGCAGTAGAGACAACTCCAGGTAATCTTTGATAGGCCAGCTCCCCACCCCAAAAGCATCCCAGCCCAAATGTCGCGACTTCGTATTTTGACGCTGAGTCCGTTTCATCTCCATATTCCCACAGAGAAGGTGCCTCCTCCACTGCATCCAATCGCACATCCACTTCATACGATGCACCCGCCAACGGATGATTCCCATCAAGTGTCCACATAAGTTTCTCACCATCCTCCTCAATTTTGGTCACACGAACCTCCATCCCATTCCCCATGGCAAGCATAGTCCCAATCTTAACTAACGAAGTGTCCACTTGCAATTGCGTTGCATCAATTTGAAACACCAGTTGTGAATTGTATGATCCATATCCAGCATCAATGGTGGATCCTGTGATAGTTTCTCCAGGTGTCATTGTGGAAAGCATCTGATGCAACCCTGGGAGATAATTGCCATGATTCAGTCGTAATTGGAGTGTTCCGGTGGTATCAAAGAGCGGTTCCACAATGGAATTTGGATCGGTGGATTGGAAGCTTTGCAGTGTGAAGGTGACGATATCGCCTGATTTTGGCTTGCGCGTTAGTGTGATTGTCGCGTCATCATTATCGGTACACTGTTCTTCTTCGTCAGAGGTAGGAGAAGCGGCGGTATCGGCAAGAAATAAAGCTGTTGTGATCCAAGAACGGCCAATGTTGTTTGCAAGAAGAGTGGCCGATGCCGATGGTACCGCGATGCTTCTTTGATGAAGTGTTGATGGTGACGACGGGATTGACGACCAGGCATGCACATGATGTGCAGCGCAGCAGCTCAATAGTACTATTGCTGAGGAGATGTTTTCAGCAATCATCACTGAATATTGTAGCGAGGTACTCCTATGGTATTGTGATGCATGCACGCACACGAGTGTTTTCAGTGGCTATGGTACAATACTGTAAGTACGGCTGGGTCCAAATAGCGCATCATTTAAATCGGGGGAACACTTTTCAAAATGTTCTCGGAGGAATTGTTTCCTGCTTTTTTTTTGCACGTTACGGGCCATAACTCGTGTAGCATGCCGTAGAAACTTAAAAAGGGCAATTCCATACACTTTTGTATCCAGCATCAATGGTGGATCCTGTGATAGTTTCTCCAGGTGTCATTGTGGAAAGCATCTGATGCAACCCTGGGAGATAATTGCCATGATTCAGTCGTAATTGGAGTGTTCCGGTGGTATCAAAGAGCGGTTCCACAATGGAATTTGGATCGGTGGATTGGAAGCTTTGCAGTGTGAAGGTGACGATATCGCCTGATTTTGGCTTGCGCGTTAGTGTGATTGTCGCGTCATCATTATCGGTACACTGTTCTTCTTCGCCAGAGGTAGGAGAAGCGGCGGTATCTGCAAGAAATAAAGCTGTTGTGATCCAAGAACGGCCAATGTTGTTTGCAAGAAGAGTGGCCGATGCCGATGGTACCGCGATGCTTCTTTGATGAAGTGTTGATGGTGACGACGGGATTGACGACCAGGCATGCACATGATGTGCAGCGCAGCAGCTCAATAGTACTATTGCTGAGGAGATGTTTTCAGCAATCATCACTGAATATTGTAGCGAGGTACTCATATGGTATTGTGATGCATGCACGCACACGAGTGTTTTCAGTGGCTATGGTACAATACTGTAAGTACGGCTGGGTCCAAATAGCGCATCATTTAAATCGGGGGAACACTTTTCAAAATGTTCTCGGAGGAATTGTTTCCTGCTTTTTTTTTGCACGTTACGGGCCATAACTCGTGTAGCATGCCGTAGAAACTTAAAAAGGGCAATTCCATACACTTTTGAATGCGAAAAGTGTTCCCCCGATTTTTTTATGCACTTGAAGCATTTGTGAGGAATTCCCAATTTCAGAAATTAGATGAGACAGACTGAGTGACGGTCCAAACTCTAACCAATTCCTACGTACAAAAGTTTTCTACGAGAAAGTCATCACTCAAAATGAGCTAAACCATGGTGAAATACCCTCTCCTACGGCCGCCAATAACACCACAACTACTGGTCTTACAGGCCCAAACGAAACAGAAATCACATCCTGTTGGTCCATAGGATCTCAATGATACCTCATTCGTTGTTTAACTCCCGTAATTGAATTCAAAAGTGCTATTTGAACCCAGCCGTACGGTAGGTATGTTGCTCTTATCGATCTTCGTGCGTCATAATGGTCGGGTTTGGGGCCCACGCCCGAAGTATCTACCCGAAGGTAAGTTGAGGAAGTAAGGGTGTAGTGTGGGTATTGTATCATCAGTTTTTGACTGGTGATACCCATACCGAGGACCTTGCTATCTATCTACCCAAGGTAGGTGGTAGTGCTCTTATGGACATGAGGGTGGGTACTTATTGTACGTCAAAAGGAACCAAAAGGCGATAAAGCATGCATCGGACCAGATGAATATACAGCCGAGAGGAAAGCCTTCTCGAAACGCTGAAAGCAAGCTCAATTTTTGCAGATGAGGATCATCAAACCAAGCGTGTCTATCTACGTGTTACTGACACCCTCGAGGAGAGCGTTTAATGCAGGCAGAGCTGGAATTGGCAGTGCTACTTCTTATTTATTCATCACTGAAGATCTCTGTTGGTACCCACACCTATCAAAACCCAGCAAAAAGGAGTGGGTATGTGTCGGGGGTACTTAGCTCCGCAGATTCCTTTTCGGTGACGATCCGATTCGACCACTCTCCTTCTCCGCCAACTGGCCCCAAGCTGCAAAGATGTGTACCTCGACTCCCTCCAAAGTTCGGCCCCGCATGGCATCCTCCCTCTCGCAAACTCCTCCTGGTCCTCATCCAAACCAGCTGACCAGAAATTCTACGGTCATTCCTACACGGCACCCACCCCCAAAAAATCCACTTCCTCCAGCAGTTTGGCCTTGCTTGCACCAAAGCCTTCGCGTTCCACATCCGTCGACCAATTCCTGCCCAGTAGGCACCACAGGCGTCTTCGGGACCAGCCCGAGCCCGAGCTCCTCCTGCTCCTGCCTGGTTTAAGTTCACCTTTCACGGCCTTACCAACCTCTTTCCCGCCAGAAACCGTCAGTCAGTCACGGGTTAATCCGTGACTGAATTCTACTGTGCCTTCATCAAGTCGCATAGAGACTGCAGCATCGCCGCTACAAGTGTAGTCCTCATGAGCCGTATACATTTCCTTCTATACTATCGTTGCCAACTATAATGAACCACCAGCAGCTGCTCAGGCTCATATCCACGTCGCTACAGACATTGTAATGGTGAAAGACGGAGCTGGCTCTACGCTCGATTGGCCTTCATCAAGTCGCATACGAGGCTGTAACATCTCCGCTACAAGTGTAGTCCTCATGAGCCGTATACATTTCCTTCTATACTATCGTTGCCAACTATAATGAACCACTAGCAGCGGCTCAGGCTCATATTCACGTCGCTGCACACATTGAGTTGGTGAAAGACGGAGCTGGCTCTACGCTCAATCGGCCTTCATCAAGTTGCATACGAGGCTGTAACATCTCCGCTACAAGTGTAGTTACCATGAGCCGTATACATTTCCTTCTATACTATTGTTGCCACCAACTATAATGAACCACTAGCAGCGGCTCAGGCTCATATTCACGTCGCTACACACATAAATGTGTCGCAAACAGCTAGCTCTACGCTCAATTGGCCTTCATCAAGTCGCATACGAGACTGTAACATCGTCGCTACAAGTGCAGTTACCATGAGCCGTGTATATGTCCTTTCGTACTATCGTTGCCAACTATAATGCACCACTAGCAGCGGATATTGCTTGAATTGACAATGCTAGACGCATAAAATGGTGTCAAAATACTGAGCTAACACGTTGCCCAAATCGATCTTATAAGGTTGCTGTGTACACTACAGATGGCATATCCGAGGTTAGAGTTGATATGTTGTCTATATGCATGCATAGAAGAGGTTTGCTGACTAAAACGTTCACAAGCACAAATACATCACACAATATAGTCAAAATATGTGTTTTGAAGAGGGCACTGGGCTTGACAAAGATTGAGTAGCATATTGATATACGAGCTACAGATGACATACCCGAGGTTAGAGTTGATATGTCGTCCACATGGATGCATAGATAAGGCCTGATTATTAAAACCTCTTACATCACTGATATATCACACAATAGAAGCACTAATGTGTTCTGATGAGGCATTTATTGATTTGGCCGTGACTGAGTAGCGTAGTGTCATACGAGCTACAGATGACATACCCGAGGTTGGAGAGTTGATATGTCGTCCACTTGAATGCATAGAAGAGGTCTGGTGACTTCAATCTGTAAAATCACGTGTGAATGCACAATAGAAGCACTAAATGTGTCCTTACGAGGGCATTAAAATTGGCCAAAATTGAGTAGTATAGTGATTGTACGGACTTAGTAAGATATTTGTTAGGTCTGAGTTGATATGTCCTCCACATTGATATATAGAAGAAGTCTGAGCACTTCAACTTGTTGAATCACAAATGCCTTGCACAATAATCTAACGCTATTGCATCCTGACGATCAGGTCTGATTTGATGAAGTTAACTTTGTGTTGAATTGTTGCGTCTGCAGTAGCTTAGAGACCCCAAACACACAACCTCCTCCCGTTAACAGCTTTCCGGGTATGGTCGCGCATGCGCGACCATTTTTGCCACCTAGCTTCCTACGTAGTTAATAAAATAGCAACAACTCACATTTAGAAGACGTTCAGTGCAGTTATGGAAAGCCAAGAAGCAGCTCTTTCCATCGGTGTAGTCTACCGATAACGAAGCTCGACTATTTTGGCGGTTACAATGCAGGAAAGGCAACGGGTCAACATTTTTGTGTGTCAAAAATCATCAAAAAAATAGCCGCCGGCCGCCGACCATGGCAGTTCTGGTGTTACTATGTCGCTTACAACCTGTTACATGCAGCATACCGCATATCCAACGAAAGCTCATGACATACCAAACCGGATAGTGTGCGTAGCGTTGCATGAGATGGACAATATCACCGTCGGATCACCCCCTATATGTAGGCGGTATTTTTCCCCATCACCGCATCGTCGGCCCTACACATAAGATAGGTATGGGAAGATTAAACCGGATCACCGACCGAACCAAGGCACCATACCTCGCGCATATGTTATTAGAAGATATATGTATAGTCCGATCGGTTCGTAATAGCGTTTTATTGGCATAGAAGTGGCTATAGGAAGTGAGGCGGGTGCGTCGGGCGACGAAAAATATCGACCAAGTGTGTAGTACATAAGAGCATGGTATAAACAATGAATCCATGAACCCAGCTGCAACAATCGACTAACAACTACCATTACTATTGATCCGTGGCGTTGGATTCATTAATATAGGCCATTGCTGTCAACAGGAGAGCATGGTAGGAAGCAGATCGGCCGCCATGGTTCGTAGGGAGAAGGTGTTTTTTTTGCTAGATAATACTACGTACGACGGTAAAAGGGGCTAGGAAGAATGTTGGCGCAAAAAACCTTATACCCGGAAAGCTGTTAAACCAAATATGGACAATTTCGCGCAGTTGCTTGATGTGAATAAATGATATCTCTCAGAAACAAAACTGCCACTTTAAATGCGCTGCATTGTTGTCATATCTTGGAGCGTGTATGTGTGCCCCCCTGACTAGCCGAAGAAGAAGCCTCTGACGAAGTCTACAACCCTACGTCATCACGTGCTGAGTTAGTTCGAAAGATCCAAAAAATTGAAGAAGAAAAACTTCGACGTACGATAGGAATAGTATGATCCATTTTCAAGGTCAAGCGAAGGTCTCTGCTGACGAAGACAACAAGAGCCAAAACTCCCATAGAGCTACAAGACAAGAGGTGCCATAAGAGTTCTCTTTTCGGCACGGGAAGATCACATACAATTCTACTACCAGTCAAAAACAACGATGGCGAAGCTAACAGAATACAAAGGATTGGTCCTTGCAACCCTCGAGATCACACCTGCAGAACCTGAACACGGCGCTGAGGTAAAATTCACCCAATCTTGTAGTGGCGGTAGGGCTGTCTTCCTGATGAAGGTAAAGGAGTACGAAAGTGGAAAGTTCACGGCGAAGTATGTATCTCCCGAGAAAGCAGCTAGACTTGTTGAGCTGAGCTGTTCCCTAAACTCAACATGACGAATAAGGACACATCTCCGCTATTTGTAGTTCATGGCTTCAACGTCCAGCCCGCGGGTCACATGAGCAACATAGCAGATAAATGGCAGCGCTTCACCGATGCAGGTCTCACGTATTATCCCATTCCTGTTCTTTGGCCCTGTGATGACGAGGGTAAATACGCTGAAGACCAAGAACGTCTTTCCCAACGAGCTGGAAAGGAACTGAAAGCCATGGTGGATGCGATTCCGAACGATCTCTTCCCTCGTAAATCGGTTCTGATGCACAGTATGGGTAATCATGTTGTGTTCAATGGTGCTTGTGGCGTCAAAGATGAGGCAGGGAACGTTATTGATAAGGCACCCGATGTCGAGTTTGAGAACATCTTCCTTGCGGCAGCTGTAAGTTTGTGTCATCGTCTATCATATACATGTACTATATTCGTCATGTCTACGACTTGCTCACATGCTCCATGTCCATGCTCATCATTTTCTTTGCACAGGATATCCCTCATGACGTATTCTGGGAAAATCCGTGGGAATACGGAAATGCATGGGTGTATAAAGAGTACAGGCAAAAGGTTTTCGGTCAGAAGAAGCAGAAGGCTTCCAACTTCTTCAAGATGTTGAAAGTTGATGAATCTGGCAAGCCGATTGGAAAGATCTATGTCATTTACTATGGCTGGGACAGAGCACTCTTGGGTTCTTCATGGGCAAAAAACAGTGAAACACGCATTGGTAGCGTGGGACATAAGAGAGATGGCCAAGACAAAGTTCGCGCTGACATGAAGGATTACATCGAGGATTACGACATGTACTCCAATCTCTCCTATACGGGCGGTGACGATGATGCCTTCAAACATTCTTACCAGCTTGAGCCCGCCGCCATCAAGTTCTACTTTTCGAAGGATATTGGGAAACCTTAAGATGAAGTGTAGACGTGTCATTCTTCGTGATTATCATCAGTTCAAAATCTCTTGGTCTTGGTTCACACGGGTGTCAAGTACTTATGAATATGAATGTGTATGCGCCCTCGTAGATGAAACGCAACGTACATTTGATTACTAACTACTTAATTCCCTGTTATTTGTTATTGGTACTCAAGTTTGTGATCGAGGCGCTGAAATTAATGCTGCGAATGAAGAGGCCGAATGTGTACCTATTGTTTGAGATGGACATCTTCTTTGAGAAGGTCCTTTTTCCTCTTTCGACAGACATCGTAAAAGATGTCCATCTCAATCAATTATTGCTCTTGCGCTTTGCTTGGCTAAAACATATGTGAGTACAGAATCAAGTCAAACACATCACAAAGAACTGATTCTGACCATTACCATTAATCTTACGATGTAAAAGTTGATACTGTTCCCTCTTGGTTCGCGTGTGCTACGGGCAGTTACTGGCCACCAAGAGATGTTTACTGCTAATTATCACGAGCGAAGACGAAGAAAGCCTCCGACTCCGATACCGATACCAGATTGGTTGGTTCTCTGCACGTTTCAACTACACTACTTCTTCTAGTTTCCCCATATCCTTCGAAAAGTAGAACTAGATGGCAAAAGGTTCAAATTCATATTGAAGCAATCAATGTCATTGCCACAACCACAACCACAACATTTGATATTGGATTTCATGTCGTAATCCTCAATGTAATCTTTCTCATATCAGCGCGAATTTCTCTTATGCCCCGCACTACCTATTCGTGTTTCATTATTAACGAAGATGGTTGAAGAGGCTAGTAGTAAAAGATCCAGACGATAGTGAACGACATAGATCTTCCCAATCGGATTGTCAGATTCATCAGTTTTCAACATCTTGAAGAAGTTGGATGCCTTTTGCTTCTTCCGGCCAAACAGTCTTTTCTTCCTTTCTTTACTACCACAGCCACATCAGCCGTCACATAAGCTTCCACGGTGGAAATGGCGCGCCCGGATTGCACAGATTTGGGTTTGAGGATTTTTTTGGCTTTCAAAACACGAAGATCATGAAGCTGCGACATGTTGTCACCATCCCATACTACGCAATGAAACAACAAAACAAGCATGATATTAATAAAATTTAGGAGGCACCATCATCGTCATCATCACTATCGTTGTCACTATCAAAATATTTGTCCAGAAATTCTTTATCATAGTTTCCACACACATCATCACCTGTAAGTTTGAGGCGCGTTGTTTGATGATTCTGACGCAAGCCTTCTTTGCGATCGTCAGAGAAGAATCGGAGGTAATGACTCAAAGCATTATCATCGTCGTCAATAAACTTATCGTCCATCATTTCTTGGAGGCACTTATGGCGGACAAGCTTCACGTATTGGCGTTTAGGAGGCAGCGTTTTGTGCACGACATCACGGTTGAATTTATGGATGTCATCCGCTGTCACCCGGGAAGATTTAGTCTTAGTCGCCGCATCACGAACCTGCACATTTCTACTATTGATCTCACCGTCGATCGCCTTTGTTTCTTTGCTCTGTTGCAGATGATCATCCAATCTCTGGCACAAATCAATACTCTTTACATCTCTCCCTGCCTTCAGGTCGCCCTGTAAAGCCGCCATCTCATCATCTGCTGCACTTTCGTCGCTATCCTTCTTGGCCGAATACCCCCTAACCTCCTTGGCTATTGCCTTCCCAATGGCTTTTGAGGCGCTCTTTTCACTCTTCAGGACATTTGCTGCTGCCAGTGGTAGATTCTGCAATGATTTTATCGGAGGAGGCATGTATTTGCACAAATCAGCAAAAACCAATCCTTTTTAATTTGCAACAGACGGATTAGAATGAAGAAGGCAAGGGAATGACTGCAAAATAACCAACCGTTAGGACAATCGCTACTTGGAACTCTCCCGCTGATACAATATTCCCTAGTGCTTTATGAAGAAACACGGACACATCAAGACCAAACCTGCGGTTGATTACTTTTGGATGAGGAATGAATGTTGGAGCATACTGATCTAGACTTGTATTTGGAATGATCAGGCTACCCCTTTTAGAAGCTGCCTTTATCTTCTTGGAAATCTTAGGGAAGCCCATGATGGCATTTATGTTACTACTGCTAAATTATTCAACGCATCTACTGCTAAATGATGCAACGCATCTTTACTCCTTTGTATCTGCTGCAAAGCGCAGAAAAATGTAGCGTCCAATATTTCATGGCCAAATTTTGTGATCTATCCGTTCATACTCGCATTTCAAACCATACTGTTCAACATTCTGTATTCGTATTCTGGTCATAACAATCAATATGAAGACTCGTAGCAATCAGTACAATAGTCCAAAGAGGAGAGCCCGCGGAGAGAAGAGGCAGAAGAACTTGCCATCCAAAAAGCCTTCAGATGACGCTCCATCATCTCCGTCCAAAGCGCCAGTACGTAAGAAGCGGAAAGAGCAAACGCGATGCGTATGTGGCAAACCTGCGTGTGATACGTTGATGAAGAAGCTGGAGGCGCTCAACGATAGCAGCATCACTTACTTTAATGTTCCTGCACTACCAAAGCCAATATTACCAAAGGCTCGGAAGCCGGAGAGAATCAGGAAGAAAGATATGATCCACAGACACAATAGTTACCTTGCTTGTTTGGGCGCAGAGGCGAAGCGAAGGGTAGAACTGTTTAAGCAGGGTGGCCCCGACAGATACTCCGATAAAAGTTACCCGCAGTTTGCGTCAATTCATCTTCATCCCGAAATCCTGAAAGAACATCTCAAAGACGGCCACCTGCCAAAAGAAATCCCTGGGGAGGTTGGAGTGAAACTATCTCAAGAAGGGTCATGCATATTCAAGGAGAAAGATGAAGTTCCGTCATCTGAAGAACGTAACTTCGTCGCTCTTCCAAACTATCCGCTGGCCAGGGCACAAGAGTTCTACTGTGCAGTTGAAAAAATATCCATGGTGAAGAATGTTGCATCCTCAATGATTACACCGCCGCCACCTGCCACAACTCGATCTGGCGCTGGTATCGTATCAGACCCACGAGCATTTGAAGCCGCTCTACTGAAAGAAGAGCTGAGAAAGAGAGACCAAAGTCTTTAATGCCGAGAGGAAAGCCTTAGAAAGCAGCAAAAAGATCTTGAAGCCAGGGAGAAAGCATATCAAGAGTCGCTCAAGAAGTTGAAACAGCTTGAATTTGACTCACTGACAAGAGATAGGGAGTTGCAACAGCTCCAATTAGATTTACTGAGAAGAGAAAAGGACATGAATAAGGAGTTTAGTAATATCTTGAAATTGATTGAGGGGATTGGTGGATTATCAAGGCTTACCTTAACTAACAAGAAGTGGCACAAACGCAACTGTAGAGACAAAGCCAGCGCGGCGTCCACCCTGTTCGGATTCCGATCTTGGAAAGAAACTGTATGCTACGTCCACGGCCTATTCGGTCTTTATCCGCCAACAGAGCTGCCATCACTAGATGATGCAGTGACCTCGTTTGAATGGTGCCTTGCGGCAAAGATGAGAATCGACTGTGGGATGTCCTATCGAACCATTGCATACATCCTTGGGCTGAACGCAGAGAACTCTCATGTTGCAGATAGAGTGAAGTGGTGGGTCGATAGATGGGGCGAAGCAGGAGAAGATCTCTCTATTCTTGATATAACTGAGGAATTCCTTAAAGCAACTTGTCCTCAAGCGTTCAAGGATGAAGGGCTCGACAATGTTTGTGCAATACCTGACGGCAAAGACTTCAAGATATTTACTCTACGGAAGAATACACTCTTCACTCGCGCGTGCTATTCTGACAAAGTCCACGCTAGTGCAGTGTGTTGCATTTCATGGTGCACGCCAATGGGTTTAAGTTTTGAGCACACTAATTTATTCCTTGCTCGTGTATCAGAGAAGGCGCTCGTTGAGCTGTGGGGACCACGGCTGAGGAAGTGTCCACCAGGATGGGTGATGCTATCGGATCGAGGCTTTCGGGACACAGCACGATACTATCCCAATATGAACAGGCAAATCACCCCCAAATTCTTGAGTGGTCGCGGCCAATTCACCGCTGAGGAGGTGTCTGCTGATAGGACCATCTGCAAGTTGAGGTACACGTTTGAGGTTGCATTTTCTCGAGTGACGGATAGCGATGGGTTGAAGGATGTCATCCCGGCTTCATTTTACGGCATGTTGGATGCCATGAACCATTGGGGACCCGCCAATGTAAATATTTGCAGGCCGCTAATGCCGCTAAATTAATTCGTCATTATTATTCTTTTCTTCTGTTTTTGTTGCCGTAGAGTGTCGAAGAGAAGACGAACCGATGATGTGTTGATGCGTAGATCCGGGCAGTCAGCTTCTGCATGAATATTTAATAATAATAACTCAACTATGCCATAAAAAATGTTGCCGATGCACAACCAGTCATGATAATTAACAGCGGCATCGCTCGTTGCTGTTTTTTGGTGGATAGTTTGCCGTGCATACGCATATATAGTAGGTGACAACATGGTTGATGTTTTGTGTTCGGTGACGGCAGGTTTGTAGCAAAAAGTTGCACAAACCCAAATCTTGCAAAAATGAAGGGTTTGTACCGGGGGCTAAAGGGTTAAACTTAGTTACTGGCAGCCCCTTGTACCTTGGCCCACGTGGGCCGACCGTGGAAGCTTATTCATATATACTTGTGGCTCTTCCCAGAATACGTCATGAGGGATATCCTGCGAAGAAAATGTTAGACAGTGAAACCTAGCCTATGAGCAACTTGTATGCATGCAGAATAAATATGATGTGATATAGTAGGACAACTTTGGAAGTACTTACACAGCTACTACAACGAAGATGTTCTTAAACTCGACATCGGGTGCTTTGTCAATAACTTTCCCTGCCTCATCTTAGATGCCACAAGCACCATTGAACACAACAACAACACGATTACCCATACTGTGCATCAGAAGTGATTTTGATTTACGAGGGAAGAGATCGCTATAGGAATCGCATCAACCGTAGCTTTCATTTCCATCCCGGCTCGTTGCGAATAATTCGCAGCAACGTTAAGCATCGGCTCAGCAACTTCGATTTCTCCATCGTGCTTAAACCTCAAACGCAAACTTGTCCTCCCCATCTACCATCTTGCATCAGCTCCAGTCTGTAAATGCGGCACTACCACGACATCTATGGCCATCATCACTTCCGTCGCACCCGCATCAGCAAGAAAGCCGTCCATAACTACATCAACGAATACGGCCTGCAACCAGCCCTCCAACAAGTCCTTTCCACACGGCTGGAATCATCACTGCCTCATCCATCGCCATCGTCCAAACTGAAGCTCCTCATCACATCGCCCAACAATAGGGGGTGTTTTCATAAAAATTTCTGAGATTTTTGTGCCAAAATCATCACCCAGGTGATTATATGCATACCTAAGGGTATTAGAAGAGATTTTTAGGAAGAATTATGTTGCACCACCATGGTCGAAGATACTTATCAATAGATACAATTACAAGAAAATACTTATATGGGATTGGACTTTTACACACCCTTAGTTGGAATTACATATTGCTCTTGTGGGGAGGATACTGACCGGTTATCAAAAAATGGCGCCATCTATCATCGGGTCTCACAAGACCAAAAATGGCTCTAGATACAATAAACAATAGGTACAATACATGGTATCTTTGCAACTATTGTCGCTTATGTACCACAGAGAATACTTACCTATCTCATGAGCTGGACGGTACTGATGAAGTTAAACGAAGCGACTTGACTCGGCACAACAAAACGTCTCCGCTACTCCGATTACCGCTTTGCCCAGGGTTCTTATGTTGACTTGTCTCAGTGTTGGATCCGTCGGTTGGTTTAGATACATAACCGTTGCACGTCTGAAACAGATGGGATAACGGGCCTCTTCGCTCTTCGAGTTCGGCAGATCAGAAGAAAACGTCTGATGTCTCACGCTCAATGATTCCAATTCCAGCCAGCAGGTGTTAGATTACACGTACGTAGATACAGTAGATACAAGACTACTCTAATCATTATCTTTTATCTCCTATCTAATCTATCAATAGCATCGATTGGAAGTAGGGAGATCGAGGATACTAACAGGTTATAGAGCCTATACAATCACCAACAATGAAGTTCATTTATGCCATAATTCCATTTGTGAATTTGGCGACCAAAGACATTGTTGGCGGCGCACCTCATGCGTTGAACCAGCAGGAAGCAGAAGCAGGCCTTTGGATATAGGGGGTGAGAGGGGAACCCCCCTATATTGAAGGTTCTGATCTGTGGCAAAACCAACTAAATGGGGGTAAAATGGTCCTCATTAGCCAATATTCGGCTATCTTTAGACGAAACCTTGGTAATTTAGCTCACTAACAATCCCCCTCTTCTCGCCGTGGGGAAACTCGGGGGAAATCCCCCCGAGAAGGGGTTGGCGAGCCCCATATCCAAAGGCCAGCAGAAAGATCCATCCAAATTTTTCTGGATCGTATCTTCAATCTTCACATCACACTTCTTACCAACTCGCTCATAAAACTCAACAACATCATGTCAAGCCCAATAAAACAATACATTTACAAAGGATTGGTCCTTGCTGCTATCGAAATCACACCTTCAAACCCAGAACACGGCGATGAGGTTGAATTCTCCGATACTTCTCTTGAAGGTAAGGGTGTCTTCCTGATGAAGGTAAAGGAGATTGAAACGGGAAAATTCAAAGCGACGTATGTCTCCCCCGAGAATGCAGCCAGGCATGTCGAGCTATTTCCCAAGCTCAACAAAACGAATAAGGACACTGTTCCACTATTTTGTGTGCATGGCTACAACACACAGCCCTCGTGGCACATGAGCAACGTAGCGGGAAAGTGGTCGCGATTTGAGGAGGCAGGTCTCAAGTACTATCCCATACCTGTCATGTGGCCCTGCAACGAGACAGATGAAGGCTTCCTCACACAGTACAGGATTGATCAGGGAGGTTTTTCCCAACTAGCTGGAAAGAAAATGAAAGAAATGGTGGATGCGATTCCAAACGATCTCTTCCCTCGTAAATCAATTCTGATGCACAGTATGGGTAATCATGTTGTGTTCAATGGTGCTTGTGGTGTCAAAGATGAGGAAGGGAAAGTCATTGATAAGGCACCCGATGTCGAGTTTGAGAACATCTTCATTGTAGCAGCTGTAAGTTTGTGTCATCCACTACCATGTATACTACATTCGCCTCGCCTACAACTTGCTCACATGTCACATGCTCCATGTCCATGCTCATCATTTTCTTTGCACAGGATATCCCTCATGACGTATTCTGGGAAGAGCCATGGGAATATGAAAATGCATGGTTTAATAAAGAGTACAGGCAAAAGATTTTTGGTCAGAAGAAGCAAAAGGCAACCAACATGTTCAAGACGTTGAAAGTTGATGAATCTGGCAAGCCGATTGGAAAGATCTACATCGTTCACTATAAGTGGGACATCGCGTTGTTGGGTTCTGGATCACCATTCATGAATGGTGAAGCACGTATTGGTGCCAATGGTCATAAGAAAGATGGCCACGACAAAGTCCGCGCTGACATGAAGGATTACATCGAGGATTACGACATGTATTCCAAAATCATGTGGTGTGGTGGTGACGATGATACGAAGAAACATTCTTATGAATATGAGCAGGCCGCCATCGATTTCTACATGTCGAAGGTACACCTTTGAGAAGCCCGAACAATAAGTAGTAGTGTTTGTAGGTAGTGTTCTGTACGCGTGTATTGGCTGGGCTTAAGAAGACCATGTGTTGCAGGCTCTCTTTGTTCTTTGTGATTATCAGCAGTGCATCTTGCCTTGCTGACCAGAGAACATTCGATCGACATGGTAGAGTGTTCTCTCGTAGGATTCTTTTATTGGAAGTGATCTTGAGTAAATACTTATACTTAGTTCCCTTTCAGTATCAACCTTGGCCTTGACTTTGTTTGTTCTCCTCTGCTTGTAGCTGTAGCCTATATTATAATTGTCTCTTCGCTTTTTCACCTTTCACCAAGATGGCCCTCAAGCAAGTTCGGGTAACGTGTAGTCTCCTTGACACACTATATATGTAATATGTACTGCCGTGATGTGAGTATTATTCCTCCTACTTATGAATAGAAGCAAAGTGCAAGAGTCCAGTTCACCTTTGATTGGGAGGCAGGTATGTAAGTACTTCTAGGTACCTGATTTAGACAGCATGCAGCGCTCTATATTTTTTAGAGATGCAGCTACATACTATTGTACTTATGTAGACACTAGACACCTGAAGAGCGAGGCACGTATTCAAAAAGCATGTAATACCTAAAAGGCACGTAAGTTTCTTGACGTGTTGTCCTGCGCGCATCTCATGAAAGAAATCTATCAAGCTAGCAAACTTGAATTCTTTTCTTTTTTGTTTCATTTTGAATGGATTGAATGAGAAATCGTACAGTCACTCCGAAGATCTGCGCTAAGTATGTTCACAAGTTGTGCACAAGTCTGCAGTAGATACTCTATTATTATCAGCAGCATTCACAAGAGGATTCTTTGGAGACTCGGCTGACCAACATATAGAAAGCAACGTTTCATTATTCAACTTCAAAGTCAAGACTGTCGGCTTTTTCGTGACATCAAGTTCTATTCGATCACCTCCTCAATATAAAAGCAGTATAGGAGTACGCAACAAAGTTATAATATCACACCGCGCAGCCCAAGCGCTCTATCTAACTCAAATAAGCAATCATGGCATCTTCGTCAAGAAATATCAACGACAGTAGCAGCCGCACTGCAGCCACTGTCACCAGCGGCGGACGAAGCGGTCGATCCACATCATCATCATCATTTTCACTGACTGCCACCGCCATGCTATTCGCATTGCTCCTACTCTACACAGTTGTGGCACCATCTTCCTCACTCTCATTTCAGCACTTTCACCGACATTCCAAATTACTATCTTCATCTAACCGAATAACGGTGGCGGGCCCCTCAACTACTACGGTAACCACAACTTCTTCTTCCTCGTCGTCCCAGTTGTCAATGGCTCTGGGCAACGGAGGGAATTATCTCGACAATATGAACAGCAATAATAATGACAATGATAGCACGACTAACAGTGGTGGATCTGATTATCGTGATGGAATCAATTCTCGATCCAACAGCAATAATAACAATCGTAACAACGGCAGTGGTGGTGGAGGGTGGGGAAATTTCTTTAATCGCAAAGGAAATGCAAATGGGAGTAGTAGCGGTGGCGGACCTTCTGGAAGGGCATCGCAAGATGTTGGACGAAGTGTTGGTACGAGTGTTCGTCCTTCCATGGAAACTACGAGTGGTGGTGTAAATAATTCCAACAATAATAATGGTGGCTATCAACAACAAAAATGGAGACCAAATAATGGAAACAACAACAATAACAACAACGGTGCACCATCCAAAGTATTCGAAATTCGTCAACCCCAAGACCTACTCGACTTTGTCATCTCCGATGAACGCCTCTCCGTCGTGAAAGTTTACGCCTCGTGGTGCAAAACATGTCAAGTATTCGACATTCGCTATAAAAAGCTCGCCTCCCAACTAGGTGACAAGTACGGTGACGCCGCCGGCAATCAACTGTTACAACGGGGCAATGTCCGCTTCGCTCAAATGAAATTTGATGATCCGAATAATGAAGAAATGTGTAAATTGTTAAATGCGACCAAGTTGCCGTTCATTTTGATTTATAAGGGCAGTCAGGGAAAAGTGGCCGATTTTCAATGTGGTCCTGCCAAGTTTCAAATGTTGATTGATGCGGTGAATGAGTTTGCAGATCCGTTGGATGAGGAGGAGGTGGTGATGGGGAATAATGGTATGGGTGGTGCTAGTGAGGAGGAGATGGAGTGGAGGGTGGCACAGCAGGAGCAAAAGAGGAAGCAGCAACAGCAGCAGCAGAGGTCATCACCATTGCCGCAACAAGATCAACCACGACCTGCCTATGGTGATATTCAATACCAAACATCCATGGGGGCAAGAAACTCAGCTTCCTCTTCTTCTTCCTCCTCCGACGCTTCTGCACTCAAACGCAAGGATGAAGAAATCAATCGCCTCCTCTCCGAAATGTCCAACCTTCGTCATAAGTTTGACCGAACCATCGCCGCCATGAAGGACGAACGTGACAAGGAAACCGGCTACCTCCAACAACAAATTGACGAACAACGCAAACAATACGAAAAGGAACGTATGGCCCTCTCTGCCCAAATTGATGATTTGACACGTGAAATGATGAACCGCGAAAAGGAGTATCGCAATGGTGAAGATGCCACCAGCTACCAACTCCGACAAGAAATGGCCAAGAAAGAAAAGGAGTATCAAGAAACACTCACGGGGCTCAATTTGCAAATTACTGAAATGGAACGGACATTGTTCAAGAGTAAGAATGAATTACAGTACAATACCGACACTTCGGCGTCGGATAGGAAACGGTTGGTAGATCAGATTAATATGTTGGAGGAAGAAATCTTGAGTTTAACTTCCAAGAATGAAGAATTGGAAAAGGAACTTATCGAGGAGAAGCGTTTGGTTGTGGCAAGTACGGAAGAAGCCAATCGTGTGTTGTTGCAGTTGAATAAGATTCGGAATAATGAAGATGAGGAACGGAAGGAGTTGATGGCTCGTGTGAAAGAGTTGGAGGCGCAGATTGCAAATCGAGAGAATGAGATTGTGCAGGGTACCGATAATTTGGCACGGGATTTACGACGGGAAATGGACGGGTTGAAGGAGGAACATGAACAAGAGCGAGAATTGATGGCGGCTCGTATCATTGAGTTGGAGCAGGAGTTATCGTATAGAGAAGAAACGTGGCAGTCGGACAATCAGTCCTTTGAGGAGGGGGAGCGTTTGGCGCAACGGATTGTGGAATTGGAGAAGAGTATTGATGAGCGTGATCGACTTTTGAAGACGAGTAACAAGGCGACTGATATTCTTTTGGATAATATGGAGGCGCAGAAGCAAGGTTATGAAGAGGAACTTGAACGTACGAACAATCTTGTGAATGAACTTGAGGAAGCTATTGCTGGGCGTGAGCAGGAGATGCAAATGTTGCAGGAGAGATTGAGCGCTTTGGAGAGGATGAATGGAAGGTCGCAACAACAACAACAAGGGCAGGAACAGGGTAAAGCTCCTGGTGCCTTTTCATTTGCCGATGCTGTACAAATGTCAGAAGGCTTCGCTCGCGCAACTGAAGATGGAGGAGCATTTGGAGGAGCTCTAGCGGGTGAAAGGGAGGCTAGACTTGCAGCTGAGAAAGAAGTGAATAAGTTGATGGGGTTCTTGAAGGATAGGGAAGAAGAAATCAATCGTATGCGGTCAGGAAGCTCTGAAGACTATGGGCAAAATGTGCAAAATAATGGTGCTGACGGGTCTCAGAAGTCTTTCTTTGACAAAATGTTTGGTACAAGACAGCCGAGGGAACCCAACTCTCAAACTAGCGATGGTATGATGGCCAATGAGTATGATATGCTGAATGATGTGTTACAACCAGACGAAGTTTCTCCCCCGAGAGGACGGAGAGGTGGACAAGAAGATATCTACGGGGGTGGAGGTCAATTCGGAGGAAGAGAAGGAGGAGGAGGTTACTCGAACCTGACTCCATCTCCTGCTGCTGCAGCTCCACCTGCTGGCCTTCCAACTCCAGCACAGGCATTTGAAAGAAGGCTGGCAGAGAATCCTATTGTCCCATCTGGGGCTTTTGGTGGTGCAAAGGTATGTACATTTCATTTCTGATACAAGAATAACTCGCATCAGTGACTTCATCACGCTCACACTATCTGTTTTCTTCTTTGACTTCAAAACACGCAGCCCACTGCTTCATTTTTCCAATCGTCATCTTCCTCTGGAGGTTGGGACGACAGCACCATAAGCGCCTACGCAGCTCAATCAGGTGGCTCGCAGGATATGGCTCCATCACAATCTTACAATGGAGAAGAGCCAGCCTTGCCGCCAGCAAAGTCTTTCGAGCAGCGACCAACATCTCCATCGCCGAGGCAAAGTGCACAAAAAGGTGTGAGTGATAATATTTATGCAGGTGCCGGATCCGCCTCAGGAGGTGGAGATGCTTCTTCTGGCAGAAGAAGGGTCGATAATGTACGACCTGGTGACAATGCTCGGCCGAATGGAATGGACTCGTCTTCTCGAGAGTATTCTTCTGGCCGAGGGAGGGTGGATAATGTCTGGCCTGACAATGCCCGGGCAAGGTCAGGAGAGCTGACACCTTCACCTTCTATTGTCAATGAACCAGCCGCGCCTCTCCCAACCCTCGCTCAGGCATTCGAAAGGAGGCTTGCTGAAAATCCGATTGTCCCCGCTGGAGCTTTTGGGGGATCGCGACCAACAGCTCATTTTTTCAGTCAGGGAAATCCTAGTCCTCCAGCAGCATCGTCGTCTACTTCTTCTTCCTTAGAAGTATCTCCGCAGGATGAAGCACAGGCAAAGTGGCGAAGCATGGATGAAGCGGAGAAGAAGAGAATCGCATCAGAAGCTTACAAGACATTTGAAAAACAAATCACCGACAGCCGAAATAAACCAAATTCGAAAGGGGGAGTACCTCCTTCAAGAAGCAACCCTCCCAATCTACTTTCATCATTGAGCCGAGGTGAACCCGTCAAAAGCCAAGATAGACCTGATGCTGCAAGTCAGGGTAACGCTGCCAGCCAACGTGACATTGAGCGAAAGAAGCACCAAGAAATGGTAAAGGCTGCCGATGTGGGTCCTGACAAAGCCAAATTTGGGGCACCAGCAACTGCAGCTGTTGATGGAAAGAAGTCAGGAAATGAGCCAAAGCCCCGTCAGACTGCAAACGATATTCAGAAATCTGCGGTAGCGGCTTCTGCTAAGCGAATGTCTCTGGCAGAACGTGCAGCTCAGGCAGAACTTGACAGAAAGGCGAAGGAGAGGCAAATAAGAGCTGAACAACGAAGAGCCAGGGAATCTGCCGGTCCTACTAATGGAGCAAATGTAAATGTCACGAACGAAGCTGCTAAACGCTCTGAATCTACAACAGATATCGAGGGGAAAGTAGCCACAGAAAAAGTCTCGTCACAGAATAACGAAGGTAGTGTAGAACAAAAAGGGAACGCTGCGCAATCGACTACCCAGACCGGAAGCAAATCTGAGACTTCAACAAAGAGCAAAACAACTGCATCAGTGCGGTTGGAGAAGGAGCCAAAAGGTTTTGGAAAAGACCCAGTAGAAAAGAAAACAAGCAAACAGAATACTGCCAAAAGCGAAACGTCTCAAAAGCAGGGAAAGCAGGCAACCACGACGGAATCGACAGCTAAGGGCGATACAGCGAAGGAAGTTCCATCAAAAAATGGTTTGAAAGCGCCTAAGTACGACGTCATCGTCAAGTCACCGAGTGAGGCGGACATGCAGCCACTAGACATGCCACAATTGCTTCAGGGATCACTGACCGACTTGCTAAAAAAAGATCCAAAACGGAGATCCGGGGAGAGACCCAGAGGCCGCAGTGACTATTAATGTGCATTTAATTTAGATAAATTGTTTTCATCCGAATATCTCTCCTAAACCTTGCCAATTAATCTACACGACATCAATACTCATTGCTCAATACTCTTGCGACCTATTGTCAAGAATTTCTTATTCAAAAAGTCTGATATCTCTCTAGCTGACGGCCTTACATCTGGATCATTTCTGTAACATCTATCCATGGCAGTCAACACTGCTTGAATGCTTGGATCTTCGGAATTCTTAGCTTCATCTGGCACCTTTGGCTTGCCACCTTTTAATTTTGCCCTTGTAATCTTCTCCTTGTGTTCGTCAAGTATCTTCGGTGCCTTGTTGAAATTGTACTTCCAAGGAGACTTTCCAACAGCAATTTTGTAAAGAATGTTTCCTAATGCATAGACATCAATCTTTTCGTTCAAGAATCCTATGGATAAGCTATCTTCTCTGTCATTTGTAAACATTTGTTCGGGAGCCATCCATTGCGGGTTGAAGAAACGTCCACGGAATTTGCAGGGTGCTCCTGTCTTGGCATCTTTCTTCCGAAATATTGCAATGTTGAAATCATTGATTAATGGGACGTTGATTCCATCGCGATTGCCCAAAAGGATGTTGTCCATGTTGATATCATTGTGGATTAGAGATGCAGCGATGGTATTGTTAAGGACAGCTGTATTACCATCGCCACTAGCTTTCTTCTTGCCTACTTCGTGAATATCTGCAACCCCAGCTGCCACCCACGCAGCCATACCTAGCTGCTCTATTGGTTTCAGCTTGGGGAGGAACTTTGCCAAATTCCCACCAGCAAATTCTTGCAGCGAGGTCGTACCACAATACCCATAAATATCCGTGATATATCGACTATGGGTCAACTGCTCCATCGAAACACCATCCACCCGATTCAACTCAAACGTTTCATCATTCGGTTCATGATAATACTTGAGAGACTTGATCACAATATTGCTCACCGGTGACATCCCATTCTCGGCAATCTTCATATCCACATTCCATGCGTTTCTCCAAAATCCTTTATTGCTAACAAGAGAGTAGGCCTCCTTATTGAGTAGGAAGGGCATGTCCATCTCGTGCAGTGAGTTGCAAGTGGGTTTGAATGTCGTTTGCCAATCCTCCATTGGGATGCACTCTTGATCTGGTTCCCACGCGGCTGTTTCGCTGGTGAGTACCCGCGTCTCATCATTTGATGCGTTGTTGTCTTCATTTGAATTATTTCCATCTGGAGCGTTCAACTCTTTGGTATCATTCAAGCTTTCAGGGTGTGTGTTGCTATTTCGGACCTGAACGTTGTTTCCAACAGTACCGCTCATTAGTGATACAGTAATCCCGTCAACTTTAATACTTTTCGTCAAGCTTGGCAGTGATAGATTCAATGTCGAAGGAGTTTGTGTTTCTGGTATGGAATGAAACTTCATCAAACTCTTTTTATTGGACGGTTGGTGCCTCAAGAAATGAGAATCTCTTTGAATGGACGAGGATTCCTCTTCCTTCTTGGTGTCATGCTGTGATCTATGCGGCTTCTTTCTTTTCGGGATGCTATTCCTTTCTGTCAATTTTGGTTCGTCTAGTTTGATCTGTTGCTGATTCTGTCGTTGCATCTCTGGCCCTAGCTGGAAGTGCACAATGAAGGGAACTCCGGTTGCTAGGAACAATAGAATTGGGATCATGTGCTTGGGACGGATCATACTATATTTTTGCCGATTTGTCGTTGAATGAGGTGCAGGTAGTATTTGACGGTTGATCAGTAGCTCTGGATGGCCTTTGGCAGATTCTGAATCAGGCGTTGATTCTAGATCTGGAGCTGTCGTGTACGGATGAATAGCATTGGTTTTCGTCTTTGGTGGAGGCGGCGGTGTCTGTGGGAAGATACGCCGCTTCAAGGGCCTGCCTGGCGAGGATGACTTGAGAGAAGACGAGTGGCAGGCAGATGGTAGAGAAGAGTTAATCATGGCTCATTGACATGTCCGCAACAGCCGTAACACATAAGATGTGTACTAAAATTGTTTCATGGATGCATTCAAATGAAATGAATTGAAATCAAAATTTTGAGAAAAACAAACGCGAGAAACGCCCGAAGAACATGTCGCTCAGACATTTACGCACCGTCAATCACTGACATCCACACATTTGAATTTGCGTTCCGATTTCAGCGTCATCCATCTTCAGCGCCTCTCCTCACCAACCATCCAGCCTTCAACTACGACCACCTTCCACAGCCACACAAAGACACCAGCATGAGAAGCGGATCAGATGGGGGTTCCAATGGCTGGAGAGGAAAGAAACAAATCTTGAAATCTTGAAAAGTATTCTGCCACCACCAGTTCTGTTTCAAAAGCTTGTGTTAGTGTACACATCACGCATATTGATTGCCATAAGGACATGATAATATTATAGCGCAATAGCATTGTTTGACACGTACCACCTTCAACAAATAGACATCGCTATATCCATTGGATATCGTAGCATGTCCTCGCCATCCGTAAACAATCGGGGGCCTCCATCATCATCTGAGCATATCATAGGGCATGGTAGTACCAGCAAGTACCAACCTTGCTATCCATGCAACAACAATGCCTCATCAGCATCATCAGCCTCCAAGTCGATGGAGGAAGATGATGAACCAAATACTATCACTCCGCCACAGCTACAAGAGCATGCTGCGAATGTTGGAGATTTGATGGCCAAGGCCAAAAAGGCTGCTGCATCGTTATGGCTCATCTTACATGCACAGGTAAGCTCATCACTCTTGGTCGTCTATGCATCACTTGCTTTGCTCATCACTGCCATAGAGTACCTCTTTGTCTAAACTTCATCCACCTACTTATATTCTGCATTACTTTCAGAACTGTCGCCAACCACAAGGCACATGTGCACACCGTGGCTGCGATGATACAAAACTTCTTCTAGTTCATGTGAAAACCTGCCCAGCTGGGCCTAACTTCCCATGCCCATCCTGTACCAAGGGGTGCAATGAAACTCGGAAGCTTCTCGCACATTATCGTCGGTGCAAAGATTTACGACTGAAACAAGTAGGTTTGGGTCGTAGGACCAATGGAATGCAACCTGATCAAAATTCTTGTTTAGTTTGTAGTCTCATGGCACGGTATGCCAAGAACGCGGCAGATAGACATCGAAGTCAAGGACGGAGCAATAATACTGCCTCGCTGCTTGCGGATGCGTTGTCTTCCAATTCGTGCTCGATGTCTGGTGCTGCCAAATTCAATCTTGAAAAGAGTTTTGCTACCAACCTTCCTACTACGCAAAAAGCATCTAGTAATGGGGTTCGGAAACCAAGCTTTGGACGAACTAATTCTGCACAACTTATGCCTCCTCCACCGCCAAGGCATTCTTCTGCTTTGTCTGGCAACAACCCTGGTACTTCAAATGATGAGAGTTGGGTAGAGAGTCCACCCAGAAATTCCATGTTGATGCATTCAAAGATAGTTCAAATTGCTGCCATTACAGATCCAGAATCAAAGGAGAGTCTCAGTGATGCTTCCATTCTAGGGAAAAGTGTCGACAGCAGTGTCCAAGTACCCTTTCCAATACTAAGGAACTCCTCCAAAGAAGAATTGGTTGTGCCTGCTGCTCCACAACGTCGACTTCGGGCGGAAAGTTATGATGAACGCAGAGTGAAATTTGCCGCAACTGTTACAAGTAGGCACTACTATACTGCTCCTCAAGAAGAGCACTTTATGGTTCCAGATCCACTTTCTGCCAAGAATACGGGAAGACCCCGTTCTGTTTCTTGCGGTAATATGGAACGCAATCATCTGGTTACTACTCCTTCGAACAATAATTTCGATACTATTGCTGAAGGAGAGGAGCATGAGGAGGTGTTTGAAATGAACTAGATTTGACATGCTACAAATCTAGCTCTGCTAGGAGGGATTGCTTCCTCTCTAACTAAATTTTGCTAAATAATATGTATATAAGCCAATTATCTATATTATTCTTTTGGTATCAGTTGAAAGGTTAGTGATGACGAGTCGTGCTGACTACACTCGTCTAATATTCAAAGCTTTATGCAGGCATATCTCACATCTCGGCTCTGCCCAGCATATATTACTATTCTCCAGTGGTCCACCCAGAAATATTATGCTCATTTTATTATCCTATTTAATATGCTTACTTTCCAAGTGTCTCATTCAACTTCTCAGCAATAGTGAGCTGAGTCTTAGTAATATTGGACAAATATGTAACCATCAACAAATCCTGCAAGCTATCATTGAACATCTTATCAAACACCTCGGGTCGGATCCGTGGGACACTGTTTAATACCTCCGAAATATTTCTTCCCACTTCATCATCCGGTGAAACTGTCCCATCAACAACCTTATCTACATATTCCGAACAAGTCTCAAGCATTTCCAATAGCCTCTCCATGGACACCTGGAGGGCGGCAGTCTCATCTTCATTGGTGGATGCACCTTCCGCCGAGTTGGATCCAATCATACGATCGATGCAGATACGCTCTGATTCTGATGATTTCACAGAAAGCCGAATTTCATTGAACATATTGGCAAGTGGTTCATTTTTGATACAGACAGGGGTGGACTTGTATGCCCGAAGAGCAATAGCGTCCGTCTGAAGACTTGTATCTACCACCAAATGAATCGGATCGTCGTCACATTCTCCGGCATAAAAATCGTGAATTAATGAACTCGTATCAGCAATACATTTCGATTCTCCATTGGGATCGTTTTCGTCGGGGAGGGCGGTGGCATACCATCCCATGACAGTCTCGCGAGGGTTTGCGCGGAGGTGAAGCGCAAGCATCTGACGATTAAAGTCTTTGCCGATGGCAACTTCGTCACCGCGCTCGGCGTGTGGTACTGCAAAAGCGTTGGTGATTTCAACCTGAAAATATTTGCAACGAAGTATAATTATTGTCAGTGATGAAATTTGCAAATAATCAATAGAAATGTTTTTCTTCGCTATCCTTGCCCGAGCAGCTGTGCTCTGATGCATGTGATACGCACACGGCTCTGATGCATATGATATGCACACTGCACTCGACGCAGCAATATATCTAGAATGATAATGATCAGTAACTTACCTTGTCACCATCTCTTTTTCCAAGTAGTGTTCCAATTACACGTCCAGCCCCCTCCTGTCTCCTCGTGTGATGATCCAATACACTTAGCAACACAATGGGGTGTACGACCACATCGGTTACGACCGACGATTCTCCAGGAGCACTCTTGCTTCGGGAAGCCACGGCAGCTGCCGACAAAGGAGCGGCTTTGCTGGATAGGAGGAGGGCGGGGGAGCACCCGTAGGTTGTTGGTTGGGCTAGAGCGGCGGCCATGGTGGACGTGTAGTAGAGAAAAAGTTAGTGGAGGTCGACTTGGAGGTTTGGTTTTTGGTTTGTTTGGAGGGAGGGACAGACAGCCCATGTACATAAGTTATTACGCCCACATTACTTAAAGAAAACGCGCGATGCGCGCGATGCATGTTGGCTGCTACTGATGCGAACTCGATGCGAACTCGATGCGAACTAGACGGGATTTTAAGAATACTTGAATTGTGAGAAAGTACAGTAGTGAGGACAGGACAGAAAAAAAAGGCCCAATGGAAGCGTAACGCGAGGAGGGTAAAACTTACCTGAGTTCGCATTCTTCACGGAATTAGTGCTTATTTACTGAAGAACGCGCGAAAGGGATAGTGCAAAGCCGATGCAGACATGACAGAAACGAGGTATAGTGTTCGCATTCTCTACGACAAACACGCTCTTCTTTACGACCGATAACAGAAGGAGAGAACGCGATCATGAAAAAAGATACTAACTTCAAACCACGTGAAGAAGTTTTGATTTGAAGCAGTTGTTATTTATTTACACTTCGCGTTCGCAAAACACACAAAAGAAGTAGCAATGCAATGGAGTTGAATGATTACCGCCGTACGTTAGATTGCCTCTTGCTGAAAGAGCAATCGAAGCAGTATCAGATGCAGATTCCCCCTAATCCGCAGCGGGATCGGGGCAGTCTGGGTTGGCGGCGCAAGATATGCGATTGGTAAGTTTTTCCAGGGAAAATACATTCCTCGATAAACATTTCACACACTCATGTTGTGTATCTCTTGAACACCCATCGTATCAGGTATTATGAATTCGTTGACTACTTTAACTTCGATCGAGAGGTTGTAGGAGTGGCCATGAACTACTTCGATCGCTACATTTCCATTGCAAGCCAAAAATCTTGCGAAGACGTAAACACCTTGAACACCTACCAGACCGTAGCTGCCACCGCTCTCTTCCTCGCAATAAAGCTACATTCTACATCTTGTGAAGTCTGTGAAGAGGATACTAACTTATTACGCAGTCGAGCCCTGTCCAAAATCCTCTACGGCTCACCTACGCCGCAGGATATAGTGGATATGGAAATGAACATGCTCGAGAGCCTCGAGTGGTATGTCAACCCACCAACACTGCACGATTTTGCCTTAATGTTCAGCAAGTTGCACCCTATAAGTAATGTATGCAATCAATCAGGATCCTACCTTTACGAGGCTACACGATATCAAGTTGAGCTTGCCATCTTCATGCCAGAGATACTGGTGAATTTCAAGTCATCTGTCGTAGTATACGCTGCTTTGAAGAATGCCGAGGAGAAGATCTATGCTGAAAATCCTCTCGTCTTCACCGAAGAAGGGAAGCTATCGTCACTTGATGCACCGGAAATACATTCAAGCGAGATGGTAGACCCGACACAAGTTGCTCAATGTCAGATCATGTTGAAAAGAGTATGTCATCAACTACCTGATCTTGACTACTTCAGCGATAGCGACAGCGACAGAAACGTTTCGAATTCTCCGACAACTGTGGTCAGCTTCTGTATGTAATTATATGTGAAACGAATAAATGTTTTCTATGTTGTTTAGTCTTCACACATTTACACATTTTCTATTGTACAAGAATGAAAAAGTGATGCTGTTTTGAGCATTCTTCATTGATGTTCCTGGCTCGCAGCATTGCACTTGAGTGAAGTAAGTTGTACAGTATCTCCCTTGGCACCGAGAGAGAGCCCAGGAGTATGAAAGTACTGACATGATGAGATTGAGGATCCGAGTCGATCCAAAAAAGTACCAAGGAACGGAAAATTCGAACTTATTATTTTGGTCATGCTCTCTAGAGCTCGTGGATGGCTGATTCACATTTCTTTGATTCTCATGAAGCGCGCGAAGAGCGCAGAAATGAGAGAAGCAGGAAAGTTCGCAACCAGAGGTTAACGGCAGGGTTAACCTTTGGGGGATCCGAATTCCTATTGTAGATTTTTTATTAACCTGCCAGTGTGCTTCTCTTCGCGCAGAGGGAATATGTAAGGAAGTAGTTAACCTGAAGCGAAGAGATATGACGCATGTTAAATGGGGGGTGACGTACGACTTTTGAAACAACTAAACTGTGTTTTTAATACCAGAAAACAACCGGTATGTGTGAGTATGGAATACCCAGATTCTATCAATGAAATCTTGCTTCCTTAAGGACTTTAGTACCGCTCATTTTTTAATTGGATGTGTTCGCTTCACATGGAGTGGCGCACTCTGCGCTTCAAAGTGCTGCGTGTTGTTCACTCTTCAGACGCTCCTGTTGGAAGCAATGGATATATTGAAGGTGATGAGGCCTCTATCTGTCGGCAGCACGAGCGCGAGCACGCAGAGCCGCGACAGTAACTGCGATGCATGCAGGTGCAGTGTAGGTCGAAGGAAGCTGAAGAAGCGCAACCACTCCTTTCACAGAGAAGACGAACATGCATTGATTGAGTGGTCACATCACTGGAAGTTAATTCATCGTAAGCCTCACACCATCCATCTCTCCTCTCGAGTTGCGTCGGCATGAATCATCAATCACAATCGATCATGGGTTTTAGTGAGAAGCAGCGTTGTCGAAAGTCTTCCTTGGAAGAGTTAAGTTGCCTTTTTCAGAAGGAATCGTCTTACAAATATATGAAGGTGTCTCACCAACATGAGGAATTGAGCAACGCAATATCCAGCCACTGGCGTCATAAAATTTGCGATTGGTGAGTGCTTTGATCCTTCATGCTGCACTCAAATGTGTGTTCCGCGAATTTATTGCTCACCTCCGTTTTTCGACATTGTTTTGCCACGCAGGTATTATGAATTCGTTGATCACTACAACTTCGATCGGGAAGTTGTAGGAGTGGCTATTAGCTACTTTGATCGTTACACCTCGAAATCCTGCGAAGATGTGCACACTAAGGACAAGTACCAAATCATAGCCGTCACTTCGCTCTTCCTTGCGATCAAGCTCCACTCTATATCGGAGGATTGCCTCGTCCGAAACCGCTCTCTTGCTATGGCTAGACTTCTGTATGGCCATGTTGACCCACAAGAAATTTACGAGATGGAGATGGACATTCTCGAACAGTTGGATTGGCGCCTCAATCCTCCGACACTCCACATGTTTGCCTTGAATTTTTCTCAACTGCATCCTCTGGGAGAGTGTTGCTCCACCACAACTTCTTATCTATACGAGGCCACCAGATATCAAGTGGAGCTGGCCATCTTCATACCTGCTCTTCTGGAAAGATTCACCTCCTCTGTTATCGTGTATGCTGCCCTGAAAAACACGGAGGAAAAGATTGCTTCTGAGAATCCTCATATCCTTACTACAGACATGAAGCAATCCTTTGAAGCGTTGATGATGGATTCATTCGTAGCAATTGACTTGACTGCTGTGTCTCAGTGTCAGCTTTCCTTAAAACGCTTATGTCCCCAACTTCCTAGTCTTGAATACTTTGGTAGTGATATGGACTCCGCTGTCTTCCCATCTGATGATTATAATGCTCAAGAAGACTCGAAAGAAGAGACTCCTTCTTCTGTCTCTTCGATCTCCCCAATGAATGTGATTGATTATTGCACAAAGTAATTTTATTGTGAGCCTGGAGGGTACACACCATTTACCCTCACTATCGCAACTGACATTTTCCTGATGACTGCACATTTTTGAAAGTACGTGCACTACTGGAACAAACACAAACAAAATGTACATAGAAACAAATAGAGATAATAGATACTAGGATAGAGCCTGTTGTACAAAAAAATGGAAGTAATCTGGCAGTAGAGCACCCTATGTTTACTCGTTTTCTAGTCACTATATATAATAATGAACTCTTCATCTTCTTCTTTGCTGCCACGTCAATAGAGTTTATAGAACCACACGTCTCTATCAACAAAAAAATACACATAAAAATCATTCAACCCCAATAGATTTCATCATATTCCCCTAAAGCTGTTTAGCTCAGACACCAGTCTCAAGTATACATTTAGTCCAAGAGAGGAGCCTTCTTGGCATCCATAATCTTCTTGTGGAGAGTGTACACAAATCCAGCAAGGCCAACAAAGGCAACTCCAAAGATAACAATAAAGGCGGTAGCAACCTTGGATCCCTTGGCCATACGCTTGTCAAGGACACCATTCGACCTGGTGATCTTGATACCAGCAATGTAGGAGCAAGCATCGGTATCCGCCTCCGAGTACTTGGATGAGGCCTTGAGGTTGGTCTCACACTTTCCAGCAGCCTCATACATTTCAGTACAGGCCTCAGAGATTTTGATTTCCTCCTCGTAGTATTCACCGTTGGCTTCTGCCTCGGCCTGACGGTTGGGATCCTCCTGCTCAATGCATGAGACGCATTCGGTGGTGATGAGGCTGGTCTTGCTGCTCTGAGAGTATGGGAGGGCAGTTCCAGTCAACCTCTGGTAAACACTGGTATCAGCCTGGTTGGTGCAGGTGTCATCGGTAAAGACGGCAAGGTAGACTCCGTCACCCTTGTCACTGCACATAGATCCAACGTAGTAGGTAATCTCATTTCCATCCTCATCGTAATCGACTTGGGCATTACCATCGTCACCATTGTTCTCAATCTCAAGTTCTTCACATCCAACATATCGCTCGGCCTCAAAGCGACGTTGCTCTTCTTGACCCTCCTGTTCCTCCTCATAGGGGTTACGATCAATACAGCCAGCCATCTTCTTATTGCTGGCATAACAGTCATACTCACAGTACTCCCTGTTAAACCCATCATCCTTATCATCATTCTCATTACAATCACAATTGTTAAACATGTACATCTGACACTCATACTCCTCCTTACGACGCTGTCCCTGCACAAACGCCTCGGCAAAGTCTTCCAAATTCACGACATAATCTCCATATCCAGAGCTGCACCCGCCACCATTCCAAGAGGAGCAACTGTCCGAAGCGCACAGACGAAAGTGGGCCAATTTGGTTGTGGCAACCTTCACGTCGTCTTCGCCATCGGCATCGTCATTGTAGGATAGGGCAGTACGACATCCTTGGAATTTGAGGGAGAAGTCTTGCATCCAGGTGGTGTCCTCTTCGCCATTATCGTTGTTGTTGCCGTCGAGACGACGGGCTTTGGAGAGGAGGGTGCGGCCTGCGTCGGAGTTGGAGTTGATGGCCGCCGATGCGGTGGCGATGGTCATTGTTAGGGCGGCGATGGGGAGCTTCATTTTGATGGATAGATGTTATTTGGTGGTACTCGGAAGTATATTTTAGCGTTCTATTTGGTGAATTCAAAGCAATATTTATGTTGTCGGTTCTTTGTCTTCATGGTTGCCACCGACCTTGGTAGCGATGATCGCATTTAAGAGGCACTTTCGACGATTATTTTAGGGGGCATCCCGATCATCTCCCCGACAAATCAATCAACGTAGGAACTTGCTCAATTGTATACTACACAAAATTTGCAAAGGGGAGATGAACTCTCTAAATTAGTAACTACTAGAAGACCACTAATAAAATCAGCCGCCACACCAACGCTCCATTTGGTGCGGCTCCGCACATGCGCACTAAACTCAAAAGAGCGATGGAGGTGAAGACTTTCGAGCGTTGAACAAATGCGTTAGATTGGCGATTCCGTGACATATACGACAGAAAAGGCAACAACACGCGACATGGGACGCCACATCGTGGGCCGTACGTGGGCAGGTGGACACCTCTCAAATTTTGTTCCAAAATTTTGAAGATCTCATGCTAAATCATCATGTTCCTGTCGTTCGTGCTTGTGCCTTGTGCCTTTACCTTGTGCTCTATCCAAGTTGATCTTGTTGGTCAGTAGTACCATAGTCTCTTCAATTATTTAGCTGCAACAGCGAGCCAGCCAAGCTGCTGACGGGAGGGAAATTCAAACTGAATCCATCTAAGATATGTCGTCCTTTCCAC
Organism: Skeletonema tropicum; assembly: GCA_037178625.1. NCBI lineage: Eukaryota > Bacillariophyta > Thalassiosirophyceae > Thalassiosirales > Thalassiosiraceae > Skeletonema > Skeletonema tropicum. The sequence continues at coordinate 1,424,872 of CM074139.1, read as the reverse complement.
ACAACTCCTCCTCCTCCGCATCACGGTCGGAAAATACCAACAACAACAACATCGTCACCATAGATCTATCCACTCACCCTCCAAATGCCAAACTCGGAATGCTCCTCGCACCGGGCTCACTTCCCACTCCAATCTTCAACAATAACAATAGCAACAGCACACCGTCCTCTCCCGCCCCATCCATCAATAATCCAACAGCATCCAATGTCACACTCGTTGCAGGATGGGAACATTGCAATCAACAATTGGGACCCATCCAACGATCCGGTATGGTCCGTCTTGGTGATCGATTGGTCCGTATCAATGGAAGGGATGTTACCGAATGGACCTTTCGAGAGGTTATGGATGTCCTCAAGGAAATGATCACTACTACAAACACCAATCACAATAACAATACTACTACTACACGAAGAATACCACGACTCACCACATTGGGATTTGCACCATCCGGTACAGACGAATGGTCACGTGGAGTTATTTTAGGTGGAGAGGAATTTAATTCCACTTCCATATTGTTTGGATTGTTCCAATCGCAGGAATCAAAAGTGTCACCGCATGTTATATCCAAGAGATTGTATTCGTTTGTGTCGTTTGTTGGGAGGTGGAGAGTTGTGGATGAAGTTGATTTGTCTGCTGCTGCTGTATCAAACTCTGCAAGAAGAAGAAGTGGCGTAGAACACAAGGTAAAAGAGCAGCAGCAGCAGCAGCAGCAGCGGCAGATATCGGAAAACTCGACTGACTTGTTAGAAGCACAACTGAATAAAGAACCATCCATGAAATTTGATACTGATGGTCCAATCGACATATCATCAGATCCTAATGAACATGATGAAATTATCAATAACAACCAAACTACCGCCAATAAAGGTACCACAACTGCCACTACAACCACACCATCCATATTCTCCTCAAAGGCAGAAGCCGAATGGCACAAGGAAATCACCGAATTCCAACAACAACAACAACAACAACAACAACAACAACAACAACAACAACAAAACCATAACCGTCCACCATCCAAAAAAATTGTCCAATATGAACTTCAATGTCATTTACTCCTACGACGTGATCCAAACAACAACACATTCCAACAATCATCCAACAACACCACTACTACAAGTAGTAGTACTCAACATAACGGTGGCTTTATGAATAAGAATAACATTCATCATTCCTGGTCGGTATGGAAACGATATTCCGAATTTCAAACATTAGATACCGAACTACGCAACACCTTTGGTTGGCAAATGGATGCTATAGATGATGGCAAAGGGATAGTCTTCCCAAGTGTACATGGATTGGAAAGTTGGTGGTATGGATGGAGGAATGGGGGGGGATATTTGACTTCGTTGATGGGTGGGAGTTATGGTGTTGAAATGGAGAATAATGATGCTGATGCTAGAAGAGTGGATGATGGCAGCAATAAGAAGGAAGGGATGATGAAGAAAACTGACAATAATGGAGGTTCAAATAATGGTCTATTTGGGTTTACGAATGGTACTGATGAAAGTGATTCCAACAATAATCCATCAACCTCATCATCTTCTTCTTCAGCAGCAGCAGCAACAGCAACATGTCCCTACCCGAAACCATTTATAGAGAAACGACAAAAAGAACTTTCAGCCTACTGGATAACTCTCTCAAGAGTGGAAGACATCTTTGAATTTAGTGATGTAAATTCTCATCGATTTGGTGCACTCATGGCATCATTTTTAGAGGTTGATCAGGTATTATTGTCAAGGAGAAGTAATAGCCGCGCGGCTGCTGCTGGTACAGTTGCTACTAACTCGAATCAATCGAGATATCCACAACAACCCACAACACCACTTCGGTTGACAGAACCAGTCATTCATGAGAACGAGACGGAATTGTATTCATTTGGTGCTAGAAAGTCAGAGCAATGGCAATCAACACCGACAAGAGATTTATCTGGTATTACGTTTAATGATGATGATGTATCCATGTTGTCGGATGGAACAGGTGCCAATGCCTACTTGACAAGTCTTCAGAACAATAGTTATAGCCCTGCTATTCCTGCTACAGGTCGTCTTCTCGTGGATAATGTCCCGACTCAATTTACATCCAACAATCCTCTTCCTCTCACGATGGAAAATAGATCAGTCTCTTCCAAGAGATCAGTCTCGTCGAAGAGTACAAAGCGGGTCGGTGGAAGTAGGAAAGCAAAACCTGCATTTCAGAGGCAGTTTATGGATTAGTACAACGAAGAAGATGTAGTGCAAAATCTTGGCTTGGTGATAAGTACTTAGTTCTTGAAAAGATAACTTATATATATGAGCAGAGAGGCATTTAAGAATGCCTATTATTTTCCATGAAGCAAGTAGCTGTTGTACATTTTCAATCACACACATTCTTTCCCAACGATCCAACTGAATCTATTACTCTCCACCACTCGAGGCACTTGGCACGGCTAGGATAGCAGACTGCATTGGAGTCGAGCAAATGGGGCACTGGGGCGGGCCACTCGCAGTTTGGAGACTAGGCTTTAAGCACCTTCCGTGGAACATATGTCCACATGGTCTCAGTTGGGTATCAACATTCACAGTTGTGCACAAGGCGCAGGTAGTCGAGGATGGGACTTCCACAGAGGCATTGATAGGGTCACCCACAACTCCTCCGGCTGGTGATTGTTGCTGCTGACCAGGAAAGTTCTGAGAGCCACTCCTTCCCAAACGTTGTGGACTTGCGTTCGGAGCAAATGATGAATTTTCTGTTGAGAAAAAGTTGCCAAGGTTATGTCCCTGTGCATGTTTGTGCATGTATTCCATCGAAAGTGTTTTTTGCATCTTTGCTGGCAAATCCAAATTATTGAGATTTTCACAACTTTTGCGGACGGCAATGAGTCCTCTGGCGGCGAGGGCGTCATCGTAGGCGCGTTTCAGTTGTCGGCCATCACCTTCATCCTTTTCCTCCTCACCTTCCAAGGGAAGTGGTGCTGGCGTCGGTACCCCAGCTTTTGGCATTGCAGTGTCAGAAGATGGTGGTGGTCTTGCCATTGGAGAAGATGCCTCGTTATCATCCAAAGAGAGACCAATCGCATCGTCCTCTTCACGTTCTCTCTTTATACCACGTTGTCCATTCGTCATACCGCTTTTATCATCAAAGAAAACCTCCAAGAATGCGTACGAGTCGCCACGTCCCTGTGCATATGAGAAGAGAAAGAGCGTCAGCAAGCATGCAAAGTTAACCATTCATCAAAGCTCATTTATTGAGACAATCACGCACCAAATTTTCCACGCTCTTCACTTGTGCCAAGTTACCCATCTTGTTCAAATTTCCCTGACTACTCAAATCGGCAGCACTCAAATTCGTAATACTCTTGACTCCCTGCAGTCCACCGAGATTGCTCAAACTTGACACACTCGAAAAGTGTGGCCAGCTAGCAAACGAACCACTTGCTGGCATGTTGGACGCATCTCCAGCGAACGAAACCGAATGCTGTCTTTGGCCCATGCCACCGCTCCCTTGCGCTGGTGCCGGAGCAGTTCCAGCAGCCCAACGTAAGTTTCCACTCTGTCCGGATGCCTGAAGTCCGCTGCCTCCTCCAACAGCAGCAATAGCGGGAGCTGGAGCAGGTGCGGGCTGAGTTAAGACGCCTCCGCCTCCTCCTGATGCCTTGCTAGATGCTGCCTGTCGAACTAAATCTTGATCACGAGCAAACAATTCCATCAATACAGCATGCGAGTCAGTCTTGATCATTTGATTTCCAAATGAATTGGTAGAACCGACCGGCACCATTGGTTGGAGAGAACCAATGGAATTGCTAACTTGGAATGACTCTTGCTGTTGCTGCTGTTGATGTTGATACTGCTGTTGACTGTATTGTTGATCAGTGTTGTAATGCTGATCGTGTTTTTCAGAGGAAGGAAAAGAAGAGATGGTAAAGAAATGATGATGGAATGAGATAATCATCTTTTGAATCACAGTGTGCATGACACGGAGAAACATAATGAATCTAACTCTTTGAAGAATTCGTTCAGGAGCGATCTGGACAACAGCACAAGAAACATCTACGAGGCAAACAATCGGAATGACTATCACTTACCGGAGGCTCCTGATACTGAACTTGTTGTGGCTGATATTGCTGCTCCGATTGAATCTGCGCCTGCTGAAAATTCGAGTACATTTCCTGCTGCGGAGCTTGATGCTGTTGTTGCTGTTGTCTCGCAGCAGGAGGAAGTTGCACCGCCATTCCAGGCCCACCCTGCTGCACAGCCCCACCTCCCCCCGGCGCCCCACCAGCAGCCAACTTGCCCGCCTCCAACTGTTTCTTCAACATCGGTTTCCATATCCTCCTCCGAGCATTCGTGAACCAGTTCTTCAATTGTTTCTTATCGATCCCCGTCTTTTCCATCAACATGATCTGATCTTGCGGTGTCGGGTATGGATGAGTGAAATGTTCTGGTGAGAGTAGCCACGCCTTGAGAATGGCCACGGCACCTGCAGGCAATTCACGGCGGGATTTGCCTCCCCCCTTTCCTACTCCGGTGTGTTCCTCGTCAGAGCCGTCCATTTTGTCGGGGCTGTAGGAAGTTGGTGTGGTGGTTGTTGTGAGGAGGGCGGTTGACATATCCCACGGTCTTATGATATGACTTATGTATTTTCAAGCGAGAGCACGAAAAATTAATGCAAAATCTGTGTCGAGCGTTGGCTGACAAAAATTCGAGCTGCTTTTGGCCAATCGACGGGCTCGCTTCTAAACGCCGCAATATGATGTCGGTTAATCGAACAATGCGCCAATGATCAAGGCCCTTTCAGTGAGAATAACATCATGCTACTGGACAAGCTTTCAAAGGCGAATGAATTTTGGAGGAGGTGTCAACTTTTTTAGGGGAAGAAGCTGCGATTCGACGATCAGACAGTTTTCTAAAAATGGTCGGTTCTCCCTTGCTTTGAGTTGAAGTTCCTTGAGAGATGCAATCCCGAATCTAAGACACGTGTCCTGAAAAGACCTCAATATGCTCTCGATAATCCAATGCCAAGCTCATTCAAAGCTGAATGGGTGCACGGTTGGGTGCACGTACGCTGAGCAGAGATAAAGAAGAAGAAGATCTGAACAACTGATTGAGTTTTTGGAGGGTGAGTCTTTTTGAATCTTTGTTTTTAAAATGATTCGACTTAAGTAGTTATTCTTTGACGAAAGATGTATACATAGTCCATCCTCTACTTGATCCGTACATCATCTATATTCTTATTCTTCGTTGGCGAGCTCTTCTCAGTAGGTTCATTCTGTTACTCATCAAGCTTTCTCTGTGAAAGTCTTCAACTTCTTGCATGCAGCACATAGAGCTTATCCTCTCTGCTTTATGTAGCGCTCCTTCTCCTCTTCTATTTTGTCAACTCGTGGATTTCATCCCCACAAGAGCTCATGAACGCACAGAATTCCACAAAATTGAACTTTCCTCTTATGGCATGAAAATGAAATTGTTTGCGACTTGGTGACAGCAAGTGGCTGAGCGCGGCAGTGATCCTGCCTTTGTATCCATTGGAATCAAATAGCAAATTGAAATCTTTTTCGGATATCTCTCCAGCCTTCGTTTCCCATAGCTCTTTCCTAGAATAAGGCTTCAGAAGCTACTCTGTAGGCGCCAGGGGGTCGGTAGAGGTTCCAAATTGATCAATCCTTTTGAGTTCTAGAAGATTGCTTCATCTGTTGGGTTCATATCAATATATTCGTGAGTTTTTCTTGGGGCAAGAAAGGGGTCTTGCCCCAAGAAAATGTCTGTCGAATATGTAACATCACTTGCGTAGGAACCTAAGCCAACAACGATGAGATTAAACTACATGCATGAAAGTACCATCAAAGGACCATAACATCATTATGCTCGATCGATAGCATAAGTATCTCAGAGAGTCTACAGCATTATCTGGTGGCAAGTGCTTTGAAACTGTAGCAATCATGCCAAACAATCGTACTCAAACTGATATGGTGTCGAGTGGTAGCCATGAGAAACAATCAACGTCTTCGTCGGAGGAAGCTGCTTACAACAACATTCGAAACTCTTCTCAATTGGGCGCAGCATCAGAGTCGGAGTCTTTTCTGCAAGCTGAAAATGAAAGGTTCCGTACAGGAGACAAATTATTACGAGATGAAACAAAGCAGACTATCAACACTCGATACGGATCAGTGCCTGAAATTGAATCGCCACAATCTTCTGATTCTGACAAAGAAGAAACCGCTGCTTGCATTAATCCTCCACTGATACAATCTCAACACCAACAACATCGACTGAGCCTTTCACTCACCGAAGATAGTAATCTACTCAAAGATGAAATGAAATCAATGATTGAACTCTTTCTACCTGTCTGCGCCGCATACGTTCTAGAAATGCTACCAGGTATCACCACCATTATACTCGTTGGACGAATGAATGACAGTAGTAAAGTACACATAGACGGTACCGCACTCGCTATCATGTTCACAAACATCACTGCGATGTCCACTGGGTTGGGGCTGTTGACGGCCATGGATACATTATGTTCACATGCGCATGGGGCCAACCAACCTACCAAAATGGGGCAATATCTACTGACTGGAATGTTTGTCATGCTCATCGCATTTGTCATTGTGGGGTTCATCATTTGGAATACAACCCCTACTCTATTGGCATTTGGTCAGCCATCCACTGTGGCAATGGAGGCGGGTTATTTTGCGAAGTACATGTTGCCAAGTATTCCATTCGTGTATGCGTATGAAATGCTACGAAAGATCAGTCAGGCAAGGAACGAGGCAACTCCCATGATCTTATCTGCGGTTGTTTCGAATATTGTGAATGTTGGGTTAGGATATTATTTGGTGAATTGTACCTCGTGGGGATGGTTGGGTGCAGCAGTGGCAAGGAGTGTGGGAGCTATTTTGATGTTGCCAGCTTTGATTCTTTCAATGATGTATTGTGAGCATAACAATACAAAGAAGGAAGGGCATATATTTCATCATTTGTGGAAAGGCTTTCAACCAAGCCAAGCCTTAACTCTCAAGGCCGTAGTGCAGTTTCTCAGTCTTGGTATCCCAGGAATGTTTCAACTTATGTTTGCGTGGATTGCATTCGAGATCATTGCTCTCCTCTGTGGGCTCATCCCAGATCCAGAAGACGCCCTCATTGCCATTGGAAGTAATGCTATCGTCTTGAACGTGGTGCAATTTGTGTACATGCTGTACATGGGTACTAGTGTGGCAGGTAGCGTGAGAATAGGCAATGCTCTTGGAGCAGGTGATGCACATAGAGCGAAAATTGCTACGTATTTAGCAGTGACAATCGGCGCGCTCTTGTCGTTGGTGAACGTAGCGTTCATATTGACCTTTCGGGACAAACTGGCATCGATATTTACAAAAGATGAGGACTTACTGAACAAGTGTCAAAGTCTATTCATTGTTGTGGCAATGCTTCAACTGCCAGATGCGTTAAATAGTGTCGAACAGGGTGTCTTCCGTGCATCAGGAAGGCAATCCCTCTCTGCCAAGCTAACCTTCATTGCCTACTATATTATAGGGGTGCCGCTTGGCTATTACCTCGAACTCCCTCTTGGGATGGGAGTAGAAGGATTATGGATCGGAATATTTGCAGGTCTCCTTGTTATTTCGACTGCAAATTCAATAGTCATATGGATGAGCGATTGGGAGGCGCTTGCAACAGCTGCTAGAGACAGATTATCAGTTACAGTCCCGAGCAAAGATACATCATAAACCTATATGGAATGAATAGCTAGCTAATTGAAGCCGATGAACATACCTCAGATCTATTCGTCTGCCTATTCTACTTTATGTATCAAGCTTTCCAGAAAAAAAATTGGCAGTACTGAATAAACTCGCCTGTATCGTCCCACCTTCAATCAACTCACCATCCAAATCATTGTACGTATTGTCCGAAAGAGGTTCCAACCGATAGGCCAAACAACTGACAACTTCTAAACCCGTGCAGTCAATATGTCCACCAGTGTCCAACTTAAGCAGCATTTGTAATAGACGCAATCTTGATACGGACGAACGCACAATCAAAACGTAGAATACTCCATCGTTTAGTTTGGACATGGGACATGTAAACACGTTGTAGGAAGCGTGTGTCGTATTGCATACCCAAAACACGCTAAAGTCGTCTTCAATGGTTACCCAATCCTTTGGAAGCGCTTCATCCACTTTTGGCAACTCAACCATGGTTGATGAAACACTGCCATTGTTATCTGTTTTGCTGGTGGGAAGATAGGAAAATCGAGCTCGATACTTCTTTGGAAACAAAATGCCCCTATACATCGCCCAAACATCAGTCCGTATGGCACCTAACCAACGCAAACATTCCGATTCCAAATCGCAATCCGCTATAAGACCCCATGAGAACGATAAAAATGACGTATACGTCTTCTTCGTCTTGGCCAGTTGATAGGATGCAAGATCCAATCGAGACGTATGTCCCTTGCATATTTGAAAGACTGATTCCATAGGTGTACAATCGGCATTCTTGTCACTCCAATGCAAAATACTCTTGGCAAGACCATTGCATGTCCCACATGGAACAATGCCAAATTTCAGTTTGGAGAGTAATTCTTCTTCGTCCTCTCGGGAATGTATGCCCTGAAAAATCTCGAATAGGATGCCATCTCCTCCCATGGCAATAATGGCATCATATTCTGCAATGTCTCTCCACTCGGATTCATCACAGTTATTGGTGCCTCCTTCCTCATTTCCATTGCCATTCGAAGCGGCGTTATCCGAGTTGTTGGACTGTCTTTTCGACCCCATCCGTTCCTTGGCATGACCTCCATGAGTGGTAGCCAACGAATCATGTTCCACACCTGCCTGTTCCAACATTGGCTTCACCATCGTTTCATACACATGTAATGCACCTGATTTTGATTTGGGACCATTGCCCCCACTGTATGGATTAAGAATGACCAAGAATCGTTGCGGAGGTGCATTATAGTAGTTGTCGGTAGCATTAGACTGATGATTATAATTTTGTAATCCAGAAAAGGTTCGTATAGAGTGAACAAGTGCACGAACATCACTAAAATCTTCACAGCAAGTCGAATCTACGGTATAACTCTTGTGATTTGCTTCACGTCGCTTCTTTCTTCGATTATTGCTTTTGGGATAGCAGTAGATGTTAATTTTAGCAGATGCATAACTTTCCATCCCATGAAATGTATTTGGATTGTGGAAGTTGTATTCTAATGAGAGGTTGGCTCCGATTACATCATTTGGATGAAATGAATCTACAATATGCTTGGTGTCATCATTGCTTTGTGATAGATATGATTGATACAGAGGATCTTCCTCCGGATTGGAGGTTTGTGAGTGGTCGTAAATCTCCGCATGAGGTGTGGTGGTTATTGCCGATAAATCATCGGCAGTCAGGGGAACGAGATTGATGGATCCAGTGGAACTGTTATAGAATAGACGGCAGTAGACATCGTTGCTGAATTTTATCCGTATGCGAGATGCTGCGGCTGCTGGCCATGTCATTGGATTGGTCGCCATGGTCAAGAAGTAAGTAGGAAATATGAGAAGATATCCCTAGTGAGTTTTTGGGGGGCTATTTTTGTGGATGAGATTGAATATTCAATCTCATCTGCCTGAAAATTAGTATTTGTAGCTCACGTGCATGCACATAAAAGAGCTACCGCAGCAATCTGAGAGTCGGCCGGCCCAGTCCAACCCTCCCGCCAATTTCTTACCGCGACAAAAACACGCGATAACGGCTTCTGGCGATGGATGAGTAGCGTAATGGAATTTCAAAAGGGTGAAATTTCACTACTGCAACTTTCGTGAAATTTACAGGGTGAAAGTTGCACCAATTTTGGCCAACAATGAAATTTCACAAAAATTCTGGCGCGAACGGATGGTACTGAACCAACACGTAGCACAAAAATAACCTAAGACCCTTCATTCCACCTTCCACCAACCACCAAACCCCAAAGAACACCACGCACCATCCAGATGATGAGTTTGTCAACTCAGCGGAGAGTAACTCTTCACCAAAATGCTGGCGACTAACAATGCAGTATTACTTATTCCTTCCAACTGCAACAGAACAACAAGTCTTTTAGTATCAAAAATGTGGTACAGTATGTGGAATCAACTGGTGCTATTTCTGGTCGCATCACGTGGTTTGAATGTTATGCAGGATCATCTGACTTCTATCGATTGGTTGCTAAGCCTCTAATGTCTATGGGAACTGTCGGATCGATGGATTGTGAGCGTAGGGCCAAACCTCTGAAGAACAGCATTCTTGTGAAGGATAGGAATAGGATGAAGGATCCAACTGGTGTTGCACTTCTTCGAGGGAAGGAAAACCTCCGTCATATCATGGATGCGAAGAAGATGCTTGGAAAGAAGCTTGCTGACAGTCTCTCTTAGAGTGATGTGTTGACTGCAGAGTGCAAAGTATTACGACTATCTCAGGATAAGCTAGAGTGAAATTTAATCCCTTGAAATTTCTGAAATTTCTGAAATTTCAACCTGCAATTTTCAACCCCCTCCAAAAATGGTGAAATTCCATTACGCTATGGATGAGATTGAATATTCAATCTCATCCTGGATGAGATTGAATACTCAATCTCAAAACTCACTAGGGATATGAGAGCAAGATCCAGCGAGCTCGTGCAAATCGCTCCTGAATACCATCCTAAACTAATCTCTTATTTATCTCTCTAAAAAAAAGCAAGAAGCAAAAAGCAAAAAGTAGGCAAAAAGTTACTTATGAGCAAAAGTGAGAAGTGAGGTAGTTCGCGTGGGCCGTACGTGGGCAAAGATACCGTCAAGTACCATAAAATGCGTCAATCACTAAATCATAAGTAGCTTTTGCTTGCAAGACCACAGAAGTAGAGGTCCATCCCGAACCGGGACGGCAGAGCGTGGTTGCCACCTCGCGTTGGGATCCATGAGACGAGGCCTGCAAGAAATGGTCAATATTGGGAGTCCTGACTACTTCAACTCTGATCGGAACTCAAGTTTGCGTCGAAGAAGAAGCGGTTTCTCCGACAGTAGGGTTTTTGATGAGAACCGAACCCCGAGAGATTGGGCTTGATCATCGAGAGAACTGGAGAGATCCGAACTCCAAGTTCGGTAGGGCTATCGATGATCACTAGATGATTTGCGTGAGTTGCTTCCATAATTTATATGCGATTGCCTGGCCAGATTCTTTGGAAGCTGTAGAGAATATAGCGAAGAGAGAGTTTTTTTCTGTGCCACTCTCCGCTTTGTGCGGAGCAAGAAGGGGTGGGCAGGGGTCGTGTGATCAAGAGGGGTGGGCAGGATTATTGTCCTCAGGAGACTCCGCTGGCTGCTGGAATTTCATCAGTTTTGGCAAGTGAAGGGACTTGACGCCCTCGCATAGATTCATTATCACATCAGGATCTACGCCTCGAATGCAAGGTGCCTACGGCTAGAAAATAGTTGGGTCGATTTCAGTATGACTGTGACGGAGACTCGCTTTAGAGATGGTAATCTACGCTCATCGAACCACCGACACGATGAGCCATCTCTGGTTTTCATGTAGACTTGTTGGAAGGAATGGACACACCTTGCTCAGGGATTGCTGTTGCTGACTATCATAATGCATCTCTGGAGGAATGGAACCATGTTGCGGGAAGGATGAAGATACTGAGGGGAGAGTCAGGTCGTTCATCATTCACGGATCGATGATGTGTTAACAGTTTGAGAAGGTCTATCTCTCAAACATCGAAAATTGGGACCTGCATTAAAGACTTAGGCAAGGGGGAATACAGACAATAACAGCAATGTCTTTATGCAGAAGGGGTAGGACGAAGTAGATCGTTTCTATCGCGGTGGAATCGGTAGTGTTGACAAATAGTTGGTTTGACGACAGCCAGCTATTTGAGGTGAAACTCCGGGCCGGGATGAGCATTACGCCCCCCTGGTTGCGGATCTCCTCGCGTGGAAAGTCGAGAAGGAAGTGGGGTTGGTCAAACAACCATGACTGATTAAGATTGAATCCAAGCCGACCTCAAGAGCCCGTTCCCTCCTCTGCGCGTTCGACGCCCAACGCTGCATGGGGGATAAATCTACGCAAGGGAGTTCTGGGGTTGTGCCACACTGTATCATGATGCCGAACACTATACCTCTCTTTGATGTGGTGTTGGTTTATCACCGCGTGCTTATCTTCCAAAGCATGTGATACAGTGTATGACAATGGATGCAATAGTGTGATCTGTGGTTAGTCTTGGCAACATGGGGGTTGATAGCATCCCAGTACTGACCATCTCTAGGGAGGAGCCGTAGGTAATGGGAGAGACACCATGTGTCTTTTACCGAGGCTACTTTGCTGCTGGAGATTGTTGAGTATTGCGACAGATGATACGCTCAGCTTGAGAGGAAGATTGCTGAAATCAATCTCAACGGCTACCGAAGTGAGCATATGAAATCTGCGTGATCTATCAATCAAACGCTTTCGGAAGATGGTAGTCCTAAGTCCCTTGGCCTGGAGGATGGAAAGGTTATCATCAGGACTTGTCGTTATCTATTGTGCAGAGCAAGAAGGGGTGGAGGTGCCTGCCCTACGTCACGGTACCCTGCGACATTGTTGGGCATGTTTGTTATAGAGACGTCTCCCTGTCTAATTCAGGCCAGGATGAGCAACACGTCCCCCTGGTTATGAACTAACTATGACTATGGCATGTTCGCAATGAGTTCGTGTGAGCTGGCAATACCAGCCATGTGGACTACTGGAGGTGTATTTGGGTGCGACCCTGACACACTTTTTGCCCTTCATACGATTGCATAATAACAGTAGTTAGGATTCCTTTTGACTATTTATGAAGCCTGAGGATTTTATGATCCCAGAGCGTGGTTGCCACCTCGCGTTGGGATCCATGAGACGAGGCCTGCAAGAAATGGTCAATATTGGGAGTCCTGACTACTTCAACTCTGATCGGAACTCAAGTTTGCGTCGAAGAAGAAGCGGTTTCTCCGGCAGTAGGGTTTTTGATGAGAACCGAACCCCGAGAGATTGGGCTTGATCATCGAGAGAACTGGATTCCTTTTGACTCTATTTATGAAGCCTGAGGATTTTATGATCCCCGGGACGGAACGGGATTTTTTCGACCGGATAATCCGATCTGTCCCATCAAACCCCGATACGGGTGATCCGGGATTTGGTTTTTTGCCCGAATTCGCGCCCAAGACGCGAATTTCTCAAAGTAGCGAACTCCATTCGGGTGTTTAGTAAGACTGTTCTCCCCATTATTTCGTCAAAATACCCATAATTATACACAACTAACCAAAACCGGATTATCCGTCCCGTCGGACCCCGTCCCGCTCCGGAAACCGGATAGGGTGACGGGACGGTTCGGGATGGACCTCTACACAGAAGACTGGTCCAATAAAATTCGAGACAAGAATAAAGGGGCTAGTGCTCACGGACGAAAAATCACAAATCACAAAAATCAGAGTCAATGAATAGTAAGTGAATGTGATATAAAGGCTTTGTGCAATATAGATGTATTATATATCGTTGTAAAGCTCTTCTTATTGTCTTTCTAAAGATTTAACAATGATAACGACAAAATTTGCATAGGGCTGCTCCAACGCTAAGCCTTTTTGACCCTTTTTGTGCGTGGACCGTCTGTCCGGCTTTTCTCGTAGTCCGACTAAAAAAGTTAGTCTCGAATTTTATTAGGAAAACAGAAAACACAGAAACATCACATCACAAACATCACCGAACTTGCTCTGTCGTCATTCCTTTGCCTTTGCTGTGAAGAGTGAAGCTGAGTAAGATGATTTTGTACTTGGTGGACGGAGTCATCGGTTGCAGTACTACAGCATAAATCTCATTTTGTGCTTCTTCGTCTGAATGACATCATGACAACCAACACTCTTGCTATCGCCACAAGACTTCATCTCGGCCATGCTTCCAATCCACCTCCAACGTCTCAACTCGTCGAGACACTCACCTCATTCGCCCACCTCGCATCTACAGTCCAAGCAGAACATGCCGTGGTAGCAGTTGACGCAGAAGATAAAATCGAAGGATACAGCTTGGTAAATGAGGTCAGAAAGATTTGCAATAACAATTCATTACTGCAAAATGGTAGTACAGCAATACATGTTCTTCCAATAACACCATGGGGAAAATTCGTCCCAGCGCTCAATGCAATCGTATCGTGGAGTGCCAGACAAAATGCTCAATATTTACTATTGGTATCTGCGGAGGTTAAAATGACTAGTGATGCAATGGAGGCTCTTCAGAATAAGATGGATGAAACAACATTGGTTGTCGGTGCAGTATTGCAGGGACATCAACATTACAATACCGCAGATGTTGGAGAAGATGGAACCGAGGTGGAACTAACTGGTAGAACTACTCCGTGGAACACATTAGCACTATGGAATCTACCCAAACTAGCACTCACGGGATTCTTACAAGTATCCGAGGGGTTACATAACGATGAAGGAGTAGCAGGCGTTGAAGAGGTGTGTACTATTGCAACACTGCAGAAAATCTTGCCGGCTAATACGGCACAGGCAAAGCTGCTGATGATAGATGGTGTGCAATGGGGTCAAGATTTTGGAGATGATGAGGGTAGGAAAGAGTGGCATGAGAAGAAGATGATGAGTAAGGTGACGAGAGCTAAGACGCAATTGGAGTTGATGGGTTTGGAAGGGACTGTGTTACATTGTTGACATGATGTTGTTATATGCAGCATAAAATTACGACTGTTCTCCAACTTTTTTAGGATCAGTTACGGTTCAGATGCCTACTGAACAACTTGTGGTCCTGACGTGTTCTGAATGGGGAAACTAATCATGTGTATAGATCGAGCAGTTGACATCTGAAGATCTTGACGAGCACATTTGAAACAAAGGTAATGTTTCCGATGCAGTAGGACAAATTCTTTTTACATGCACTGAATTACATTATTTACCCGACAAGACTACTGATGTACCACAATAATTCTCAAGTTTCCAGTTGTTTCCCCTCATTTCTGTCCCAACACGCTTCCTCTAATCTTGCTTCCCCCCACCAGCAGATGTTCTATCTCTGAAGAAAGCATCAAAGTCATCGTCGTCATTAGTTGTCGGCGCGGCAGATGCAGCGGCAGCGGTACTTGTAGTAGAAAACGGATCACCTGATAATGGCGTAGGAGATAGTAAATCTACTCCCCCAGAAAATGGATCCTCTGCAACATCATCTAATCCAGTCGTTTTACCCCCTGCTGCTGCTACTGGTGGTGAAGATGATCCACCAATGGCCAGTTTATCCAAGTCCTCTTCTACATGATCCACCTCGGAATTACCAGCAGCAGCCGCCGACGCCGCCGCCGGAACAATCGGCTGTCGATCCTTCGGATCCTTATCCACATCACTCAAAATATTCGCCAATTTATCATTCACCACCAAACACTCTTCAAATGTCTCTGGTTTCAATGCCCCCTGTGCAGCTGCCTCAATAAGCTCCACCATGCGAGGGACACATGCTTCCAAGAATCCGATAACTTGGAGAAGCGCTTCATCTCCGTCGATGGAGGAACCGGCTTGGGCGAGCATGGATTGGCAGAGGTTGATTTGATCGGTTAGGGTGCTTAAGTCGGTGAGGACCTTTTGGTCGGGGTTGGATGTGGCGGCATTTTGGATGCCGCCGCTGCCCGAACTGTGGGTGGATTGCATCATGGTTGACTGGTTGTGAGTGAAGAATAAAGAAGGAAAATGAGAACGAAGATCTTTTTCGAAGAAAAATACTTATACTTATAGACCAAAACGTCAATACTTTTACCTATGGTACCGTACTAAATGAGCTACTACTAAAAAATGATAAATTATATACTCTGGGGCTTATTGGGTCATATTTCACATTTCTATAACTTTTTATTCAACCGGGCTCTTGCGCTTGTAATGTATCTACAATCGTCCTCTGGAGCTGGAGCCATCATTGCCTACAAATTGGAGGAGAAGACTTTGAATCATTGACCGTGCTGTGGCTAGATCTGTGAGTGCTGTGGATGTATATGTATTCGCTGCCTCAACGTGGATTTGTCATCGGTCGGACCTTTGATGTTCGGATCGCCGAGTTTGCCAAGTTTGCCGAGTTGACCTCTATGATTGGATTGCATCGCGTTTCGTATTCGATGCGTTTCGTGTTACACCCACTCGCCCCAAGTAAGTGGAAGAATAATTTGTGTTGCGATTGGCAATCCTTCCGCTTCTTGCGGCTGGAGCCAAAATGGAACTGCAATCTTGATCTGATTCGCATTGGATTTCATTGACATAATGATATCATACTCGCTCAACATCTTGGCTTCTTCGTTCGGGGACGAGATGAGAGGAAGAATCAGTTGTAGAAGCGTTGTCGATAGTACCAACGAATTGGTAGCTGAAAGACTAACATTAATATATTGGTACCTTTTGGTGCATGTGCGTCAACTCTGCCAGTAGTAGTGGTGATTGAACGAAAGACCATTTTGTGGATTCAAAGATTCTCGTCACTCAAGATACGGATGAACACAAGGCAGGAGTTTAGGTCATTTTGTGACGATAATGTTACCACGATGGCCGGCTTCATTCTGATTGGATTCCATATGTGAAACATCATGAACTTGGCGGCTCCAAGACTCCGTTTACTATCATAATAACGTCTGCTGCCGCTCGCGACGATCTCTTCTCCAGGAGCAAATATTTCCAAACACCATGGACTCGGTTTGGTTCTCTTACGTACCACACATGTACGTGTGGGCAACTAAGACTTGAAGAATCCCGTCTTGCTACTTGTACCATCTCGAGAAGTTGAAGCAATACAAATACAATGAAAGACTTGTCTGTTTCTTCCAAGCCATTGCAAATGCTGATACTGCCATCTTCTCTGTGCCGGAAGTGTAGAGGGTTGCTCATAGATACGCACAAATGCGTTTGTTTCGGTATAGTGGAAGGAATACACGAACAATTAGTGCAGCAATCAAGATCAAGGCATGGTTAAGCTTTTAAAGTTAAAGCATCTAAGCATACTACTCCTATCTATACATTCACAAGTTTTAAGCTCAGGTGAAGAGGCTGAATTCATCTTGGCATGAACCATTTACACACGATCCACAACACTCCGCATCTGCTTGACATGCATGCCCGTCATAAGCACACGTCCAAATCTGATGTTGATCAAATTTGCATCCCTTGTCTCTCGCGCAGCTGTTTTCCACCTCCAAAGGTGTACAAAGCCTCGCATTCGCATCGTCAATGCCTCTGCAAAACGAAAGCGCCTCCGAAAATGTTCCAACTTTGCACTCACGATCAACCTTTGAAATGGTTAAGAGATCAGGTTTGTAATTAGGGCATTTTTCCTTCCAGGCTTTGGAACGTTTGGGACAGTTGGTACCAGTGCAATCACGGCAGCAGCGGATTTCGTGTGTCTCATCAACGAGAGCAGTGCGCTTAAGTCCTTCTTTACAGGGTTTCTCTTCAATGTCGCCTCTGCCACAGACGATAGTTTTGAATACATCTCCAGTTGTTGGTGGAGAAGTGGGAGCTGGAGTTGGTCCTGTAGGCAGAGGAGTTGGATTGGAAGTTGGCTCATGCGTTGGCTCATGTGTTGGCGACACTGTAGGCACTGCCGTGGGAATATCAGTTGGATTGGAAGTTGGACCTGCAGATGGTTGTGACGTTGGCTGTGGGGTTGGTGGCAATGTCGTCGGCTTGGAGGTCGCAGGTGTGGATGGAGAATTTGAAGGTGGTGATGAAGGCATTCTTGTGGGCTGCGGTGTTGGGCTTGCGCTTGCGACAGGCTGTCCTGTAGGTGGTGCAGTTGGATTGGCAGTCGGAGCTGGAGTTGATTGCATCGTTGGCGGTGAAGTTGGAGAAGGAGAGGTGGGCGCAGGTGTGGTTGGAGGATTTGTAATGGATGGAGAAGTGGGAGCTGGAGTTGCGACCGGTTGTCCTGTAGGCAGAGGAGTTGGATTGGAAGTTGGCTCATGTGTTGGCGACACTGTAGGCACTGCCGTGGGAATATCAGTTGGATTGGAAGTTGGACCTGCAGATGGTTGTGACGTTGGCTGTGGGGTTGGTGGCAATGTCGTCGGCTTGGAGGTCGCAGGTGTGGATGGAGAATTTGAAGGTGGTGATGAAGGCATTCTTGTGGGCTGCGGTGTTGGGCTTGCGCTTGCGACAGGCTGTCCTGTAGGTGGTGCAGTTGGATTGGCAGTCGGAGCTGGAGTTGATTGCATCGTTGGCGGTGAAGTTGGAGAAGGAGAGGTGGGCGCAGGTGTGGTTGGAGGATTTGTAATGGAAGGAGAAGTGGGAGCTGGAGTTGCGACCGGTTGTCCTGTAGGCAGAGGAGTTGGATTGGAAGTTGGCTCATGCGTTGGCTCATGTGTTGGCGACACTGTAGGCACTGCCGTGGGAATATCAGTTGGATTGGAAGTTGGACCTGCAGATGGTTGTGACGTTGGCTGTGGGGTTGGTGGCAATGTCGTCGGCTTGGAGGTCGCAGGTGTGGATGGAGAATTTGAAGGTGGTGATGAAGGCATTCTTGTGGGCTGCGGTGTTGGGCTTGCGCTTGCGACAGGCTGTCCTGTAGGTGGTGCAGTTGGATTGGCAGTCGGAGCTGGAGTTGATTGCATCGTTGGCGGTGAAGTTGGAGAAGGAGAGGTGGGCGCAGGTGTGGTTGGAGGATTTGTAATGGAAGGATCGGATGCCTTGGTCCAAGCCAAAGCATTAAAGTCGTCCCACACATCGGCATCATCTGCATCGTCCAAATTCTCCTCGCCCTGATTGGCACACATGGTTAAAACATTGCAAAGCGCCCCTCCTAAAGAATGGCCTACACACACAACCTCATGACAAGTCTCCAACTGTGGCTTAATCGCACTTGCCCACTGCTCATCATGAGTAATTTGCCGCAACTCATTCCTCACACCGATGTGAACCCCGTCTCTTCCACAATAGCTCGTCGTTCCAGAATTCAAAAAGAGAAAATTACTCAAGTCTCCCACGAGACTTTCTGATCCCGAAAAGGTGATGATACACTTTTTGAAGTTGTTGCCGTTGACATCTTGTTCCTGCGTATTCTCGTACACTACTACTGGATCATCGTCACCGCTCGCAGATTGATGATTCATGTATGCAGCCACTTCCCATAACGAAGTGTCAATACCAGGTAGACCGTTCTCCCCGCTAGAATAATTATCAAGACAATCCTTCACGCCTTGAGCAGTAGTTTCATAAGCACAACTGGCTATGGATGCATACTCCAAAGTAGGACCACGCACGCCTTCTGGAACTTGTTGCAATCGTTGCTCGTAATGCCCTTGAATACTGTGAATATTGACAACCACAGAGGCATCATTACTGTAGGCTAAGGCCCCTCCTATTGAAACCGTACGTCCCGCTTTTTACGTCCCGCGTAACGGTCATATTTGATGAGGCGGGTCGTTTCTGTTACCCCCTCTCCTATTCAATCCAGGTCCGTCCGAAGAGCCCGCTGGGTCATCCCTACGAATTATCATTGACTTCGACTGTCGATTTAACCAGCCCACCATGGCGTCCATCCGCTGCCTATGCAGGTGGATCATTAGGTACTATGTTATGCTCCCTGCTTGCAGTAGTACTTGCTGTAGTATTTGTTGTTGCTTTAATAATTATCATAAGACTAGATAGGATAGTACTATATACATAAAATAATACACATAAAAAATCAATAAAAAATCATGCACATCAAATCATATCACATCGGAGGCTACCGCACTTATCGATGATATTCCGCCGCATGTAATGCGCCAATCATCATTTTGATAATTGCAGTTTGATTCGCCGTCTACAGACTTATTGATGTGTTATTTTATTGTTGTGTTATTATGATTTCATGCACATCTCAATGAAGTGGATTGGCGACTCGTTATTTCAATAATTACGACGTGGAAAATGACATTCTACCGCAACTGCCTTGCTATAGACATCGCCTATATGTCTTTGCTGCTCCTTATCTCACGAGATATCGATAACATATTGCAAATGAGTGCTTATTTCATAGCCACTGCGGATGCCATGGTCAATGGTCATTACATAAAAATATTTGGTGGAGATGTGCTTCACAGTTTTCCCAGGAATACTGTGATTGAAGGCGGGGCGGGTCGTATCGACGTGCCCACCAGTGTTGGTTGGTTGGTGGGTACAGACAGACCAACCATGGCCGAACAACCCGCCTTTGACCGAATCCTGGCTGTTTGAGGTGTCGCAGCTCGGAGTGCGATCTGGGAAAAAAGACCATTACTTGGTTTGGAATTTCATATCACTGCCTCTTTGCTAATTCCGGGGTGATGGAAAAACTGTTGGTTATTTGCTTAATTACACTCGAAGGGTAGTAACTTGTGACATTGCTCTAGATAATTGTAGATAATTTCGCCCCTGGAGGGCCAACCATGACGTACTTTAAGATTTCCGTTAATTTTTTTTTTAATCAGAATCTTTATCTTCGGTATACATTCGTATGCCTGGGATGCATTTGTTTCCAGGGTTGGATACATGTGGATTCGCAATCGATGGTGCTCCGTAGGTGTACATGGCATCCACTCGAAGAGGGTTGTAGGTATTCAGATTTCTGACAACCGTGATGGATTTGTTCTTGCTCTCTCGTAGGAAGGAAGAAGAAACTTCCGCTGTAGCAGTCGTCGCCATCAGTTGCACGAAGACGAAGATGACAGCAGTTGTCAACATGGCTAGTTCCAATGATGAATGTCATTTTTTGTGAGGACGACTTCGTTTTGAGAATAGCAAAAATGACAGTGTGTGGGAGAGAAGTGGAAATGGTCAGCAATGATTACATGTGCATAATGCAAAAGTGTATCAAGTTGTGCATCGTTTACATCACACATCCAGCACATCACCGTTGTTGAGCCAAGTTCAGCTTCAGCTTCAGTGGCCCGATGACATCAGACGGATACAACTCCACTTTTCAACTATCTGGCTATCTGCTACGACGTTGTTCAAGTTCAAGTAATTAACGTCCTAACCTAAGTTGAAATATATTGTATCGTCACTTTCAAAAATCATACAGATATCAATTCTCAACTAACGACATGACATCAGACAGTTACAGTTTGAGTTTGACAAGTTAGGACAGGCACCCTTTACTTCTAATAGTGGCCACTAGGGAATATAATTCGATGGATTTTTATCCTCCGGATATACCGCTCAAACTTACCTTCTTTGATGGCTTAGGATTAGGATTAGGATGATGAAGAGTAATTGCACGATAGGTTGTTTGATGTAATCAAATGAAAGAAACAATGACAGCAGAGAGCGATGCTTTGCAACATCTCAATCTCAGTCTCAGACCCAGAGGCAGAGGTGGACCTTCGCTCATGGGGAGAGCGGCCGTTGCCGTTGCCGTAGCTGCGACATGGATTCAGGTTCAATCTCAAGTTCCCAGCACTTCCTTTGCTGCCGTTGAGAATGGACGAAGTTTCTTCGTTGAACCTCGATTCGGGATCGAAAATGCTGAAATGCTGCTCCCCATTTGATATTCAAAACAATGAGTTCTCATTCTCAGCGTTCTTTTGGACAATACGTATCTGGCGGCTTTGATTCGATGTCCAGTATTCAGCCCGAAATTCAACTTGAGTTGCACGCCTTGACCGTACTGGGATCCCACGTAGCTCTCCCTGTAGACGAATTGAATTTTGTCCAAAATGTTTTCAAGAAGGTCCAAACAGCACCTTTTCACGCACTAATTTCGAGCTTTTCGCCCATGCGACGAGTTGAATTTTGAGTTGAATTTTTTGAGTTGAATATTCAACTCGAAAATACTAGTTCCTATGTAGACTAAATACGCTAGAAGATCCTGCATGCCCCGTTCTCCGGCCTCTAGACATAAGTGATGACGAATGAGCAAGTACTGCCAAGAACAGCAATAATAATCTAATGCATTAAGTATTCCTACTCTTCCTACACCTGCTTGCACTCTCTGGTTCAGGATTGAGGCTTTCATGGCCACCTAATTTCTCATCTGCTTGCACCTTCTTTTCGAAACTTGTGCATCAGAAATGCTTGCAATGTATACATTCATAAATAAATACAAAGTTAATCAGATTAGATATCTATGATACTAAAAGGGACCTGCTTCGGTACAACTGTACGGTCTTTTCTATTGCCGAATGGCTTTCCAGACAGCAAGACGGGAAACTTCCCGTAGGAGTCAAGGACTCCTCTTAAACGCCGAAGCGTCTGTAACCAGGTGAGAGTGCTCCTGCGACACATAGTTGGGACTCAATTCTTTCAGTCAGGGTGGTGCTGTTTCCGTTTCTTCCTCTTCGGCGGAGCATGGCGTTGAGTGGTAGCTAACAATGTGGCCTCCCCAAAAACTACGGACTCTGCTTTGCGTTTCTTGTTCAATAGTGAATGTGTCTGTTGCAATGGCGTGGGGTCTGTGACCAAGATTTTCCCCCGAGTTTTGGGACCTCCCGGGATAATTCGCTTGTTGTTGCGACGTCGCTTTGCGCGCTCCTTGCCTTTTGAGTGCTTGACTGCGGCAGAAGCTTTCTTTGCTGGAAGAGGTTTGATCTTAGATTGGCCATTTCGGCTCCTCTCATTGCTCTGTGTTGGGCGTTGACGCCGCCTCGATTGGACTGCCCATACTGCAGGTGGTACAGGCCTGTTGGTACTCGCTAGCCACAACAGCATCGCCACCCTACTTCGGGTGTCTAACAGCTGGAAATCTCCCTCATTGTACGAGGAAGGGGACAGAGGGATCTGCTGAGCCAGCATAGTCGCATTAGCGAGGACAAACAATCCACAGTCGTGTCCATTGGTTTGTTTCGGAGAATTGTTGGAGGCATCTTCTAGTGACCACTCTGCTTTCCAATCGTCGCTCGGTACCCCGTGAAGTTCACTGTATTTGTCCCCCAAATACCTTAACATTGAAGTCAGATAAAATTGATTGCCCGGCTTCCTACCTTGGGAATCCCACAGGGTAATAACCTTTGTTTCTGTATTCGCCCTGAGTAATAGCCAGTGAGTTCTAGAGTGGTTGATCGGCACGAAGATCTCTTTCACCCCCAAAATCTTATTCTTCCTCCTTAAACGATTTCCCCAGCGTTTAACGCCGTCAAAGTTGTAGGACGGAGCAGACCTGCCGTCAGCCCCCGTACGTAGGAGAGTTGACATGAAGAATGAGTTGAAGATGTAGACATGTTGCCGATTCACCTTTGGGAGGAGGACTCTGAGGAGATAGCCATTGATAACTTCATCATTTAGCCACTGAGGGGGTCGCAAAGACCGCATTGCATCACGCCGAACCTTGTCCCCTCCTTGGAGGCATAACTGAAAATTAGCTGGCACGTCCCGCAATAGGGCTCCAACTTGACAGCGGTGTAAGTCTTCATCCGAGTTCCTTTGCAGAAGCCCAATGCGGTCCTGTTGTTGCGGACTCACAGCCGGTGGGAGAGTTGTAGGAGGCTGAGTAGGTAGGGCGCTCGGCTGGGCTGGACGCCTTGCTTTTTTCGGGAGAAAGAAGGGAGCGAGTGCTTTTGGTTTGCGCGCAGGTGCGGCAGTCTTTGAAGTACCCGGTGGCTTTGATTTGCGATCTTCTCGTTGCTTGGCACCGGTCGTGCCTTGTCCAGCAGGAGGCTCCAAAAGCCCGCCTGATTCATCCCCCGCAGCTTGCCTGCTTGCTACCGCTGCGTTCAACCAGTATTGTAGTTCAGAGGTCTTTTTCCCATAGAGCTCGTCCGTCGGAATTTCAAGGAGACATCGTGCTTCAGCTGAGAGCCCATCAGATCCAAGATTAAGCTGATGTTCGATCTCTCTCAAAATCTCCTCTCTTGAGGCAAGTGCTTTGGTTCCTTGTGTTCGATGATGTTTCGTGAGATTCCTACAGATCCACTGTGTATGCGTGAGCGAGAGTAGCTTGTCCAGGAAGCCGCTTGTCCAACTGTCGATGGTCATAAACGAATGGTTCTTTAGGAGGTGCTCCTTCTGCATCTGGAGCAACTCCTTGGATACTTTCCCCTCCATCACGTTCCTCCATCCAATCCTATCTAAGCTATTGCCCACCCTACGCATCTGTTGAGACATCCGCCATCCCTGACTATGCACCATGTCAACGAATAGAGTGCTGCCCTGAAGAGAGATAAAAAGGGGTAGCCACTTCTGTATGCACGTATGCGTGCAATGTCCCTCCATCCATTCTTGTAGGTCGTTTATACTATCGAGCAAGAGCCCCCTCCTAATTCGACTCCTACAGCGGTTCAGGTGATCCGCTGTTTCAAAGCAACCGCAGTTCGGACATTTATCAGAGGCAGTTTTGTCATATCTGGTTATCATTTGTCCGGTTCCACAATACCCCGAGCATTGTTTCGCGTACCAGAGATTGAACATCTTAGGCCTGCGGTCGAGAAGCAGGCGCAACGGTTCCCAAGCAACAGAGTCGAATATGTCAGGGTGTAGGAGTTGTTCATCGGCATAGAACTGTCGTGCTTTCACCTTCCCTACGTGATACCGTAGGTCCTTTGCTAAGTCTGCAGTCTGTTTGATTCCATCGATGATAACAACCGCTGCTTCTAGCGGTAGGCTCAGAGTGACGGGGAGAGAGGAGAAATTTTCAATTGCTCTCTTTATGGCTGCTTTTGCCCTGAAATCGCAGTCTACGTTCAGTCTAGCTTCCAGAGCCAGGCAAGCATAGCCCAAGCTGTCGTCCTGGTGTGCTTTCACATGAGACAGCTTGTGCGCAAGAGCCGAGACACTTTGGATTTTCCGCAGGACCCGGAGAATGTCGTTGTTTTTTGCCGATCCTGGGACACGATCGTATTTTCTGGAAAACGTAAGAATAGTTCCTTTGTTGTCACAAAAGATGTTTGCATTGGACAATGGCACTCCATAGTGTTCCTCTATTGTCAGTAGGATAAGGTGGATAGCCAACATCCCTAGCTGTTCTCCTCGATAGCTATTTGCCCATTTAGAGTGCTCCGTGAATTCTCCTTTAAGCCACTGTTGAGACTCTGCGCAGTAAAAAACCCAAGCCGCACCGCAGATCTCTGGCGCCAACTTTTTCATGTATGACCCGTCTGTACAACAGAACAATGAGCCTCGTTGAATAGCTTCCACAATCCACGAGGGATCCGATGAGAAGCTGATACTATCCCACATCCATTCCCCCCCTTTACTGCGGAGACGCTCAAGAAATGTAGTAGGGGCTACGACTTCTGGCTGACTGGCCAGTGGCGGTCCTTGTGCTAGCAGTTTGATGGAACCATCTTCGTATTCCAGAATCGTCGTTGGTACCACTGATGAAGCGGGCTCATCCAGCACTCGGACTGGCTGCATGATCGACACTCTGTCATTCGATTCCACGTCGTGAGCGTATTCATAAATCGTATCATCCGAATGTATCTCCACTGTCCGTGTGTCCGTGTTGAGGAAGTGACGCCAGATCCGTTTAGATGGGTTGATCCAATCTCCAAGTGGCTCCTTAAGAAACAACGATTTGCTATCAGTCAAACGTTGCAGGGATCTCTTCCACAATTTCCAATCTGCTTCCGTCGGATATTCCGTGCCAAATTCCAGTGTTGACCGCTGTTTGCCAAGGCGCCCTTCAGGTGAGTCCTTCCAATGCCCATCAAGCAGATACTGCTCTAGATATCGTCCATTTGGCGTAGTCACGTCAGAGAGGAACATTGCCTCCTGAGCTTTCCTCACTCTATTGACTCGCTGTAGCTCCGTCCCTCGTAGACCCAGTTCAACCATGCAGTCCATAATAGCCCTATCCTTGTTCCTCGGGATGGGGATGTCATCATATTGCAGATCCAGCACGATTCCCAGTTCGTCTATCTTCTCCCATAGGGCTTTCGCCCATGCGTTGGTTGATAAATGACCCCAAACTTCAAAGTCATAGTTGAAGGGACAGTCCGGTACCCCTATTTCCACTTGGAGGTGTTCCATAACTGCTCTTAAAGTGATCCCTAGGGCTGAAGTTGTTCCATAGTGTTGCAAGAATGAAGATAAAGTAGCAGCCGCAGTTTCCACAGTCAAGTCGTAGAGACCGATTCCACCAAACGTGGCCGGCAGGTATCTCCATTCCTTGGTAATTGATCGGTTGACACCTAGGTTGCTTAACATATAGAAATCTGCTGACATCAATCCTTTTTTGAGCTCAGGGATTGACGCCGAGCAGGCCCCCAGACCGTACCTGAGTCCAGACCATAGCTGATTGGTGTAGCTCATCCACACCGAACGAGTTGGTATTTGCCCGCTCTTAATCTGAGCCGTCCACGTTGTCATTTTTTCTCTCATCTGCTCGAAGTGTTGGTCTGGCTTCCCGTCCGGTCTAGCGTAGAGACCTAAGTTGTTGTCAGCTTTATTCGATGGCAACCTATCTATCTGCGCAGTGCCCCCGTCGGTAGTAGGGACGTGGAAAATCAAGTCATCCAGTTCACTCATGTCAACCTCTTCGCCGTCTGAGGGCATCGCTTTTTGATCCGTGTAACACCAGCCGCCCTTTCCATCGGGTGTTTGATCGTGTATTGTAACTCCACATTTGTCTGGTTTCAAAGCGCCACCCGTTTCCCCTAAAGCACCTGCCCAATCCGAGATTGACTCTTGCCCTCTAGCACTTGTCGAGATAATGTCATCGTCAGCTCTAAGTCCTTCCCACAAATTGGTATCATCAACATACAGGATTCCCACCTGATTAATCTTTTTATGTGAGATTGGACACTTCACTTCCACTCCATGCCCATTAGTTTTGTGGGTATTAATCATGACCGTGCTGATCTGTTGCCATGTCGGAGGAGCTGCACCGTTCCCTTGAGCGAGACCGTGTTTCCCGTCCTCTTTTCCACCAAAATATGAAGAGGATTGGCCAAAACCAGTTCGTAGGAAAAACTCCATATTATGCAAAGGGCGGAGCATCGACAGTGCCGCACATTTGGGCACTTTAAACGCCTGTAGAGTGAGGCTGGCGATAGGAAGAGCAACCCGTGCAATGTATACATTCATATTACACTACACAACCTTCTCTGCTGACACAGAGCCTCAAGCCGGCTGAAATAGAGTTTTCTCTATGTGCCATTGCCGATGTTGTTCATATTACATGCTGATTGTTGTGTGTGGACAGATTTTGGACGGAGATGTGCTCTCTTTCATTAGCGACAAAGCAACATGCATACGCGAACGATGCAGCCCCCAACGCCCACAAAAACCCATCCTGTTTCGGAGCAGATCAGTATGAACTATTATATGAATAAATATACTGCGAGAAGAGACGGTAGCTTCACCCAACGTATCTTATATGGTTGATGTCGAGCGACGTCAAAAAGCATCATCACGTGTTGAGTGTTTATTCGAGATCGACGGCGTTTCAAAAAGCACCATATTGTCGGCAACATTACACATGTTCTCCGTGTATTTTGGTTCGATTGCATGCCAATCGTCTAGGGTGTAGCAGCAGTCGACGTGAGAGTTGTGGTGCCAGCACACAAAAAGTGATGTCTGTGCATTATTTGAGTAAATACGGTGGTTACACGAGAGTGCTGTGTTCAGAATTTGATCCGTAGGAGAGACTTGAGAGAGGAGATAATCTTTTATTATTCGTCCAGCGTTTCCCACTTGTTTGTTGCCTCTCGTCGGCGCAGAAGCGTCATCATCATCTTGCTTGTGTGTTCGGTGATGGTGATGTCACGATGAAAGGGCTTAGAGTATTTCACTACACGAGAAGTTGAATTCTGAGTTGCATCTTTTTTTGCAAAAAGTGCGTATTATTGTCAACCAAATCCAAAAAGTGAGGGGGGGTGGGGGGTTAGAACGCCCCCAAATGCAGAACGCCAGATACCCAATGGGCACCCAATATACCCAAAATAGCTTGTGTCACATCCAAATATTTCTGTGTCGTAGTGGTGTCATACCGGTATTAGAAGTCTTGTTGCTGAGACAATATCATCTTCTAGATGGCACCGTGTGGTTCTGCACATTGCTGTTGTTCTACAAAGTCTTGGACTGGGCCCTCAAAATGAGGGGGGGGGGATCAATAATACTGGACATCGAATCAAAGCCGCCTCTTGTATTAGGCGTCCAGACATGAGCTTACGCGCCTCTTCCAGCAGAAGTGTAATGAAATAATCCATCTAAGTATATGATATCTAAAATTACTTCTCGTACTTCTTTTAGAAACAATGCATCTACGTACCTCTAGGCGATGTAAACAGGATGCACATGTAATATAACCTCGAAGTTTAGTCTGTATATAGGTGTAGGCTTATAGGCTTGTAGGTACCGTCTAGGATAGAAAAACAGATTTGTGTTGGGGATATCCGTACTTTTAGTGAGTTTTGAGACTGACGTTTCTGTCTTGTCCTCGCCAGAAGCCTTACCGCGTATTTTTGTCGGCCCAAAAAACATCTCACTCTTTCACTCTATATCTTTAGTCTACAGAGAGAAGAGGGATACTACTTATTCGAAAAGTGCGAAGGGCGGGAGAGTTGTGATGAAAAAAATGAGCGCGCCGCGTGCAGAAATTTGCACTTGATTGAAGTCTCAGTAATGGACTGAGTGGGGAGTAATCCCCTCTCCCCCACCCCTGCGGTGGCAGAGGTTGAGTGAGGACTCTCACTCTCACCTGTCGAGAGGCAGTTGAGAGTAGGAGGGAGGAGGAACATACCATCACCTAGCACAGGTGACAAGAGGAGTGCGGACTTGCCACTGAACTAGAGATACCTAGACTGCACTCCTCTTATTACCTAAAATGGGCAAGTTCAGATCCAGCTTGCCCAGTAAACAGCTCCTGAATACCATAATCCTCTTTTGTCCATCCGAAAGAGCGAAGAAATGAAGATGGGATGGGGCACGTTTTCTTCATTTTCTACATGCTACAGGGGTCAAAAAAGGTGAACAACACCTCTTCCTGAACGTAGAACAGTCACGTGGGAATTAGTACAAATTTGTACAAAATCCATCAGAATCCATCAAATCTACCGTCTCAACCATGACGAAGTACCATTCGATCCTGCGGCTGTAGACATAATGGAGAGGGATAATGGAGATGGATGTAAAGAAGCCGAGTTGATTACTTGTGTAACAGCATGCAATACTCTTGGCATCCAACAAATTTATACATATTATGCAATCTACTTTGCGCCGCAAAATTTGCCACACACAACATCACAAATACATCAACTCGACAAGAGGAGAGGAGTGATAAGCATTATGCTTCAGGACGACGTAGTCCGCAACCTTCGAATCCCGGGCTTTTCGAAACATTGCAAAGAGGTGAGAGAGCCAAGTCATATCCCAGTTCAAACATGTACGCTGTCATCACTGCAAACTTTTGTTGCGCATGATCTTTTCCTCTCAACTTCAGAGCTCTAATTCTTTGTTGTTCTTCTTCATTCATAAAGAACAACCCACCTACACTCTCATCCTGCTGGAATGCTGCAATTGCATCGTCACTTCGATCAAATCCCGCCGCAACGTATTGTACCAAACTCTCCCAATAACCATCTCTAGCTCGGCAAGCTGCCCGTCTGCTCTCTTTTGACGGATATGCATTATAAAAGAGGCAGTTGTCATCGTTTCGATCGGCCTTGGCTCTCTTTTCATGTTCATGATTGCGCCCAATGAATCCATCAGTATGAGTAGTCATTCCACATCGAATTAATTTGTCTTCATTTTCGTCCGTATGCAAGTATGCTCCATGCCAATTTGCGTTGTTGTTGGTTGGGCGAAGGTAATTGCAGCTTCGAGAAGGCAAGATGATGAGACAAGAGTGCTCGTTTGCGCAAGAGACATCCTTCGCGTGTTTGAACAGTACCATGTATGCAGCAACTACTGCTAGATTCTTCCTCGCCCACATTAGAGACCAATGGCGGTGCTGACTTTCCTTGACACGGCAGAGGTGATTGTGCAACCGCGACTTTAGATGTTCCCAGACTTGGTTCGCATTTGCCATTAACGCTTCAGTGATCGTAATTCCCGTATTTCTTCCTCATCTTATCCACAAAAGGAAAGTAGATCTTCTCACGAATGTAATCAAATCTTTTCTTTTCTGCTCCCTCCTTTCCCTTGATCAGCAGGACATGAATGTCCTCGGTCCCTCCACGCCACAGATTCTTCAATACGATCTCAACCATGTCATCATTCGGTAGATCCTTGTCTGTGAGTCCGAGGATAGCAACACATGGCGGGGCCATGTCGCAAGTGCCTGCCATGATGTGATGGCATTTTGCCCTCATTCCGCCAAACGACGTATCGTTTTCATCTACATCATAAATGGCATTAGTACCTTTGGCTTCCAAAGAAGGACCATCAATGACCCGCCACTGCAGTGCATCTTCTACACCAGCCATTTCCCCTTGACATATGAACTCAGTTTCGCAATCGGACGAGGTCACCATGAAAGGCTTCACGCATCTGAGAGGCTTGTTTCCGTGATATTGTTTCACGATGTCGTACAACTTCTTCTCGCTCTCATCTAATTTCTCTAATGCAAGAAGAAACTTGGGATCCTCTTCCTCGCATACCTCAAAGTGGGATGCACCAACTGTGGTAAGAGACGCCACCGATCCGCGAAGAGACGTCTCTGCAGTATATCGAGCATTTGTTTTCCGCACAGCTGAAGTGACAAGAAAATTATCTTGCATGTCCGCAATAATAGTGCTGTAGAGACCAACTGTAGCTTTTGGGAAAGTCTTCCGGCAATGGCAAATTGAGAGGCCTCGCTTGATTGCATCTCTCCTTTCTACTTCCGCCAAAATATCATTCACATCCGTCTTCTTCAGTGCTCTTCCCAGATCCTCTTGGAATTGACGAATGACTACGTGGAGCTGGTCATCCCCGGCCACTCTGCGCCGACCTCTCTTATTCCATTCATCGGTAGCCAAATACGTCTTCGACGAGCGGAACTTCTCAATATGCATGTAGAGGGTTTTCTTGGAGACAGGAACATACTGCTTGGCAATAATCTTGTTCACTAGGGCACCTTGCGCAACTGACCTCTTCTTATTCATCGGGTTGGCAGCCATGACAATCTTCATGCACTCAACTGGTGTGTATGTATGTCCATTTGCAGGAACAGGTGGGTCATTTGCCTTAGGCATCTTCAGCTTTTGAGCCATTTTCTGCTGCCTTGTTCTTGCAGAATGTGCAGCTTGACCTTGAGCTTGGGGCGGTGGAGAGACTCTTGCTGCCGGCTTCTTCCTAGCAGCTTCTTGCTTAGAGAAATGTTGAATCATCTGGACAGCAGGCCTCTTCTTCGATTTTTCAGAGATAACATGCTGTCGTAAGTTAGCCTCTTGGCGCTGCTGCAGTTGTTTCATGGCTGGCATGTTAGCAGTACGGACGGCAGATCTGTGGATGGTGGCTTGTGCTTCATCAAGGAATGTAGGTAAGACCTTCTTCATCTCATTTGCAGCGTACTTCTTCTGCGTGTGACTTGCGTTTTGTCTAGAAAAGTATTTGCGTAGTCGACAACGAGCTCTTTGGCATCTTGCATTCTTGCATTGAGGGTATGAAGATCTTTCGTGGCATCAAAGCGCTTGGAAGCAGTCGTTGCTGTCGAAACTGAAGGCGCGTAGGTATTACCATGATCTGTAACGGAGATTCCATAGTGACCCTGAAGTGCTCTGTAACCAGACAGAGTCTCTCTCGAATATCCGCCTTCTCTATTGGCAAGGGGAGGAGGCTGGCTCTCGGAAGTAACAAGGGAAGGAGTACGGCTATCAGGAGAAATCATGTTGACAGTTTTACTTTTAGAAAATTATGAGCATAGCAACGGTCAAAAAAGAGATCTGAATGGTCCTGCGAATCCAAAATTGCAACGAACTTTCTTGCTTGTTGGAATCTGTGCCATTGCTGTTGCAACGGTTATTTTATTGGTTCGTTGGCATCTATCATACTGTACAAGTATTACGTTCAAATCTCACCAATGTATCTGCACCGCATTCCCCCGCATGTTTCACTACTTTGCTTCTATCAGGCTCGATTACGATGTTATTGTTGATCATTATTCGTATTTTATACATGTACGACATGGTGGATGACATAAAGTAGCTGTTAAGTCATTAACACCTTTGTATTTTGTTGCATACATCATGATATGTGTTCAAAATCGGCACAAAACGCAGCTGCTGATGTAGCGGTCGATACGTCAGTCAACATTGCTTATCATCCAACGATGATGCCACCATTGGATTCAGCGTCAAAAAATGGGGTAATCGCCACATCGTAGGTTTGTTATGTCTTTTTACTGAAGTGATACGGCGTGTGCTATGGTAGGATGATCTTATGTGTCAATGCATGTCGGTGAAGTGAGTTGTGCAAAAATCTGATTTTGGAGGCTCCGTTAGACACCTTTTCTGTAATTCACCTTTTTTGACCCCTGTAGCATGGTACTTTTTCACCCCACCACTCAGCAGTCTGAAGACCGAAAAACGCTATGGCAACCATGACAACCACCACCACCACTCCAGCCAGCAAACCACACCGCCTAATATCCACCTCCCAAATCCTCCCCCACGGTCACCTCGACTACGTCCACGACATCTCCTTCGATTACTACGGTCGACGCTTCGCTACCGCCTCGGGTGATCGGACGGTACGTGTTTGGGATTTGAATAGTGATGGCATGTGGATGAGTGGCGAGCTGGGTAGTGGAGGGGGTGGAGGGGCTGGGGGTAAAGCGAATGAGTGGGTTGCGGCAAGGGGTGCGGTGAGGAGGGTTTGCTGGAGTCATCCGGAGTTTGGACAGTTGTTGGCTACGGCTGGTGCTGGTAAGTGAATGAAAAGATATAGAAGAATTACAAGATGGATTAGATATGATGTTGTGTCTTGATTATTCGAGTGTATCTTGTTCGTCTTGGTGCGCTTCTGGTTGGGCATGATAGACTTCATTATTATGAATTGGTGATGTTTATACGTGGCTGATTATATTGCTATCAACTGATTAGAAGCTTGCTGACATCTTTTTCACACATCATCTATTATTTAATCATGCTATCTCTCTCGAATCAACACAACACAAAATACGAATATATAGATCACTCAGTCGTAATATGGGAAGAACGAGAAGGAAACTTCAAATCACTGGCCACACCCGACGAAAACATCAACAACAATGCCGCCATGGCAGGAGGTACCAACACCGCTTCAGGAGACACTTCTTCCTCGTCGTCACGATGGGTACAAAAAGCAACATTATCCGATGCAAGACGTGCCGTCACAACTGTCGAATTTGCACCCCGTCATCTTGGATTACGACTAGCTACGGGTAGTGCGGACGGTGTGGTACGAATTTATGAAGCGTTGGATACGATGAATTTGAATCATTGGAAATTAGACGGGGTGATTGAGGCGGGTGTGGAAGATGCTGTGGATACTTCCGAGGCAGTGGTTGTGGGACGACAGTCCATGACGATTGGTGGTGAGAATTCATCAAATGAAAATATGGGAGTGTCATCTCTGTCTTGGTGCACGGGTCGATTTGAACCAGCCACACTTTGCGTAGGGTGTTCTTCGGGACGGGCGTCTGTGTATCGATATGATGATGGGGCAAGATCATGGGTAGAAGCGATTCGATTACCAAACCATGCCACTGCGAATGGAGTTCCGAGAGGTGTATTGGATGTGGCATGGGCTCCCAATGTTGGACGGTCGTATCATTTGATTGCGACGTGTGGGAAGGATCATCGTTTGAAGGTTCATAGAGTGAAGCGAGGGAGGGGTGGTAAGGGAGAAGGGGGTGCGCAGACAGCAGCGTCATCGTCTTTGGTATATGAAGGAACAGAGGACCTGGATCGAAGTGAGGTGTGGAGATGTCAGTGGAATTTGACAGGGACGGTGTTGGCCAGTAGTGGTGACTGTGGCGTGGTGAAGCTGTGGAAGAGTGACTTTCAGGGAAACTTCAAATGTATTAGCGAAATCGTTGGGGATACTACGGGAATGGCTTCACAGCGATAAGGTGGTTGCGTGCTGCTTAATTTTCATTAGACATTGTATTACTTAGTCAAGGGGCACGATACTTATTACTATGTAAGTCAGTGAGGTGGACACAACGGCTAATTTCGTCTTTACATATCATGTGTATCGTTGGGTTTTTAATCGCGTTTTTGCCGCATGATCGATTTCCCCAACGACTTTCATACAAATCAATTTGCCATCCCACATGATTGAATACTGCGGCAGCAGATCAAAAGGCAACAACTCTGCATAGAGTGACCATAAAAGTATGACAGTCAGTTGTTTCGACATCATTCAGCGGCAGCCGTCTCTTTACTTGATCATCAACATCGAACATGTCGCAGCAGAGAGCTCCAAACGACGACCCTTCTTCTCGTTTGTTCTATCAGTATTCGAGTGACCATCCTCATCCTTATCCTGGTGACCACTATTACCACTACTATCCTCCTCCGCCTTATCACCCTCCTGCATACATCGGTGCTCCTCCAAATGATGAGCAAACGTCTACGAACGAAAGTGGCCTGAAAGCTTTCTCGAGCGAAAGTGGCCTAAAAGCCTACTATGCTCAACAATACGATGTCGATGCTTTCACCCCACGTCCACCGAAATCTTCTCGTTCTCATCATCGTGCCACTCCGCCAACGATCACACCTCATGATTGGATCCCTGAAGGTCTTTCTTCTCCCAAAAGGAGCCCTTACTTTGAAACGCCCGATCCGCCTGCCGTCACTAACAGCTGCTCATCTGAGTCAACGGAATCTCAAGGAGACCGACCTGTTCCCGCAAGGTCAGCCTTTATGTGCTTCATGCAAGCAAAGAGGGGAGTGAATACCAACGAAGCAGCCGAGGAGTGGAGGGTTGTATCGAAAGAGGAGAGAGAATATTGGGAGAAAGTTGCTAGCAAAGATCGCCAGCGCTACAACAAAGAGAGGAAGGAGTTCGTTCCATCGGTGAGAAAAGTGAGACGTAAGAAGGATGCAGCTGCACCCAAGCGTCCCATGAGTGCCTTCCTGATGTGGGCTCAGTTAAAGCGACGTCAGCTTCAGTCGGAGAATCCTGACATTCCAAACGCTGACATTTCTCGCATGCTGGGCGAAAAGTGGCGTAGTGCGAGTGTAGACGAAAAGGGCCCCTTTCTTGAGCGTGAACAAAACGAAAGGAGGCTTTACAAAGCCAAAATGGAACGCTTCAAGTGCGATCAAAAGCTGGCAAAGTCTCTTGCTTTCAAACTGGATATCCCCACGACGGCGCCCCCTATTACCGAGCACTTTGATCAAAGAGAAGATGAAGAAGAACCTCTTGCTCATCGAGTTGATGAGAGTGCTAGGAGGTTCGCACCACCCTACCTTGGACAAGAACCCAACATAAACCAGTTTGGTGCTGCCTATCCAGTTGAGGCAGCCTATCACTATCCACCGTATGGAGGATTCCACTCCAGAGATAAGTCATTTCTTACTCCTGTGCAGGAGTTGAAATCCAGCAATGACTCTGGCGTTAAGTTTTCCTATCCCAGGCCAGATGATGAAGAGAAGTAACTCTCACGCCATATGGGTAATCAATGTAGTTACGTGTGTCGGTGGAGGAAATGAAAGAAATCGTTTGCAACTAGAACGCATAGCTTCTAATTTATAAACAATTGCGTTGAACACCTGTCTCTTCCACCTTGCTCATGCGATGATTAGGTCAAAATGGCGTCTTCTTCAGCCGAGCTTTCAGTTTGTTGTATGAAACTTACGTAACTGCTACCATCTCGCAGCAGTAACTTCACATCGTGATGTTGAAGAAGCGTCGGTCGATGCCCAACGCTCACATATGTCAAGCCGCAGGCTCCGTCTTCCGAATCAGAGGCTATATTCTTCAAGAGCGTGTACATCTTCCGTTCTGCAGCAATGTCCAAAGCAGAAGACGCTTCGTCAAGTACGACCAGGCTCGGCCGATTGATGACTAATCTTCCAAATGCTATACGTTGCTGCTCACCAAGTGACAGTGTGTTGCTATAGTCGAGAACAGTGTTGAGGCCACGTACTGGGTCGCCGTCACCAATCCTACTAGCCAAATCTGGTAAATCCACCGCATCTAAGACTTCAAGCAACTCTGCGTCGCTCATGCTTGACCACTCAACACGCCGTTGCTCAATCGGTCTTGACCACCCATCTTGGGTACCGTCATAGCTATCCGATAGTTCCGTGCATGGGTACAACAATATTTCCCTTAACGACCCAGGCGGACAATACGGTCTTTGCGGCAAGAAGTAGATTTGATCACAGCTTGGTCGAACGATTTCTCCAGTTCCGTTGTTCCTCCAAAGCCCTGCAATCGCTCTAAGCAGGGAACTCTTTCCAGAACCCGATACTCCAGCAATGAGCAGATTCTTTCCTCTCAATAGTGAGATATCGAGATTTTCGACAAGCACTCGTTTTTTATCAGGGGTAACGAGACGCAAATCACGTATTGTGAGTATTGTTGAGGGTTGTGTAGGATCAGTTTCTGAAGCCGCACCTGGGTCTGACGCTCTCACTTCTTTGGTACGAATAGTATGTTGTGAAGAATGCCTATCACCTTCATCATCTGGAGGGGTCATATCCTTCATCATCACATTTGCATCATCTTTTGGACGATCGGGGTCTAACTTTTGAATGGCTTTCATGAACAAAAAGAGACGGTCTAAGCCTGCCATGAACGAAGCAATACCATTAAACTCGCGAATGATGACAGAGAAGTCATCTAAGATATGCCAAAATGCTCCTCGAACCTGAGCAACAACTCCGAACTCGATTATCCCGTCGAAATATTGATTTGCTAGAATGATCGTGGGTAATATCTCTGTAAGATGGTTGTAGGATGTGGTAAACACATCGAGGTTACGCTGCGCAATGTTGATAAGGTTGGAATTTTCAATTGCTCTCAGGAACTTTTGCTTCGTCTGCTTCTCTTCAACGGCTTCCCCATTATAAAAGGCTATTGATTCAGCGTTCTCACGAATACGCACCAATGAAAAACGGAAATCAGCTTCCCTTTGAAGAGACTCATAATTAAGTCTGACTAAGACCTTGCCAATGATGACAGTAGCAGCGGTACCAAGAGTAGCAAAGACTATAATTGCGATGAAGAGCTGAGGCATGACTGAAAAGAGGATGATGGAAAAACTGACGAGGTCGATTACGGTACCCACTATAGTGAGGAAGAATGAGAGGCTAAATGATGTGAAGCTATACACATCTTCTTGTATACGTTGATCTGGGTTATCAACTTCATTCCGCCTTTCCTTGTAATCTCTTGCTTGTCCATCTGCGCGATTGCCTTGCGATTCAAGTCCATAAAAGACGCGGTTGGAAAAGTATAATGTAAGGACTCTCTGTGGAAAAGAAAGAAGTGTAGAATATATTGTCAACAGACCGAAAGTGATATAAGAGAGCTCTCGCTCACAATATTGAGTGTCTTACCTCAGTCAGCCATTTCCTCCAGGCAATTCCTATTTTGGTGTGCATGTAGCGGTAACTCACTTGGATCGGAACAGCTACAATCAAAGAACCGACATATCTCGCAAACACTTGGTAGAATTGAGCAACGTGCTTTTCGGTCAAGGCATTGTAAAAGTCTCGAATAATGTAGGAGAAATAGACATTGAGTGCATTGTTCACCAAAGTAATAATGAATAAGGTACCAAAGAGAATTCGACCGTTCCTCTCCTCCTTAAAGTAGGGCTTAGCCATGATGGAAAATTGGCGGAGAGCTTCCCGGACAACATTTCTAGGCCGTTCTGGATCTTCGTCATCATCTGATTCCGTGCTACTCTTTCTATCTCCACTTCCATGGTAGTGACTTTTTACCTTCTTCAAACGTTGAGCAAGGGAGTAGACTTCTTTTCCCTCCAGCTTGGCCCGTGCAGCGTAGACAGATCCTTGTGATATTTTATCATCAATAGATAAGTGAAACATGTCGTCTTTTTCATGGTTGTAATCTTCATCTGGAAGGAGTTTCTTCACTGTACTTACAGCACCCACAAGTGTCGGGTTGGATGCAAGTGCTTGAATAAACTTGTCTTCATCAAACAAGACATTCATTTCTTCCAACTTTTCAGAAATTTCTCTGGCAAGTGATTTTGCTTTGTCCTCGTTGATGATAGGGCAGCCATCTTTCAACACGATACGGACCACCTCTTCAGTGACCCTCTCACGTCTGTTTGCTCTGAGTAAATCAAGTGCCTTTTCGTTATTCTTGACCATTTGAATCACCTCATCTGCACCGTAACCATCCGATTCTGCCACTTCTCTGAGCTGAATTTCAGCACTTTCACACCGTGTTGCACGTTCCATGAGATAGTTTGCCTCCTCTCGGAGAGAATTTACTTGCAACTTCAGTTCCCTCCTGTGCGCTTGTACTTCGCGAACCATCTCTATCAAGTCTGAATGTTTATCGATGATGATGAGGAGATGTAAGGAAAAGGAGGTTAGATACAAGCAAAGCAGCAAAGGATCACACATAATGTATAAACTATTACAGATGACTCACTGATTGGATACGATAAAATTCTCCGCTCATTCACAATCATCATAAGTGTAGTAATCAAACAAATACCACCAGTCACAAACACCAAAATCGAATGCCAAGACGACGTGTCAAATGGATTATAGACAAATGACAATACCCACGCGGCTATATTTCCCACCGCCAAGAGAATCATGATGACAGATTTCAGCAGCTGGCAGCGGCTCCTTGGCTCAGCATCGTCATTGTAGGGTTTGACAATGTTGCTGCCGTCAGGATGATCAGGTGCGCCAAAGTCAGATTGCATACTTGATTCAAGTGTGGTGGTGGTCAAGTTGGACTCGGGATCATACTTGTACGTTTCAGAGATGGCGTTAGCCTCTTCGTTTTCTTTAGCTAGTAGAGGCGTGACGATGTGATCGTCAATGAAGATATTGACTCTTTCTGGGAAGAAGGAGGACATGTTGTTGTTTTTCAAATGATATATATATGCTTATTGTTCGATGGATGTAGCGAAGCGGTATGCAAGCAAGAGCAAGATCGACCTGATGAGGAGCAGAGATATGATCGGCGAGAATGTTTTCTGATGAGCAACTTTCACTTCAGACTAATTCATCGCGATTTGTGTGGAACGCCACTATTAGAGAGTTGTGATTGAGCAGGTTTTCGAAGGTGCTGCTGTCGTTAACAAGTTTGACATGGTATGTTGCTCTGGCTGGGCGGGTTGGTTCTCAAGATTTTCACGTCAATGACATAAAGGAGGAAGGTGGCGGCTTTTTTGGCGGGAACCCGTTGAACATGTCATTGCTATATTGCTCGTACTGTACACGATGCCAACACGAAGTACCAGTCTAAAACTAGTCTGTACCTTAAGATACGAGTCTGTACCTTACTTAAGATGTGCTGAATTTTCTATCTGTCCGTTTCGGACGAGTTCTTGCCCGATTCGTGTGAAACCAAGACAGAGGGAGTTAGCTATGATGTTGTAGGAGAGGTCTGCATACTCGGTTCGGACCATAGAATCGTTTAGGAGACCATTGAGGGGAGTGTACCTATGGTGAAAAGATTAGCTGAAAACAGCAAAACTATTCATTTTAAAAATTCAGGATATTTCAGTTTCAGCTAATCTTTTCACCATAGGTACACTCCCCTCAATGGTCTCCTAAACGATTCTATGGTCCGAACCGAGTATGCAGACCTCTCCTACAACACCATCGCTAACTCCCTCTGTCTTGGTTTCACTCGAATCGAACAAGAACTCGTCCGAAACGGACAGATAGAAAATTCAGCACATCTTATGGTACAGACTCGTATCTTAAGGTACAGACTAGTTTTAGACTGGTACTCTCACTTCTCACTTCTCACTCCCTCTCCACTTCAAACTTAAAACACCGATCGTGCTGGACGCAGCTGGAGAAAAAATCTGATTCCATTTCCAGGTCATGATGTCATGTAAGATTGCAGCGTTGTTATTATTGTCATTGGCGGCTGCTGGATTGCTGTTGAATACCATAGTTGCCACGAATGATCTTTCTAGCACTGTCGTCGTCAAAAATATGGAGAGAGCGGAGAACAAAATTAATGCCCAAAAAGAATTAACACGACCATATCCAAGGTATTTAATGATAATCAAATCATCGAGGGTTGGCTCCACCTTCGTGCACCAAACTATCAAGAACCACTATAATCCTTCCATTCTTCCACAATGGGAAGGAGACGGAAAGGCTGCAAGAGCTCACTTCGAACGATGTGGTAGCCTACCAGCCAATCGAACTGGTATTGTAGATGGCAAATGGGTGTGCACGGCACATCTAAATGATCGATTTAGAAACAAGCAAACTTATCAGGAGCTCATTGACCTAATCAGAGATTACAATGCGTCGGTAGTCATACAGATGCGAGCAAATGTCATTGAAAAGGGTATCAGTATGTCCAAACGATGGGGTGAAATGAAAAAGTTGGAGGATCGCAATCCGAGTAGGAACCAGCCCACTGAGATAGAAATAGCAAACGATGTCTTTGAGAAAAGTCAACAGGCATTGGCATTCACTCGGACGCTTGTCCATGCGGCCTATCACAATTTCATCCCGTTGCCATCACCTACTCAACAACGACCGCTATGGATATGGTACGAAGATTTAGCGCGGTCCTGTGAAACAAAATTTACCGAATTGTTTCATGAGATTGGGATGAGTCATCTCCCACTTCCGCCCAACTGTAAAGACTTTAAGTTTCCGGAAGATAAAGGTCCTTATAATCCTGTCATGATCGAAACACTCTCGAAGGAACCGCTGTTTCGGCCCATGATTAATTTTAGCAAGTTTAATCTTGAGGTTGATACAGAATCATATAGAAAACAATTTGAAAAGGAAACGGAGATGGAAGGTCTTCTTTATGGTACATATTAAGGGAGTTTGTTTTCAAAGGACCCAAACCTTGAGTTCGACTTGTGCATTCTGTATCATCGCTCTGTGGCCAGATGCTCTGGAAAGAGGACCTCACACAATTCCTTACAGTTTGAGAAAAAAGATAACACATTCTTTTCTCGATACTTGCAGCAAGTGACCCAATGCTCTCTCCTTGCACTTTCAGCGTCTATATTAGCTTTGCCTTATTTGCCTCGCTCATCATTTTTACTGTGTGAAACTCTCTTCTTCATCAAGTAGGTTGGCTCTCCAGAGGGCCAGCCTTTCATCGCATAAAATATTAAACATGATGTCGGGTGTCTAGTGCGTAGATGTACCATAGAGTGTCTGCTATTCTGTCGATGACATCTTACTAACTACTCCTACAACCTATGCAAATAATTAGCCAAGTTAGGGTAAAGCGCAAGCGTCTCCAAAGAGTCAAGATTACTCAAGACAACATAACTGTCTGAAGCAAGGATGCCTGGTCTCCAATTTAGGAAATAGAGTTTTAGAAACAGTCATCCAATATCGTCCCATACATGTCCCATCGGTGGCGGTCATTTTGACGTCATCCAACGTCACACTCACGCACCAGCCCCTCGCATCCGTCCATTTTCCACTCCTTCGTTTTCACGGAACAACAATGCCACCATTGTTCATGTCCAGCTCTAGAGTAGCAAAACAAGCTGATACCTACCCTTGAGAGCGTAGTTGTTTGCAATAACTTGATCATCATAGTTATTAGCCAGCTCCGTTTAATCAGCAGCATCATATCTTGTACTTCGAAGAAGATTTACGATTCCAACTCAAAACATACCATCCAAAATGACACAACTACCCCGGTCATTCTTCATCACACTCCTCCTAGCACTTCTTGTCATCATCGTTCCACTAGCCTCCGCAGCAGGTGAAGAAGGCAAATGCGCTGGCGAAGGTCAATTCACCTGTCCGAACTGTGGAGGTATTTCAGTTAGTGACTGCATGGATTGTGATGGTTACCTATTCACTGATTACAACTATGGCCTTTGCTACAATAGAAAGTTGTTCAATACGAATGCGGAAGATGGAAATAGTGACAATCATTACCCGTTTTTGTGGACTGATATGTAAGTTTATTGAGCTCTGGTTGAAGATCTGATGTGTTTGATTGCATGACTGTG
Organism: Skeletonema tropicum; assembly: GCA_037178625.1. NCBI lineage: Eukaryota > Bacillariophyta > Thalassiosirophyceae > Thalassiosirales > Thalassiosiraceae > Skeletonema > Skeletonema tropicum. The sequence goes on along the minus strand of CM074139.1, from coordinate 1,382,927 downwards.
AATAAGCTTTTCTCACTCATTATGTTTCCTTGAACACATCCATGATACGACTTATGCTTCGACATCAGTGTTGGAACAATCGTTTGGTTCCTCACCGCCGGTATCGCTACCGCATGTGGAGTAGGTGGAGGAGGAATCTACGTCCCCATGGGTATTCTGCTTCTTCGATTTCCTCCAAAGCCCGCTTCCGGTCTATCCCAAGCATCCATCTTTGGTGCTAGTTTGGGAGGGATTCTCGTCAACATCCGAAAGCGCCATCCAGATGAACATATTCGTGATACCAAGGGTACTCCCTCTGAGACACATCCGGGTAAGATGATTGCCTATGAGAAGGGCAAGGGACCAATGGAAATTGCAGAGGATCGTCAAAAGTATCTTGATGGAGGAGATGGAAAACGCAAATTCTACACTCGACCAGTGATCGATTACAACATGGCCTTGTTCCTTGCACCCATGGAGATGGCAGGTGCAGTTCTTGGTGTGATCATTCAACGTGTTTTCCCCAATTGGCTATTCTTGTGCTTTGCCGCGCTTGTTTTGGGATTCACGGCGTTCAAAACTTTTAAGAAATTCTTTGCAGCCTATGCCAAGGATAAAGCTGCCAAGGCGGAGAGAATCGAGTTGGCAAATAGAGAGAGTAGTAAGTTGGCGGAAGCAGCTGATGCCAATAGTGAAGAAAAGAAGGTCAGTGAGGCAGTGAATGACGTTGAAGGAAATGCTGAAGAAGAGACAGTCGAGGAAGAGGATGATCCAAAACAGCTGGAACAGCGAAGAAAGTATCTCGAGGAGGATTCTCGTCAATATCCTATGGAAAAGATAGCCTATCTCATTTTGTTGTGGATTGGGCTCACTGTCATTACTTTTTTGAAGGGCGGAAAGGGGGTTGACAGTGTGATTGGTATTACTTGCCAAGATGCCGGCTTTTACGTGTTGGTGGCTGCTCAGTTCTTGTGGACTATGGGATTTGCTGCCGTTTTTGGTTGGAAGAATGTCAAGAGTGTCAATGAGCGTGTTGCAGTGAATTATCCCTTCAATGAAACTGATGTGTTGTGGGACTTTAAGAAATTGCAGTACTATTCATTCTTCACCTTTGTTGCGGGAATTGTTGCCGGTCTAATCGGTATTGGAGGAGGTATGGTCTTGGGACCTTTGATGATTGTGATGGGAGTGAATCCTCGTGTGTCCACTGCAACCACTGCGACAATGATTCTGCTCACGAGCAGTAGTGTCGCTGTCATGTTTGTTATGAGTGGATTGGTCCCATGGCAATATGCTGTGTACTTCTTCTGCGTGTGTTTGTTGGGAGCTTACATTGGCAAGACAAGAATCGACGCATATGTCAAGAAGACAGGAATGGGATCTATTCTTGTGGGTATCTTGGCTACTATCATCGCACTTGCCACCATCGGTTGCATCATCATTTTGTTCTTAAATTTGGCCAAGGTGAACTGGTGTGTTGATGGCTTCAAAGCTTTCTGCACAGTGAGCAATGAGGAAGATGCATGTCCAACACGGTTGCTTTCGCTCAGTGCTGAAGAAATCTTTCCTTACTAGATTTTGACGGGGTTTCATTTTCATTTTGTTTGCAATTTACATACACTGACCTGATTTCTAAGATAAAATTGCAGATTTTCACGCACATTCACTCTTGTATACTTACATTCTATTTGCAAAACATTATTTTAGTGCCATTCAAAACGGAGCGCAATGTCAACAAGACTCTACAATGAACCTCCTCCCGTAGCCATTTTATATATAACTCCTGCAAGGCCAATTCCTAATACAATACACATGATATCAACACACATCTTTTCCGTAGATCTTCCCACTTCATTCAAGGTATCCTTCATCTTTGCATTAACATTCACCATATGCTCATGAGCATTATCAATCTTTGCCCCCACCTCTTGCAGCATTTGATTTTGTCGTTTCACCTCCTCTCCCTGCCGTAAGGCTAACTCATGTAAATCTTGTATTCCCTCGCCAATCTCATCAAGATCTTGATCAAATTCAGCGTCGCGATCACGAATTTGTTGTAGTTGAACTTGTTGTGAGCCAGTCATTGCAACTCCGGTAGTTCCAGCAGTCCATGATTTGCCGCCGCCAGATGGATCTGATAGAGAAAAAGTGGGTATATAAAAATTAGCATTGAAAATGGATAATTACACACATCATATGTGTTCACCAATACATCTGATCCAAAGCAACGACAAGTATAAGCTCTCACCACTGGCAGAATCAAAGTCAACCGCATCCAAAGCAGCCAACGCCCCCAAATTAAGTGTCACCCCCTCATCCACCGCCCCTCCTCCCCTCGAATATCCCGCCATCTGCACATCCTTCACCTTCTCAATCTGCGCTTGCAACTCCATCACAAGCGACTGCTGCGTTTCCAACTCTTCCGGTGTAAACTTTGACTTTTTCTTCCGTGCCTCCTTTTTATACATATCATTCAATTCACCCCATTCATCTTGTGCCTGTCGGACCAACTCCCTTATTTCCGCCTGTGTTGCAATCTTCACCTTTGGATCAAGCGACACCGATGACGAAAACTCCTCCTGCAGTGCCACCACACTCTTGAGTCGATCAATAATTGATGATTTTAATTCGAGGAAGCGTGATCCCGTCTTTTTACCCTTGCGGCCCTTGCCCATCTGGACTTGACCGGCGGAGGCGGCACGATTTTTCTTGTCGGCATCGGAGGATTTTTCGACGGCACCTACTTGTTCTTGGATGGCGTAGAGTTTGGTTAGGAGGATTGTTAGCTCCTCGTCTTGTTTTGTCATTGTGGCTTATCTTTTATAATCTTTTGTTAGCTGTGTTGTTGCGTACCATACTCTTTCAGTAGCTCAAATGCTTGCTATGGCGTTATGTCCATCATTGTCTTTGTTTTTGGTTTTTGTTTAGGTCGTGTGTCGTAGTCTTTGTGTCCAAAGTACAACAAAGAATGCCCAAAAATGTACATTTGTCACCAAATGGACCCTACTAGAATAAGTTTATAAATCTTATTTTTGCCCCATTTTCTTATTCTTGCACAGGAGACAGTACGTAAGAATATGAGGTTCTACCGATTCTACGTGTTGCTAATTGCAAACTAAAAAGCTAGACTGTGACGACGTGAAAACATCTGATCGAATCTTTGACTCCCCTTGTGGGACCCCCAATCCTTTTGCTATTGTTTATTTGGTTGCTTTGAGGCTTCGGATTTTCCTTTCCTTTCATTTGGTTAGGCTGAAATAAGCAGCATGGTTGGAACCTCAAGTCATCACAACTTTTTCTCATGGTGCTTACTTGGTGATTAGAGGAGAGAAGTGGTTGTCCTCTAGAGAAAAGAGATGTTTATAAATAATGATTAAAAGAACTTGCAATGGTATTGGCATTGGCATTACCATAGGGAGCAGGCGTATGAATCAGACAGTTTACACCTCTCACTGCTCCACCTGCAAAATACCCAATACATACGGGAAGATTCGAGCAGAGACATCGATAGTCCAAATCAGAATTGGAATAGAGAAAACAAGTATTCCTGCCCTCTCAACTCTCTTTGATATCAGCATCTTGTCTCTGAGTGTGATGAAAAATGCCGCATAACTTGCTGCCATACTCCCACCTATGTAGAGAGATTAGTTTCATCGAATTATGAGATTGTCAGAGGGTTGAAATGGTAACAGAGAGGGAGAAAATATGACATGCAGTTATGAACCTTACCGACGTTATTGTAAAACACACTCGCTTGCAACCCAAAATGTTCCTTCTGCAGCACTTGATCGAATACGCTAATCAGCCATCCATGATCATAGAGCACTGAATTGATGTAACCAGTCGAAAATATTACAGGAAGTGGCCAAGACGCACTGAATATGTAGCTAAAGTAATCTAACCCATAACCATAAGATGTATTCTCCTCTTTCGATGTCTTCTTCTTTCGACGGTCATCAATCAGATCTGATGCTCGAATCATGGTATCGACGATCAAGATCACATTCCAAGCGCACAGTATACCAAAGCCAATTTGACTGGCTAATGGTTCAGTCATTTGTTCTGGTGCAAATGGACTTGCCCAAACTAAAAAGTAACCCGAAAATAAGGAAGACCCTGCGACCCCAATGAAGGCATTTCTAGAGGCAACATTATTCGATCTGTACAATAAAGCCATGCGAATGGAAGCCATGCACATGAAGAAATTAGATATAAAAAATGCCCACATGACCGGCTCGAGATAGTCTGGAATCGTGGCAAACAGCTCTTGTCTACCTATTAACCAACGACAGGCGGCGGTTCCCATTAGAGTGAAAGATGTTATAGTATACACCACCGCAGATAGTTTATGGATACTGAATGCGTCTTCGAAAGTGTTAAGCCGCCTTTCCCAGCGGCTCAGTATTGTATTCTTGCTTTTGATATCAATACTGGTGTTGTCTGGAAACGCATCTTTCATAATGTTTTCTACAGCTGACGATGAAAGTAATGATTCATTTTCTAAAGCTATATTGTCAACGCTTTCGCCATTACTGCTACTTTTTGTTGAAGATGAAGATATGACGGGCACATTCGAATCTTCTTCCAGCCCCATGTTAATGAGTTGTGCGGTAGAATCATTGTCTGCTGACAAGAACAACGACACTTTTCTCTTGCCCGTGGGTATCGTCGACAAGTGATGTTGTGTTGTGCAAATAGGATGGAGGAAAGCAGATGCCACGGTAGCCGATAATAATGCTGTGCACCAACAGGTTATTGTCAAAAGAAGGAGGTAGCGGATTGACATCATTATATCTTAGTGGGGATGGTGGAGAAGAAGGTGCTGCAAGCTGCAATGCAACACTGTGCTGGTTGCGGTTACCTATTCCCTACTCTTTGCTCTCTCCTCTTTCCTCGTTCGTCGATGTTCATCCCAGCCAGCTCCCACTCCATCCTCCATCCAGCCCATCCGACATGGAATTCTGCGTGCGACATGGAACATGGAAGTTGCGTCCATGTTCCATGTTCCATGTTGAAGTGTCGGTAGAGAAGAAAAGTTCCTTCAACCGGTACTCAACATCTTCATCATACGAACTGCTGTTGCACTTCAGAAAGAAGAAAATAAATAGATAGAAGATGTCGCGTTGCAGGGAAGCAGATGCTGGCACGAAGAAAATGTCTCAGCCAAGTGAAGTGTGAAGGTTGAGCAATCGGCTGCTTCGCTCGATCAGGCTTTGTATTGTACAGAAAGATCCACTGCATGCAAGAACATAAGCATAAGTATCCTTCGCCTTCGCTCGCTGGCTGGCCCAAGAAGTTGGTTGGGAAGATCACATCAACAACATAGCATGAAATAGAAGAATAGGAACAAGAACATCATGTCAAAACTAGCAGAATACGAAGGATTGGTCCTTGCTACGCTTCAAATCAAATCTTCAACTTCAAAGTCAAAGCCGCCCCAAGATGGTGACGAGGTAGAATTCACCGCGTCTTGTAGTGGCGGTGAGGCTGTCTTTCTGATGGAAGTAAAGGAGTACGAAAGTGGAAAGTTCAAAGCGAAGTATGTATCTCCCGAGAAAGCAGCCAGGCATGTTGAGCTATTTCCCGAGCTCAACAAAACGAATAAGGACTATTTGTGGTGCATGGCTACAACACACAGCCTGCGGAACACTTGAGCAACATATCAAATAAATGGCAACGCTTCACCGATGCAGGTCTCACGTACTATCCCGTTCCCGTTCTTTGGCCCTGTGATGATCTTGGTGATTACTTTACAGACCAAGGAAGTCTTTCTCAGAGCGCTGGAGAGGATCTGAGAGCCTTTGTGGATGCGATTCCGAATGATCTCTTCCCTCGTAAGTCACTTCTAATGCATAGTATGGGTAATCATGTGGTGTTCAATGGTGCTTGTGGCGTCAAAGATAAGGCAGGGAATGTCATTGATAAAGCACCCGATGTCGAGTTTGAGAATATCTTCCTTGCGGCAGCTGTAAGTTTATGTCATCTTCTATCATATATACTATATTCGCCTCGCCTACAACATGCTCCATGTCCATGCTCATCATTTTCTTTGCAGGATCTCCCTTATGACATATTCTGGGAAAATCCATATGAATATCCTTGGTATGATACGAAGCAAAAACTTTATGGCGAGAAGAAGCAAAAGGCAACCAACTTTTTCAAGATGTTGAAAGTTGATGAATCTGGCAAGCCGATGGGAAAGATCTATGTCATTTACTATGGCTCGGATTTGGCACTGCAGGCATCTTCAAGCCCACTTGCCAATAATGAAACACGTATTGGTAGCGTGGGACATAAGAAAGATGGCGAAGGTAGGGAAGGCAAAGTTCGCACTGATTTGAAAGATTACATCGAGGATTATTCCGTTTCCGACTCATGGTTTACCGGTGACGATGATGCCTTCAAACATTCATACCAACTTGAGCCTGCCGCCATCAAGTTTTACTTTTCGAAGGATGTAAGGAAATCCGAAGAGTAAATGATGTCACGTGTGTGTTTTGTCTCTATATGTGTGTATTGAAAAGAGCCATTGTTACAGGAAAAGTAACTCTGAGTAATCCAGAAAGTTACCTATTGTTTAGTTTCGTATACCTTCCTTTGTCTTTGAGGAGACGTGAGGAAAAGAGGGTTCAAGTCCTCTAAGTTTGTACGAGATCTTGCCGCATGACTTCCATCAATTTTAACCGAAGAGTTCCATCTTCACTCAGGGGTACCCATCGTTTCAGTCTTCCACTCTGTATCATTTCTTTGTTTTCGCTTTCTATTTTTCCTTGTAGCGCATTGGAAAGATCTTCGCTGAAACAACTTTTACTTGATTTTGATTGAATATTTTGTTGCACATTATCGGCCTCAGCTTCTAGAGATCGAACAGAAGATACTACTTGCGGTAGATGGACGAGTTCCGCTTCTTCAGCATGACTGGTGCTGCTTGGAGGCACTGGGATGACATTCAATTCTTTTTCATGCGCGATTTTCTGATCATCAACCACGACATCGTTGTTCACGGGATCTTCGAAATCAAATTCATCATCAGACCATCCTCCATCATCGTCGCCTTCAACCGTGCTTTCCATCATTATGTCCTCACTGACTTCGCCTTTGGATTGAAACTCCACTCCTTGATCGCCTGCCTGTTGAGTAGGACCAGCCAAGTGTGTAGGAAGTTGTTGCACAGTGTCCATGACTCCGTCACCTTGCCCTGGTGTTGATTGAGATGTGATTTTGACGTTCTCTTCTTTCCGATACAGTGTTGGGAAATCACTCGTCGGTGGTGGGACAAAGTGATTTGCCTTTGGAGAGGAAGGAGGCGTTAAACCTGTACCACCTGCCTCGCCCCAATCTTGCTCGGTGGTTTGCAAGTCACTAGGTTGTGTTGCAGCAGCCGCGAGGCGTGATAACCCAGTGAATAGGCCACCAATGATAGGCTTTGGTCTGGCGATATCTGCATGTGGAGGATGTCCTGGAGGTGCAGGGGGTGGAGGAGGTGGAGGCGGAGGTGGTCGGACATTGGCATTGTGATCATCATGCAGATTTGCAAGTCCTCCATTGTCATCATCTGGTCTCGGAAAACGAAGCCCTTCATGAACTTCATTAGGCCTTGGAAACCGAAAGGATGCATCATCCTGCCTCGCAACAGCACTCTGTGCCTCTCTCTCGGCAGCCTCAATCTCTTCCGCACTAGGCAATGCCAATCCAAGACCAAGAAAGCCCGATGATGTGCCACCACTACCAGTACCACTACCCTGACCTCGAGTTGCGTTTGCAGTACCCTTCAGAAATTGTAATTTACCAGAAACATTCGTCACCCCATCAAGCTGCCGAAGAGCCGATCGGAACCCCGTCGATTTCGCCTCCGCAGCTCCACGTAGCCGTTCCAGATGATCGGACACAGCGAGCAATCCTGAATCCGAGAGTAAATGCTGATTCAAGAGGAATAAATCACGAATATCAGTGGCATCTCCAACGTCGGCAGGCTGCTCTTCTTGTTGAAAGAATGGGTCTTCTTGATCATGTGCCAATGCAATGGCAACGTGCCGGAGTACAGGAGAGTTTGACGGAAGGAGAGGATTTACCGATTGGATCGCATACTGTACAGTGGGCTCGTCGTTCTCATTTCCTCCCTCACCACCTGGACGAAATCGAACCGACACCCTAGCTCTGGCCAATATAATCCTACCATCCCCAATAATCTTGGTCACGACTTGCTCATCGCCATCATCATCCCCCAGTATCATCTCTTGAATGGTGGTAACATCACCATGAAACGGCACACTAATGGCAAGATCACACAATGCCTCCACCTTTCCACACTGCAAATCCACAGTAAACTGACAAGTTTCTGCCACACTTGACATACACAATGTCGGTCCTGACAATATCAACCCCATTATTGTCTTCTCTCCTTCCCCATCCTCGTCACTATCAAAAAAATCATCACTCTCACTACCTTTATTCACAATAACAACAACATCCTCTTCTGACCCAGTCAAAGCAACCAAAGCATCCGCCAACAAAGATTGATTCGCCGAACGAATCAATAATTCTTCCACTGTTGCAGCAACCTCCTCCTCCTCTTTACCAGCACCACCCAACACATCACCATCATCATTCACACCAAAATACGAACGAATTACATCCTTATCTTTGGTACAAGTCCCATTTTCCAATATCAATGTGTATGCCATCCGATCTAATTCTACCCCCAATGTATATTTTCGTAGTTTGGGTCGTATTGCATAATAATGACGCAATTCTGCTGCTGGTGTGGTAGTTGTATTGGTGGAAGTGCGTGGTTGAGTAGTTTGATAGAGGTGTAATTTGGAATGGAGTTGAGAGGGGTAATCTTTGTTTGTAAGATTGGTTGTATAGGTGGATAGCATTTGGTGTATGTGTTGTTGGGATGGGTTGAGTGTTGGTTGTTGTTCTTGTTGTTGGAACTGTTGTTGTTGTTGCTGGAACTGTTGTTGTTGCTGAAACTGCTGCTGTTGTTGCTGCTGTTCATACTGCTGCTGCTGATGTTGTTGATGCTGCTGATGTTGATACTGCTCTTGTTGATGATGATGATCTAAATGCTTCGTAAGAGGAGGTGGCGGTGGATCTGCCCTAATAGTGTTTTTGGAACGTGTCCGATTTGCCACGGGAGAAATATTGTTTGATTCTGCCCCCGCTATTGTTGATGATGTTAGTGGTACTGGAGGAGGCGGTGGTGGTGGTGGTGGTGCAACAGGCATGGTCGTAACAGTAGATGTAGCTGTTGTCGTCACAACTGGAGACAAGGATGAATCCAATAACTCCTCTTCCATTTCTTCTTCTTCTTCTTCTTCAAACAAGTCATCATCATCCGACCATCCATCGCCCCCATCTTCATCGTTACCAACTATAGCATCATCTAATTCTTCGTCTTCTCCATTGTCATTATTATTCAATGGTACAGTCACATTCGGTTCCTCTAATTTTGGAGATGATGGTGATGGTGGTTTTTCATCGTCACTATCTTGTAGAAACGGATTCGTTTTCCTATTTTCTTCTGAAACCAATACATCATTTTCATTTTCTACTGGCAGAGGTGGAGGATTGGATGTATCATCCTGATGGTAATTTGCACCATCCGATGAAGAGAATTGAGTTGTAGTAGTAGCTGCAGCAGCTGAAGCTGGAGTTGTAGTCGTTGGTGGTAGTACATCCGCTGCAACATCATTATTATTTGAGGAGGATGTCATGGTAGTAGTATCCTCCACAAAGTCCAAAGAATCATCATCATTTTGTTCATTGAAAATGTCTTCATCATTGTCTTCAAAGTCCCAGGCGTCATCCTCTTCTTCTTCCACTACTTCGTCTTGGTTGTTGTCATCACTAGTAGCAGCACTTTGACCTTCGATAGGAGCATCCACCTCTGGATCAGTTTGCAATTCATTGTTTTCGATGTTGTGCACCATTTTCTCTTGCTCATTCAACACTGTTCCATCATTCACCTCCGTGCCAGCAGTAGAGGTCAGCTCCGTCTCACCACCACCTGCCACCGGTACACTCTCTTCTTCCTCCTCTTCTAGAGAGGAAAAGTCATCCAACAATCCATCATCATCATCCCATCCATTATTACCATCGTTGTTGTTAGTGGAGTCATTCTCATTTATTATGAAAGTTGTGGAGTTGTGGAGAGAGGAGGTGTCTTCATCATCATCGAAGAGCATGTCGTTGAGATCATCTTCGTCATTGTCCCACCCTGACATTTTCGATTGGTGGATTGATTGGCTATATATGATTAGTAGAGTAATGATTGGATGGGCTGGTGGTGGCTATGATATCATAGGATGTTGTAGGCATATCCTTGAGGCATCGTTCCTGGTTCAAGAAGTGAGGATATCCGTTTTTGGTTTTTTTTGGAGGTATCAAGGCAAAAATGAGTGGGCAATGTAGTGATCAAATCTGGTGCCTGAAGATTCCGCGTATTTTCCCAGAAGGGCAATGAACAGGTCAACCAACTTGCCCTATTGTGGGCCGTAAAATGCCCTTTTGCACTTCCTACCTTTTTTCATCCCACAACAACAACAACAACAACAACATCATTTTTATCGATGCTGTTGCTTGCATACTCCTTTGTGGATGGAGTTGTAAAGATGGAAGAGCCTTGCGAAAGGCTTTAGAGTGGTAGGAGCGAGCAAAACAAGTTCAAGTGCTGCCATGATGTGGTGGTCTATCCATACATCCAACAATGACGACATCAACAACAGTCTCGCCCTCTTTGGATTGACACTCTTCTTCATCCTCCTCCTAACAACCCTCACACTTTCCTCCTCCTCCTCCAACAACAACAACAACAATAACGGTCTCAAATTATTCACACTTCGTCATGGACGGACCCATCGTCTCACTGGTCTCTTCCATCTCTGCTGGCTATTGCTCGGCCTATCCCTCTGCACTACCCACCACCACAATAATGATTTCAACCTTACTCCTACTGCATCTAACTTTCACACCAAATGTCTCCTCTACGATCTAACACTCGGCACATCCGGCATACTCACCACACTCACCGCCACAACCTCCTTCCCACACAAACACATTCACAATCGACCAGGCGAAAGTGGAACATTATCCCATAGTGCAATAGTTACACAGAGTGAAATGGTGGAACATTCGTTTTATCAGGGGGTGAATTTAATTCAGGCGCTTTATTTGCATTTGATTACTTGGGGTATTGTTGATGATGGTGGGAAAGAAGAGAGAGAGTTTGGAATACTACTGCGATTTGGAATGTTGGTGGTGGTAACATTGCCTTGGATGCTCTTGGATGGTACGGAAACGTTTTCCGGTGAATAGTTTTAGTGCCAATTGGAGAAATCAACATCATGATAATAATGTTGTAGGAAAAGAAACGATGAAGAGTCAACAAGAAATGAAGAAAAAAGATCAAAGCAATGACAAGGCAACCAATAACAATAGTGGGAATGGAGGTGGTATTCAAGTAGGTACAGAAAAGGGATCCAAATACCTACATCTCATCAATGGAATGTATCGATTCAAAAAGTGGCAATATGTCTTTTACAAGCATGTGATTCTCCATGGACTCAATATATCCGTTGCTACTACTACTACTACATCATCCTCCTCCTCATTACATCATGCACACAATAATAACGACACAACAATCCTACCACTACCACTAACACCCCAATGGCGCACATTCTGGCTAGTACTCAATACAAGTTACGTTATGGAATTCTTTCTCCAAAGCCTTGTCAAACGACAAATACTCACACAACGGTACATGATGGTATTAAATACTCTTCTTATGATTTCTGCCTCACTTGCTTCAAAGAATGTGGTACTTGGTCAAGTAAAGGTGGAGGCGGCATTACTTTCGGTAGGTTTGAATTTTTGGAATCGTGGACATGATTTGGGCAATACGTTGGTTACGTTTGTGTTGGTCCATTTTGGTAATCAAGTTGTTACGAATATGATATATATAATGTAGTGAAATGATAGCGTGTTGCATGCAGTTTTCTCTTTAGCTGTTAAGCGTTCGCTAATGATCGACTGCAACCATATGTCTATCTCTATAATCCTAATAACCTACAATCCAATTCTATTCCCTACAACAAACGTCTCATGGTAGTGTTGTCTACCTCTCTTCAAAAAACGTCTCCTGATCATGTATATTTTGTTGTGTCTACCTCTTATTCTTGAGGTAGAAACGAGTTACCAAAACGACAGCAACAATCGCAACAGCCGATCCAACAATCATACCAACGGGTAGTAGTCCTCCATCCACAGATGATGTTGCCAATTGTGCAATTTGCGTCACACTACAATCAAAGAACCTCAAAACATTATACCCCGAAAAGATTCGTGCATACCCCCGTTCATTAATATGTATCGCATCCGCAAAATAACGTGGGTCCGACAATGGACTCGATTCCGCCGTAACAAACAGTTCCGAAATATCAATCGTTGTGACATACTCGGCATAATCACTCTCATGAATGGCATCAAATACTATCTCTCGTTGTTTTTGAAACAAATTTGCCGTTTGACCTGATCCACATACATCCTTACTTGGAATTGCATATCCAAAGTATAGAATTTTGAGATCTTCTTGATATGCCACCTCTCCTACGGCCGCCTCACCATGAGATGCGTCCACAACTTGCTTGATGACATTGACTATATTCGCAGCGACCTTGTCGCCTATGCTCAAGTCACAGTTGTTATTTAAAAAGTCATTCCCTCCCACTGAAAGCCATACGTGCGTGTACTCATACTTGCTCTTTTCAATGGCCTCCACTCCAAGTCGATTGTAGGCCCATCCCTTGGCGGTACTTCCAGACTTGGCATCATTTTGTACTGGACGTGGAGTGGAGGATGAGCCGCAGACTGTGCCAAGGTAATTTCCCGAAGCGGATGCCCATGAGTCACCTATGACGAGTATGGCACCTTGATCGGTTTGGATGGGGGTGGTATCTATAGTTGTTGTTGTTGTTGTTGATGATGTGTCTTCTGTTGTTGTTGTTGTTGTTGATGTTGTTGTACCACGAAAACTACTTGTTGTTGATTTATCTTTGATGTTTTTATCTTCCTTTGCTGTGACGGAGAGAAGTAGTAGGTATAGAATCGTCAAGATGCGAATAAGATTCATGTTGTTGTGGTTTGCTTCTCTCCTTGCTTAAGTATGTGGTAAGTTGTTGGCAACTGGCAGCGCCGAAACAACTTTGTGAAGCTTTCTTTCCTTTCATTTTTTCAATTGAGAATCAGCCATTTTGTGAGTAGCCCAAGTCTTTTCTCGTTTCTTGTAATTTTTGTCGGTCGCTCGAAAATTTTGTTGCATAGGCATTTTATCTCTCTCATTCAGCTCATTATTTGCAGTACTTATGGTAAGTATTCCCTCTTTCTCTCTAGAGACAGGGCGAGGTACACAATAGGTTTATGGTTGATTCATGTATATCTTTTAGTACTCGAGGATGAGGAGCTGAGATGCGTAGAATGAAGCAGAACAAACTAGGTATGTAAACAAAGAGGGCTATTAAAGAGGGCTTGCAAGCTTTCTTTCCAACGTACGATGTACATGATAGAAGTATGAACAGGTAGAAAGTGTTGGTCTTATAGCAGTTATCATACCTCGAAAATCTCTTCGTACACGGTGATATCTTCACGCTTCTTCGTTGATAGGAATGCACGTAATTGTTTCGCCATCAATGATGGTCCGCAGAGAAATAATCCGATACTCTCGTTCTTCTCACATTCCTGCAGTGACGCAAACAGTGTTGCTTCGCTTGGTCTCCCTTCGAAATTGAACTCGTATCCTGGAGAACTGTTTGAGTAATCTCCTATTTCGCTCTTCTCTGCATATGAAGTTGACCCGTACCCGATGTCGTTTGTAAATAGAGGTAGGAAGTTTACTTCCTCTGCCTTCTTGCAATGATTGGTTGCCATGAATGAGATGGTTGAAATCACAATGGATATGATAGAGATTGCAAGTAATCCAAAGATCCTTGTTGATATAACCTCAACACTTTGAAGATAAGTATAAAAATACATGGCGGCAGCTGCCCCAAAACAAAATATTGCAGCGAATGTAACCGAAGTCCGTGAGTTGCTGCCTGAGTAGGTGGATGACTTGGCTGGGGTCCCGTCACAAGTATTTAATTGGTAGCTAACTGCTTGCAAGCCATCATTGTAGCAACAAGTGCTGTCTTCAGATCCAGTAAAGTGGGTAATGATTCTAATGGACACGTTGTCACCTTGATCACTTCCTTTTGACTTCTCTAATATCGCTGCAAAATATTGCTCGTAGACGAAACGAATCAAAGCAGCATCGCGGCAAATCCAATGCAAGACAACCGATTTCAAAGGACTGTTTGCTTGTCTTGAAGTCGCAAGTTCCATCAACATTGATAAGTATGGTGTGATGCCAATGCCGCCAGCTACAATGAGCGCAGAATCATGATGATACAGCTGTGTCATTCGCGGGCTAGAGCCATACACATTGATATGCATTGCAGGCAAAGAAATCGTTGAGTTGTATTGCGACTCGACATCGCATTCTTTCTTTTCCTCTTCGACACTATCGATACGTTGGTATGTCTCAAGTTGGCGATTATATTCGAGCAAATCCACCAACTTGGTGGTGAATGGGCCAATCTGACGCATTAATATCCGCAATCGATTTGAATGACCTGGTACAATATTTACTGTATATGGATGTGCAACCGATGAAAGAGATGGAATTTGAAGCGTACAGTAGCTCCCCGGCTGAAACTTGTTCATTGTATCATTTGATGCTTCAAACTCAATGCTCAAAACGTTGCCATTTGGTCTTTGGAGAGAAGGACAAGGTAACTTTGACACTGCAACGATTCGTGAGCCCTTGGATTGCCAACGTAAGAGCCAAGACTCCATGTATACCGGGATTGCCTGGCTTGCGTAGTACAGGAGGCTCGGGCACATGTACATAATTGCACGGTTGTAGTGAAGTACAACAGCAAGAATGAAGAGTGGTGCGGCGATGATGTGCACAATATAAAAGACTCTGTAGTAGTGCCTCCGAATGTGGTTCAAACTTCCAACCATAAGAACCAACAGCGCAATCAGACCGAATATTCCTGTAAAGTTTATCCAGAAGTCCAAACAGGTGCATGACACACCATCGTTTATACATCCCAGCCCAAAGTCTAGCTCTGCGCTATTGCTGCTTCCAAATTTTTCCAGCCAGCACTGCATTGGTGGAAGAAATCCTCTCCAAAAAGATGTCTCCATCCATTTCCTGTTTTGAACTTCAAGCGACTCTGCTTGTATTCCATAGTCACTGACAAACAAACTCCACCATCTAAAATACGCATGCCACAAGTGGCCAAATCCATGCAATACGACACCACATATAGCCAACCGACCAGCATATTTGTGCATAACCAATGCTTCTTGCGGAGTCCAATTAAGTAGTACAATCAGAGGACTGTGCTTTGATACTGGTACAAGGAGGTGTGAAAATGCTATGAGACCGACAATGGCGGAGATGTTTGAGATGTGGTGCAAAAGCTTCCATCTCCACGCAGCGATTTGGTAGTTGAAGTAATCCTCATTTTCTTCCAATTGGGCAATTTCGTTCATGTTGTTGATGTTTGGGTGAATAGTTTTCACAGGATATGTTTCCATAGCTGACAAGTAATGCCGTTGAGAGCTGCATAGAAAGAATGCGATACATGGTATAATCACAAATGCGATAGTGAACAACCGCGAGCTGGCTAGAATTCTTCTCGTTGTGGTTTGAATGACATTGTAGCAAGACTTCTTTTGCTTTGCACTTCCATCTGCGTGACGGTTGCTTTCTTTTGTTACATTTTCTCCAGCATTAGCTACGCCGCCTTTCAACAGCAACAAGGCCACTGTGTTTGCAATGAACAGAGGGAGAGTGAATACTATGAGCAAGAGAGCGCCGCCATTGTTATCATTTGGTATAAGACTTCGAAACCAGTGCTTTCCTTGAGTGGTCCCACCGTAGAAAAGATATAACAGTGTAATGGAGTAGCTAGATGCTGCGAGAAGGAGAGCTAGCCGTCGGTTTCCTGCTTCGTCGTCCGTCAATGTAACTACCATCGTCTTCTTTGTGTTTGTGTCTCGAGGAGAGAGAATAAATCTAGATGTGAGCTAATAGCAACGCCGATGCTTATCTGAATGGCAGAGGAAGTAAGTCTGCATACATGTAGTGCAGTTGCAGCGAGCACAAGTAGTAGTAGTAGTAGTAGATAATGCTCAACGTAACATGTGTATGTTGTGTGTGTTGTAAAAGCACGTTGCACTTCAATTCAATTCTTCAAATTTTTTTGCGTGAGCTGTTGAGGAACTTTCTTGTTGGCACGCGTCAACCACGGACCATGCATGCCTGGGAACACGGACCTTTTCTTGTTTTGTATCTATTTAGATCTATTTTATGAGTTCCCATTGCCGGCCAAAGAGGGCTTCTCGTCCGTCGCAGTTTTGGATCGATGATCGATTGCTCCACTACAATACTTATTATTATATTTATTGCTCCACGCCCACGCCGTTGAGAAGATAGAGCTGAATACGTGCAACATACAAAACGATACTGAAGAAATGATGAAATATTTAACTGGTGATAATAATGTGCTGGCTACCTTGCTTGGATTGGGTGAAACGAAGATTGACACTGAGATTCTTACTACCGTGATGGCTGCAGCGGGAATAATTCAAGGTAGCCTTCTCATGTTTACTCCCAACTTCAGCCGCAAAATGTTTGGTATTAAGGATGATTCCATCTATACCCTTGCCAATTTAGAGTACCTTGGAGCTTCAATTTTGTCCATAGGAATTACATGCTTCTGCTTGTTTGTCCTGAAATTGGAGGAGACGCACAAGGTTGTTGGCTGGACATTGGTTGTTTGGGCAGTTGAGACTAGTCTTGCCCTTCTCAAACAATATCCTGCCAAAGCTGGTGGTGATCCAACTCTGCCGAGAATCTGGTTCTTTCTCTTGTTGGAGACCATTCGAGCTTGTTTTATGTCAGCAGCGTATACACACGCTGCCATGGCATCATGTAGTTTGATCGGTCTCAATGGTATTTTGGCGGCTACTGCACCAAGAATTTCGGCTAATATGTATGGCTATAGCAAGGTTCAATTAAATGATGACCAGCTCAACACGTTGAGAAGTTGTGGCTATGAGTGTCTAGCAATGAGTGTCTTCATCTTGAGCCTCTTGAATGACATTCAAGCACACACGGCACTGGGGTTGACTAGCTTAGTCATTACCGCTCACTGTGCACACACCTTAGTTGGAAAGGTATACAATTCGACATATGGAAACTTTGGATCTCTCCTCCACTACTTGTGGATGATCTTTCTCGCCTCTTGCGCAGCCAATCTTCTGGCCACCAAGAAAGTGGGATATCTCATGGGAGGAGTCATTGGAATAGTAACAATCCTGAAGTTACCCTTCTTGTTTGAGTTTGAATACCCACAGATTGTGGAAGAAAAGGTCTTGACGAAGTAATCTTGGTGGTGGAGAGAAGCTCATATGGGAACCTGATTGCACCTTGTTTAATTTCATTGACGTAATATAATTGGTAGAGATTATTTGTAGCCAAATTTTCGATGCATTTTAGGTATTAAATCTGTCCTTCTTCTTCCTCTTTCCCATAACCAGTTCGCTCAATCACCGAGTACTCTCTCTATGTAATGCTACCTGCTGTCTCTAGAGAGAGAGAGAGAGTCTTTCGACTATATTAGTTGACCATCGATGAGATCTGCTTGTCAAGTTCCCTTCAAGCACGTGACACCACTGATGTGATTAGAGTGGTGGTAACGGGGTTCGGGTTCAGGGTTCTCCACAGTCCACAAAACAAACTCTACAAATACCATAATCATTATGCTCTTTTTAATCTTAATCTTTCTCAATGGCATTCATGCCGCTGCTGGTAGCAATGTGCTGACTACCTTGCTTGGATTGGGTGAAACGAAGATTGACCCTGAAATTATTACTACTGCCATGGCTGCAGGAGGAATCATTCAAGGTAGTCTTTTCACGTTCACTCCCAACCTCAGCCGCAAAATGTGGGGTATTAAGGATGATTCCATCTTTACCCTTTCCCATTTGGAGTACGTTGGTGCTTCAATCTTGTCGATGGGAGTTACATGCTTCTGCTTGTTTGTCCTGAAATTGGAGGAGACACGCAAAACTGTTGGCTGGACATTGGTTGTTTGGGCGGTTGAGAATAGTCTTGCCCTTCTCAAACAATATCCCAACAAAGCTGGTGGTGATCCAACTCTCCACATATATTGGCTCTTTCTCAATTTGGAAACCATTCGTGCTTGTTTCGTGTCGGCAGCCTATACATATCCACACGCTGTCATGGCAATATACAGCTTGGCCGCTCTCAGTGGCATTTCGGCAGCTGTTGCGCCCAGGATTTCAGCAAATATGTATGGCTACAGCAAGGTTGAGTTGAATGATGACCAGCTTAGCACATTTAGAGGCTTTGGCTATGAGTGTCTAGCAATGAGTGTCTTCATCTTGAGCCTCTTGAATGACATTCAGATTCAGGCAAACATGGCACTTGGGTTCACAAGCTTAGTCATTACTGCTCACTGTGCACACGCCTTGGTTGGAAAGGTATACAATTCGACATATGGAAACTTTGGATCTCTCCTCTTCTACTTGTGGATGATCGCTCACGCCTCTTGCGCAGCCAATCTTCTGGCCACCAAGGAAGTGGGATATTTCATGGGAGGAGTCATTGGAATAGTGACAATCCTGAAGTTACCTTTCTTGTTTGAATACCCACAGATTGCTGAAGAAGAGCTTTTGACGAAGTAGTACTCTTGGTGGTGGAGAGAAACTTCTACGGGAATCTGATTGCACCTGTTTGATTTCGTTGACGTAAGGTACCATATGGTAGGTTGATAGAATTCTTCTGTAGTAGTAGTAGATAACATAAAATCGATGCATTTTAGATATTCTACCATAATATCTGCCCTTCTTCTTACCCATAACCAGCTTGCTCAATCACCGAGTACTCTCATAAATTTCTTGTTACTTAGATTCATCGCCATCGACGTGATCTGTTTGTCGAGTTCCCACAAGCAGAATTATACAGGAGTTCCCTTCAATTCAAGCACGTGACACACCAAGTGATTGAGTCGGGGTTCTCATACAGTCCTATCCGGCCCTCTCTCTACTTCTTTAGACTATCTAAAGCTTTATCATAAAACAAACTCTTCAAATACCACAATCATTATGCTCTTTTTAATCTTAATCTTTCTCACTGGCATTCATGCCACTACTGGTAGCAACGTGATCGCTACTTTGCTTGGATTGGGTAAAACGAAGATTGACCCTGAAATTATTACTACTGCCATGGCTGCAGGAGGAATCATTCAAGGTAGTCTTTTCATGTTCACTCCCAACCTCAGCCGCAAAATGTGGGGTATTAAGGATGATTCCATCTATACACTTGCCCATTTGGAGTACGTTGGTGCTTCAATCTTGTCGATGGGAGTTACATGCTTCTGCTTGTTTGTCCTGAAATTGGAGGAGACACGCAAAACTGTTGGCTGGACATTGGTTGTTTGGGCGGTTGAGAATAGTCTTGCCCTTCTCAAACAATATCCCAACAAAGCTGGTGGTGACTCGACTCTTCAGGTGTATTGGCTCTTTCTCATGTTAGAGACTATTCGTGCTTGTTTCGTGTCGGCAGCCTATACATATCCACACGCTGTCATGGCAATATACAGCTTGGCCGCTCTCAATGGTATTTTGGCAGCTGTTAAACCCAGAATCTCGGCTAATATGTATGGCTATAGCAAGGTTGAGTTGAATGATGACCAGCTTAACACGCTAAGATGCTTTGGCTATGATAGTTTAGCAATGAGTGTCTTCATCTTCAGCCTCTTGAATGACATTCAAGCACACATGGCACTTGGGTTCACAAGCTTAGTCATTACTGCTCACTGTGCACACGCCTTGGTTGGAAGGGTATTCAATTCGACATATGGAAACTTTGGTTCTCTCCTCTTCTACTTGTGGATGATCGCTCACGCATCTTGCGCAGCCAATCTTCTAGACGCTAAGGAAGTGGGATATTTCTTGGGAGGAGTCATTGGAATAGTAACAATCCTGAAGTTACCTTTCTTGTTTGAATACCCACAGATTGCTGAAGAAGAGCTTTTGACGAAGTAGTACTCTTGGTGGTGGAAAGAAGCTCATATGGGAATCTGATTGCACCTGTTTGATTTCGTTGACGTAAGGGTAGGTTGATAGAATTATTCTGTAGTAGTAGTAGGTAGTAGTAATATAATCGATGCATTTGAGATATTCTAATCTGCCCTTCTTCTTCTTTCCCATAATCAGCTCGCTCAATCACCGATTACACGCAGCAATGCCTCATTACTTAGATCCATTGCTGACCCATCCATCGACGAGATCTGTTTGCCAACTTCCCATCAAGCAACATTTCTGTTACAGAAGTATGAAGTTCCCTTCAAGCACAAGACACATCATGTGATTGAGCCGGGGTTCTCATACAGTCATACATCCCAACAGCTAGAGAGAGCAGGCTCTCCCTGCCCTTGGCTTAGCTGTATCATAAAACAAACTCTACATATCATAACAATGATGCTCTTTTTAATCTTAATCTTTCTCACTGGCATTCGTGCCGCTGCTGGTAGCAATGTGCTGGCTACTTTGCTTGGATTGGGTGAAACGAAGATTGACCCTGAAATTCTTACTACTGCAATGGCTGCAGCGGGAATCATTCAAGGTAGTCTTCTCATGTTTGCTCCCCGTCTTAGCGTCAAAATGTACGGCACTAAGGACGAATCTCTTCACGTGCGTTATCAAGCCGAGGGTGTGGGTGCGGCAATATTGACAGTAGGCATTGACTGCTTGTGTTTGTTCAACATGAAACTCGATACTACCACGACTTTTGGTTTGTCGTCACTAGTTTGGTCAACTGAACATGTGCTCTCACTCGCCAAGAAGTATCATTCAAAGATGGGAGTGAGTCCTAATGGGCAAATCTTTTGGCTACTCATCTCTCTTTTAGACATATATGCTTGCTTTACATCGGCTGCCTACACTCAGCAGCTGCTGGTTGCCGTTCTCAGTTTGTTTGCACTTCATAATATCTTGGTTATTGTAGAGCCAAAAATTGTCGGCAAGATTTATGGCTACAAAGACAAGAAGATGACTGATGATCAAAAGGATTGGTCGAGAGGTTTCGGCTACGAAAATTTAGCAATGTGTGTCTTTGGTTTGAGCGTTTTGGCTGGTGTGGAGACGCACAAGTCTTTAGGGTTCATGAGCGTGGTCGTCGTTGCTCATTGTGCACACGACCTGGTTGGAAGGACCAGCAGTCGTCTCGGAGTAGTTGGTTCATTCCTAATGTTCTTTTGGATGGTCTTCCACGCTTCTTGCGCTGCAACATTTATCTCCACCGAAGTGGGTTACGCGATGGCATCAATCATTGTTGCAGTGACGGCCCTCAAGATTACGGGTGTGCCGTCAAACTTTGAATTCCCTCAACTAGCCTCAGAGGAGCTCACGAAGTAATTTTGGAGGTGAAAAGATGCTTCTATTTTTTTCCTTTTTGCTTGCCTTGTTTGAATCGCGTCATGCTTTTTATATCTAAGTAGTAGCCATTCGTTTATTAAGACTAAGACACGCTATATTTGCTGCTCGAGTCTCAAATCATTGGTCAATTTCTCAAGCCCTACTCCTCCTTCTTTACCCATCAATACTCGAATATTTCTCTCATACAATTCTCCAGTACTTCGACGTCCTTCTGCGGCTTCCAATTGCTCAGCACGGAGAACATTAATCACGGCGTGTGGGGTCCTTCGTTGAAATGCTCCACCAGCTGCTATTTCGTCATCTTCTAGGGGGATTGTTGGCTCATCTGCGCTCGATGAATATTGGTTATACCAGTTCTTTAAGCGAGGGAGAGAGTGCATGTGTCCAAAGCCTGGCCAACTCTTGCCGTCTGGAACTACATCTGAAGGAGCAGTGTGGTGTGAGAGTATAGTGGTTAGTATTGAGAAAGTTCGATTACGATAATAGCAAATCTGAACCACTTACATTTGGGGTGGAAGCAAACGACTCCAATTATCTCTTCCGCTTGGATTGCACTAACACCAGCTTCCAGCATCGCGAACACAGGGCCTGCCCACAGAGCAAAGTCTTCGTCGAAACCCGGTGCCGATAAAAGGATACTACTCACTCCTTTCTTCCCTGATGGGCCAGCTGCCACCATGTCAGAGATTGCTTCCCATGCATCTATAGTGAATACAAATTATTAGACAAGGTGAGTTTGAGATTAGTACCAAAAGAAACAAATGCAGATGAACCAATTGCAAAGCAGTCGAGTACTGTTCTCAAATGGCAGTGCTAAACTTGCTGCGCTCGTATCCATCAAATAATTGCTCTCTTTGCAGCACAGTTAAACATAAGACTCACCAGCCATTATACCATAAATACCACCATCACCTCGACTCAAAGCATCTGAATGACGGTACATAATATTCGCAACAGGGACGCCCATATCACCAAGTCCTTGGCCACTCTTTTGACTCGATTTTGTAAAGGGACAAACACCCAATTCGACAAGCAGACGTGTCACCCATGCCTTGGTTTGTCGCTCTGTATCTGCTGCTGATGGAAGTTCATCACTGTTTGGCTGCTGTTGTGGCACTTGTTGCCCATTGTTAGTAACAGTAAATTGTATGACGGGAACATCCTCTGATCTGGAATCAAGCTGTGCAATCGCATGCATCGATGCATCTTCCTTTTGTGCATACCAATTCAATATATCACAAAGGTTTGATGCCACTGCCGACGTTGTCTCCGGCAATGCTAAATACATCTTCTTCGCATCCTCTTTATTCGATTGTTGTTGAACAATGTCAGAAGCCATTCTCCAAAATGCAGCGGCAGCTACAAAATCTTCATCTACCAAAGGAGTACTCTCTGTCACTAGTTCTGCAGAAGTAACCCAACGAAGTAATGATCCGTCGTTCACTTCCGCAGCATACCTTGCCTCTATGGATTTGCGCAGTTTGTTATTTGGATTGTCTCTGTTTGTATTATTATCAGTATTATCGGATTGAAACACTCCCTGAACTAATCCGCTCACCACACCCCATGGATTGTTCTTCCCTTCACCGCTCTCTTTGACACTTCTGTCGCCCCTTTTGGCACTACCACCTAAATTATTGACCAGTTTATTGATAATGCCCCTCTGTTGCCTGCGTGATCGTCTCTTTTCTGACTCCGGATCATTACTTGCACTCTTATCATTCGATAGGTCAACTCTATACCGTTTAAATGTCATGGCAAAATCCAATGGACATTTTTTTTGCGATTGCGTAACTTCTGGCGGCATCTCCACCACGACAGGAGTTATTTCAGGTTGTGGTTGTTCTCTTGTTGGAGGATCATTATTATTGGTCGATGGGATGCTGTTTGTTAGAAAGAAGGAATCTGCCTTTCGTCTCCGCTTCTTTGGTGGTGATGATGATGGGCTGTTTTTGTCGGTCGCTTTGGTTGACTCTGCTCCGTATATTTTCGTGAGTTGCCGCACCGGCGGTCGTCGGTGGTGATGATGAAAGCAGCAGTGGGTAGGGCTGAGAAGTGCGATGCAGGATTGTAGCAGCATCGCCACAATCGCCACGAGGAAGGGGAGAGCGGCCATGGTTGGATTTTGGGTTTTGGGTTTTATTTTGGGTAGGCTTTCGGGTATAAGGGGGAGCCGGGGGCGCCCCCTGAAATCGGGGTGGCTCGCAGGAGGCAAAATCGTCTAAATTGAGCTGCAAAAAGTCCTTTTTAGCCCGATTTCGGCTAGATTTAGACCGAAATCACGGGAGAATCCTCTAACTAGCCGTCCCCCCGGTTTCTTGGAGGGGGAAAAGGAGGGGGAATCCCCCTGAAATCTGGTAGGCCGCCCCCTCATACCCGAAAGCCTAATTTTGGGTGAGTAGTGAGATGTGAGATGAGTTGAGCGGTGATCTTGCAGCTCCAGCTAAGGAGGACTCCCATCTTAGGATTCAGGGAAGGTTTGTACAGCGGAATTAGTATAAGAAATTCCGCTAACGCTCTCCAACGCGGTGACGATGATGACATAATAAAGAAGTACATCCCGTATTGTAACCAAACCAAGCCAGGGGAAGGCTGGCTTATTCTTGCTTCTCTCTCTCTCTCTGAGTTGCATCATCGCTACCTCTCTCTCTCATAAAATCTTTCAAAACGAGTTCAATTCGAGTTTTATGCCTCGAGAGGGCAGTAGCGAAACGTCCACATCCATCATGACAGAAGAGCGAGATACTGAAGCTGGATTTGCAGCTCCCCAGTCTATTGCAACGGGCAGGCTTTCTGAGAAGTCGGGGCTTTTCCTTCGCCCGAACGCAGCTGCAGCGGCAGGAGGGAAAGGAGATGCATGGAACGAAGATCCTACCTCAAAGATGGCCTCCGCAGCCACTGCCGTGGCTCTGGACGACGATGATGACGAAAAAGAGGATGACAACGATCCCATCACCCTACCAGAGTCCACTCACACCTTTCTCTTCACCGAGCCCGTCAACTCTACTTCATTCTGCTGGGCCTTCATCATCGCCGCAATGTCCATTTTCTGCTTAATACTCGCCCTCCTAGACAACCCATGGGGCGATTTCAAAAATGTCCTCCCGGCCAATGTAAAGACAACCGTCAAAGTTGCTCAATACTGCTCCGTCTTCATTGCATTGTTAATGGAAGAGGAGATCCCAACAGCGTTGTATTTACTGAGGAGAATGCCAAAGAAGTACTTTAATAGCAAATTCCCAGAGTTGAAGTATAGCAAGTTTGTGTGTTCGTGTGTCCTTCGTGTTGTTAGTGGGTATTTGTTTTTGCTCAATGTGCTACTGATTCTGGTGCAGGCGAGTGACGTCCTTGACATATTCTACGATGTGTTGGCACTCCAATTCCTACAACAACTCGATGATATCGCGTTCAGTCTATCCCGTATGAGTGTCCTGTCGAAGGGTATGAAAGATGCGACGAACTCCAAATACTTTCAGGTTGAGTTTCACAAGTCGAAATTTGGACGGGGTAGGAAATTGAGTATCTTTCTGAAGGGTTTGTATTTCTTTAATTTGTTTGGGTTGTTGGCGGCTTTGATCGTTGTCACTCAAAGGCAAGAAGCGGGATTTTATACATGCAATGCGATTACGGTCAAAATGCCGGATAAGTTGTGGGAGGATTGCATTGTTAACTGGCCTGATGGTGGGTTTGAGGAGGGGATGATCCTTAATTATCCATACTTCAATGGAGTGTTCCGACGAGTAGAAGAAAGACATGATAGGAGACCGGTGTACGTTGAGCAGAAAAAGTTTGATGGTACTCACTTTGATACGGAATCTCCAGCGGAAGAATTCACGGTCAAGTTGGGTGCAAAATTCATGTATTGTGAGAGCTTGAAGGCATGGGTTTTCGCCCATGAATATATCCGCAAGTCAAAACATGATGATCCTAATTGTCCATGGTTACTTCGCAGCGAGGAGACCGATGTATACGATATTGAGGAGTTTGAAGGTTCTTGGCAGATATGGGTAAGTCACTTACTCTCCTGGATGTTATGTTGCATTGTTGTAAGATCGTTGCGCTCAAATACTCACAAAACTCTTCGTTTCAGGCTGGTGTCATCAGCGATACCAAGGTTGGGATCACTTGCAATGAGTGCAATGATGACGCTGATTGTAACTTGAATGGAGAGTGTCAGAGTGACGGCGCTTGCAAGTGTTATGACGATGCCGATGGTATCTCCTTCTTAGGATCGCACTGTGAAGTTAGACTGAAAGATCAATGTAGGACTATTGTCGGTGGTAAGTAGAGATATCGTTACCTTTTCCGCTTGTGTCTCACTTTGCTGAGCTAAAGCCTTAATCACCACACTCTTGTCTTGTAGAAGCAAATAATGAAACTTTTACTGTTATAGAGGAACCATCGGCAAGTTCACAGGCTGTGATGCAAGAATACAACAGGCCGATATATCTATACACGGGAGGTGTTCCAGGTTTGGATCCGAATGATTTGATGTTGTTGCTCTACTCCGGAAACAGGTAAGTACGAATTTCATTCAGCAACGCATCTATTGATAAAATGTTGGAGCTCGTGGTGTCTGTGTGTTTAGACTTTGTTGGTGAATTCGACTTCATCTGGGTAACTCATTTTGTTCTCTGCAGATGGTTTGGAACCTACTATCAAGGCGGTCAATACATTTTGGATGAAGGGTATGAACATATTGCATCCTTTGCCTTTTCTAACTATCAGTAAGTCACTTTCCTGAATATTTGTTGAATCATCTCGTCCGCCCTGGATCTCTCTCACCCCGGCCACCTCTCTCATCTAGTTCCTTCTGGGACAAAGCGTACAAAACGGATACTGTCTTCGTGAGTGATGTAAGTACTGCAGACACTCCAGTCGGCGTGGATTTCCACTGGGTCGTAGAAAGAGGCGAGCAGTTTGAACCTTTCGGATTCTTGTATCCATTGAATAACGTGACTGGGAGAGGGTACTTTCGCTGTAGCGACCCGAAGTCAAATTCCACTTCAACTTCAAATGCAGGTAGACAGTTAGTGAATGAAGGAGGCTTCTTTGAGAAGTATCCACACCTTCTCGGGCGCAACATGAAGAAACCGTAATTGAAGAGTCGAAGTAAAAGCATAGGACAAAGTTATTAGGGATGTGTTATCTCATTCATCTGTCTGATGCAGAAGTCACGCTTCATCGAACTTCCCCACTCGTCGTAGCATAGCTTTGCTTGGTGGAAGAAGTTCATCGCATGCTCAAGCTTATCATTCCTCTTACAATGAAATGCCGCGTATTCACATGCCAGGCCTTGCTCATGTACAAACTTCGAAGCACGCGCTGCCATGATAGCAGCCCCGTAAGCGGCTTCGGCTTCGTCGATCTTACCTTCGTAGGAGTGCATCTCTGCTTGTACCAAAAATTTCTTATTTCTGTAGTTCCATTTTGACAATTCTTCTGCTTCTCTCAAAATTGTGAGTGCATCCTTTGATATCTGCCTGAGCTTCGCCGTCTTGATTAGTTGGCCCTTTCTTGATAGTTTAAATGAGTTCAAGCAATAATAAAATATCGCTAATAAACGCTGATGCCCACCACCCTGTCTCATTTCCAGCAACTTCTCAAAGTAGTGATGACATCGTTCGTTATGACCCAGCCAAAATGATTGATAAGCTTGATAGTAATTTGATAGAATTGTACGCCGAAGACCGTAGACTTGTTCAGTCGCCTCTCTCCTCTCCCCTTCATCAATAGCGACACCAGTATTGATCCCCATCAGAGTCAAAATTGTTTGCCTGTAGGTCGAGAGGTATGCTTTCGATACAGTATTGCGATGGTGCCCTACAATCGACAGATACCCATCAGTCTCACGAAGAAGGTCTGAAAGTCTTTTGCCTCCAATAATAGACAATCTAATGTGTTGGTCTGCGTTGAAGAAGGCGGATAGAGTTTCTCCATTGGCAATGCCGAGTTCAAACCCCTTGGCAGCACTCTCGGCAACTTTTTGAACTGGAGAGCAATATTGCTGAACATAGCTGTAAACATGGACCACATTTGACTTTACTTCCGAGTATTCAAAATGTTCATCCAGCATTGATATGGCTAACTTGCCAATTTTACAACTGAATCGCACAGAAGATAATGAGGGAGCATCGGCACAACGACCGAAAGCAAACTGGATGAAGCCCACTAATGAATGTTTACACAAACCATTCTCCAGGGTAAGCTTCGCAATTCGGAGAGAAATAAAAGGCGTCACCTATAAAAATAACAAATGTTAGCTGACATACCAAACTACAATACATTCCAATGATCTTGGAGAAGAAGACAGCACTCACCTCAGGTCTCTTGAACCAGGTAATCTGTGCCATAAAGGCGAGAAACTTAACAACAGTCTGCATGGATTTATCCATCTCGTTCATTGCAAGCAATCTATCTTTGGACAGATCACTCAAGAGCGTGGTGGTTTCATGTATAAACTTTTTGCTTTGCTCTGGTGTAACGTAGTCCGGAATTTCTTCGCCAAGTTGAGTCAAGACATCTAGACAAGTCGCATAAGCTTCCTCTCCACGTTCCTGCGAATGATGGATGAACGCAACAAGGGAGTACGCATCGAGTTTATCCTCAATGCAAGTCGCTTCTTTTAGAATAATATTGAGCACAGCTTGCGATTTGTCAGTGTCGCCAGTTGAATATGCTGCCTTTGCTGAAGCAATATTTAGTTGAAGGCTGAGTTCATAGTTGCTTTCCCAGTGGTCAGCAGGAAGCATTTGTGATGCTAGGCTGAAGTAGTAGGATGCTGTTTCGTAATCAGATCTGTTCATTGCAATTATACCTGCTTTGTAATTCAAAGACGACACTTCAATACACACGGAACTGCTGCTTTGCTTCAGTGAAACAAGATTTCGATTTAGCTGACAAACAATTGTGAGAACAGTAGCATCATCAAGGTCATCTCCCTTCGAGGCGTTTATTAACGCCATCCCTAGCTTGCTGTGAAATCTAGAAGATATTATCAAATGTATGTAAATGATGAGCTGCACTTGAATTCATATTCAACAAACATGATACACATCCTAATAAACTCACTCGTGTTTTTCACCGTCGGGGACCAGACTGTACGCCGCTTCTCTGACCTTGTCATGAGCAAATAAGTAACAGGGTGGTTCTCCTGTCATTGAGATAAATCCACTTGATCGTGCGTCTTCTATTCCAACCATAATACCAGCATACTGATTCGTGGAGTTAAGATAAGTGATGATGTTTTCATTGACTTTTATGCCAAAGCAGGATAGAACTTTCAGAACCGTCTGCACTTCACTTGTCAGCCCATTCATCTTGCTCGATAGGAGATACAGGACGTTATCAGTGGTGTTCTCTAACTCAATTTTTTCTTCATCCCACTCCCATGAACCTTGGCGTAGACTGTGGCGAAGTAGGCCGCGATCGACTAATGAGCGCAAAAATTCTATGCAAAAGAATGGATCTGAAAGAGGAGAAGCACGAGTGAGTCATAGTTGCATCATACACAAATCTTTGCATCATCAACCATGACTTACTGCCTTGAGTCTTTTCATGTATGATCATGGATAAGCGCCGCGTAGTTCGTGGAAAGGCGCATAGCGCGTCAGATATAAGTGTGTTAACATCTTCAATCTTCATACCATCTAGAAGCAGCTTCTGTGTTGATACATTGCTCGTTTCCAGGTCTTTCATGAGACCAAATATGGCATGTTCTGGTGATACCTCATTACTTCTGTAGCTACCGACGAAGAAGCAGCGTGCATCAGTCTTATCAGAGAGAATATCATGGATAACACCCAATACTGCGCTGTCAGACCACTTTGATGTGCAGAGGAATGGATTAAGTGAGCGAGAGCAGGGTATTATCATACATGAAAAAATTTGACCAGTGGAAAAAAGTCACTCACCTGTAAATCATCCAGAAATAACATGACTGGATTTGATTTGCTTGATACCACTCTCATGAATTGACGCAGGATGAAGCAGACGCTTTGAAAGTTCATTCGATTCCCACCCTGTTCTCGCGCTTCCTTCATTTGCCCTTGTGGGATAAGGCTGTACACATTTGGAAGCAGCCTTCCCAGCATCGTCAAATCTGAACCAACAGATTCAGTGAGTTGACTGACAATGATTTGCAGCTCCTGTGGAGATTTTTTCTCACGGATCAATGAGCATAGGCCATTAAGTGCAGAAATCAGTTCTAACAGAGGCCTCCCCTTAACTTGATCGAACTTGAGCTTGATAGCATAGCCTCCTGAAATCTCAACAAGGTTCATCACAGTCTCTACAAGTCGAGTCTTCCCCGAACCCGAGAAGCCCCCAATGAAGAACGCCTCGTTACCAACCGCAGAGACACGGTTGAATGCATCAGATAGTAGCGACACTTCCTTCTCTCGGCCGTACAATCTATTCTGACGAAACTGAAGTTGTGCACTTCCCCCACACTCCAATTGTTTGCGTTTAAACAAGAACCTGCTGGGTTCATGCAGCAGGAGACGCAAGTCATCACATGCCTCTTTCATAGATGAACAAATATTTTGTGGGTTGAGTGGTTTATCACATTTGTTCTCGACCAAGTTTTGAACTAGCATGATGATGCTTTGTGGGATACTAATATCCTGCAGCACAGAATACGTTGTAACTGTGGCCTTCTTTTTCGCTGGCTCCTTGGCTTCGTCGCAGTCATCACCCAACTGCTCGCCGCTCTTTTGAGTCGGATTGCCCCCCAGCTGAGATTCTTTTGGAATTGGATCCAAATTAGAGTATAGTTGATACAGCAATACGCCAAATGTGTGGCAAATAATCCTTTCATCGATTTGCTCAAATGAAGCTGACGAGCTGCTTTCGGGTAACTGTGAGGGTGAAATGCTCACCTCCAAAAAAGTTCCAGTGCCTCCTTCCTCGCCTTCCTTTAATACATTATTCACAAATGACGGCTCAGTTATGGTCAAAGACAGCCCCTCTGAAATCATATCAACTCCTGAAATATCCGCCAATGATGATGAGGTAGAATCAGAATCAGCATGTCGTTGCTTCGTTCGGATCACAAAATTATCGAGACTAATTTTTGCAGCCGATAATGGAGCGGACGTAATTGCTCGTCGCAGCAATTGTGCCACTGCGTAGGCAACTGTCGTTTTTCTGACGATGGATAGTTGCAACCCATTTTGCTGCTCTGGGATCTGCTTTTGTATCTCGGCATGTAGCCATGTTTGTAGCGGCACGGCCTCGTCCAGGTCAGGCTGATTAGGATTCATCGTACGATAAGTAGTACTTGTGGCTGGTGATGAAATTTCAAAAAGTATGCCTGGGTTCGCAGCGGGCGAGAGTACGTAAAAGCGAGATGGGATGGTTCGCTTCGTAGTTCGCAGCATATCACACTTATTGGACTATTCCTACGTTGATACTCCAACTTTTGAACTGAAGGGGGACGGAGGCTTACATAATTAGCACCCGTGAATGAGCTCTCTAGCGTACATAGGAGTACATACTTATTCCTCTTGGTGGGGTGGATGAAATTACCAGTATCGAGATCGTAGATATCTGTAACTCTAATCTAGGGGTTAATGTATCTCTCAAGTCTCAACTCTCAAGAGTCCTCGCTTCCTTTCTTCTGTGTTGTGTTGCCTACGATGTAGACTTAAAAGGCTGGAAATATCCTAAGGAATCATCGCGTCCTTAAACACCCATTTGATCATCTTTTCACGTTGGGCTATGGAACTGTCTTAGAATGATATTCGACTTCTCCGCTACGATGCACTGTATCTTGCTCTTTTGCTGTTATGCATACACCTATTCTGATAGCGGACCATTTCAACTCAAACCATATGGCTTCGTTGGCCTTGGATCTCTCTTTTGGGTTTTGGCTAGCGGACCAGCCGAAGTACTATGCCTTTCAAAAGAGGCGTATGAAGAAGTTAAGATATAAGAAGATAAAATGTAATGTAGTTAAGGTTCAGCTTGAAAAACGGACGATTGAAAATTGCATAAAACTAGTTCGAAGTTGTTAAGAAGTTACTTTATTTATCCCTCATCGTCGATTCAGAGAGTACATCCGCAAATTCCTTTGTTGATCTTTCTTCTCAGTCAAAAGTTGTACAATATCTCTCGTGCGGAGATCACGCACTGGTGTATCATCTATTGCCACAAGGACGTCTGATGGGAACACCCAACCCGATAAGGGGCTAGAGTCAGAAACACTGCTCACCATTGTATTGCCCTCGTATTCTACGAAAGTTAGTCCAATCTTGCCAGGCGGAGCAGAGACTACTCGGTGATAAATATCGTCGTGTCGCAATTCTTCTTGGCTGCGGGTGTGATTGGTTTGAGGTGTAAATAATGTCGACGGGCTCCACGAAGAGGAATTCGCACTGATACTCTTGTTAGAACTCAACGGGTGGTATAAATCTGACAACGACTGGGGGGCCTTTCGGCGCGATAGCAATCCTCCAAAGGCACCACTTAATGAACCCATTATACCGCTTGACTGCGGAGGGCTCTTGCTGTTATCTTCACTAACACTTGATCCAACGCTTAGATCGTCGCCCAATGATGGGGGAGGTACGCTCGGCATTCTATTCCTATCCGGTGTCTTCATTTCTGAAAAAGCTGAATACGATCCATCAGCCTGAGATCGAAATAGATTCTTTGCAGTTTGAGATGTTCTATTTGAGATCTGCGCAGTGACTGCAGTGCTTATTGACTCGGTATGGCTCGCAGTCCTAACAATATCTGGAGCTGTACGACCCAAGAATTGCCTAGCAGAGAAAGGCGCAATATTAGAATCTTCTGCCTCACCACTACCACTGCCGCTGTTGACAGCTGCTCCGCTCTGAGCTGCTTGATATGCCATTAGATGGTGTTTTCTCCCTCCTGGTTTAGATCGATGTATTGATTCTCCCGATGCACGATCTACATGACGATTGCTTTTGATATCGGTAGAGCCTTTGACTGATTGCGATATCGACACAGCCATGTCGTAAGTAGTCTGGCGATGTGCACGAGAGGTTACGTGGACGTGGATATCTTTCCTTAACAACAGCAGCGGTAAGACATGCATTATAAAGCCATCTCTGATTTGATGATCCAATCCAGATAACTTCAAAGAAGGAGCATTGTCAGAACTTTCTCCGTTCAAAATGCGCTCCATCCACTTAATCAGCGCAGATTGAGTGTTAGAATCATCAGTCCACTTGGACAAAATGGCGTCGATGATTGGTGATTTAAGCCCGTGGTCTGGTGGAGGAGGCAACGGTTCAACCAAATCACTCCACTCAGTCGTAAAATTCTCCCCATCAATCATTCGAACATTGACCATCCTCTCATCAGAAGATACCTCCGCAGCAACACTGTTTGATACATTATTTTCATCATTGGAACTCTCTGCAGTGCTGGGTTCAGGTGCACTTTTGCTGCTCTCTTTCACACGCAATGACTCAATGAGAGCTAGTCGGTACTCTTCCAGTTCTTTCTCCAGTCGAGGATCTTCAAGGGATATTGAGTATGGGTTGTTACTTTGCGCTTCTTCTTCCTCAGCCAGTGATGAAGATCCAACGGATATATTTTCAATGCCTTTTGCTATCTGTATAATCATATCTTCCGTCCCTTCTATTGTGGTAGATGCATCTATAGCTTCAATCTCTGATTTGAAAGGCTCCTTCTTATCGCGACATGTCTCACTATCGCTCTCTAGAGCGGCAATTTTATTGTTTGCTTTCTCCAGTGCTGCTTTGAGAAAGATGATCTCCTTCCTATTCTCCAAATTCATATCTGCTTCAATTCGCTTCTCAAATCTGATATAAGATTCATCGTGAGAGTCGCAGTGCTTTACGGTGGTGGGAAATGGGGATGTAAGATTTAGTGAGTTCTCGCCATCTGCCGCGGAGTCATCAGAAGATGAATTCGACAGTATCGATTTGTTGAGAGTCAGTTCCGGTATCTCTTGTTCCCGTGGTAGACTTTTTAACCTTCCAATTTCAGCACGGCATTTCGAAAGTTCGCTGTTGAGACGATTGATTTCTAGATCGGTTGATAATGTTCGTTCCGCAGTCACAAGGTTTTCTTCTGTGACAGGCATGGGTACATAGTTTGCAGTGCTAGGTATAATCCCGATGCTCTCAGCTTCCTCAATCGACTCTAACCACCTCTTTGCTAGAAGTGTGGATTGCTTCATCTGGATGGCATACTC
The DNA here is from genome assembly GCA_037178625.1 of Skeletonema tropicum. NCBI lineage: Eukaryota > Bacillariophyta > Thalassiosirophyceae > Thalassiosirales > Thalassiosiraceae > Skeletonema > Skeletonema tropicum. The sequence goes on along the minus strand of CM074139.1, from coordinate 1,349,176 downwards.
ATGTGATCGTACGAGTAGATCAATAGCAGCACATTGTGCTTGATTGTCAAAGTTGGGTTCATGATTACTACTTTCTGAATGATCATCATTCTCAGCGCCAACACCTCGTTTGATCGAGTTAGCAATTGTTTTCATCTTTTCCAAACAAGATGGGCAGTTATCGTGCCTCATGCTAGAGGTCTCTACGACTGGTGCATTACCATGGTCTGATAGACACCTTTCACAGTATAGCGACGGAATATGCAAAGCCTTTTCGTCTTCTTCAACGTGCGAAGATTGCATAACAATGGATTGTAGAAAAGTAATGGCATCTTTACGATCTGTTTCCGCTTTGCTATGTCTCCTTGATGATGGTGAAGGATCAAATGAAGATGAAAGGCGAATTGCGTCATAGCCTGTGGTGGCTGGAACTTGTATTGCTGAATGTTTATTGTCCATGACTTGACGATGACGAATGACTTTGGGAGTTCGTATCGTTCCGCCCCCTGACATCGCTGGATACCATTTGGGTCTAAAAGCACTCTTTTTCATCGGCGATTGTTTTGATGGCTTCTCCGATATGTTTTTGGCCACAGTTGAATCAGATGAATTACGCTTTGGTGTTCTAATCTCAGCAGGTGATCCGTCATCTTTGCTAGCAAACGATGCCACTCCCGAAAGGCCATATTTATGAGTTGGCTGTCGTACACCACCATCTTCTCTTGACTTGAGCTTATCTGGCATGATTAGAAAATTGGAATCATCGACTGTTGTATCTTCAAATGAGAAACACTGCTGTGCAACTTTTAGACCACTTGCGACAACGTTTTCAGTCTTTGCGTAGGAGGAATGGAGCCTGTTTGGTGTCAGTGCCGATAGATGTGAAGGCAACGGGGGAAGTGATTTGGCCACGTTCTGAGTTTTTCTTCGTAATGCTGCTCTGATAGGCGATTCGCCGTGGTTGTTAGTTGCTGACTTGATGTTGTTGACGTCACCATCAGTTTGTACACTGTCTGATACATCGACAATATTATCAACTTTTATCTTCGATGCTTCTGGCGATTCTTCATGGATGTTACGTGCTGTTTTGATGCTGTTGACGTCACCACCAGTTTGTACATTGTCAGATACATCGACAATATTATCAACTTCTGTCTTTGATTCGGCAGCATGCTCTTCCTCGCTTCTTAGCGCTACTTCTGCATTGCTCTCTATAGATTCACTCACTGTCGGATTGTCGTGCAGTGGAACGGTGTATAATATTGGTCTATCATCTTCATCATCACGAATCTCGTCTGCATCGCTATCTGACCTCATATCCATTTCAGCTATTTCTTCCACATCTTGCATCATACGTCTCCTTACAGCAAGCAATTTACTTTCGTCACATCCAAAAGAACCAATAGTAGTTCCCTCATTCTCACCAACGAGACTGCCCATTATTGAGACGGTAGATCCAATTGCCGAGTGACTGTGTTCACTATCATTGCTGTCCTTGCTTAAACTTTGTTTGATATTGCGTCCATTGCTGTATAAACTTTGTGACCGATTGGCGCTGTTATCATATTGGAACTCAAATCTTTTAAGTGATTCGAACGTTATGGTGGGGACGAATTCAGCGCTATCGTCACAAGTGAAAGGTTTGTCATTGATTGAGTGATCTCTCTCCACTATTGGAACATCGTCAGATTCACCATCATCATCATCATCATCACCAATGCGCTCTATCTCCCCTTCTTTCATATTTTGGTGATTATTTTCTTCGGTAACATCATCATTATTTGTACATTCTTTTGCTGCTCGATTTTCTTCGGCGATATCATCATTTGTACACTCTTTTGCTGTTTCATCGCTCGTAGCAGCCGATTGAGTAGCAACATTCAATGGTGGTTGCTTCATACTAATTTCGTCTGCAGTAGAATTTGTCTCAATATTATCACTTTCATGTGCATTTTCTACCATGGCAGCATAACTCTCATTTCCATCCTCTTCAATAAACTGCTTAAACTCCTGTACCGCCCTTTGATCCCTCTGCTGTCCATTTACATTATTCTGCGCACTGCTCGTAGTATTCATTTGCTGTGTAGAGGAATAACTGAAACTAGCCGTCGTAACAACATTATGGTTGCTTTTGGCCGCCGCTGAAGTCCTGTCCGTGGCTGAAGGCGATTTTGTTGTAATTACTCGCCGCCCCCTATTTCGGAACATTCCCGTCGGATCCAAATTGGCAGATCTAGATGAAATATTCGGCTTTGGAATGTGCTGCTGCTGCTGTTGCATGGATGAATTCTGTTTGTCAAATGATTGAGTACGAATTCGAGAACTTGCAGTTCCTTTCAAGTAAGACGAAACTCGTTTCTGACCGCCATTACTTCCTACCACCACCATGGGCTCCTCATCCTGCTTCTCCGGTTGCTGCAGTGGTGGGCCGTCCATTGTTATCTGTACTGCAGCCGCCTCACTGTAGAGTGAACACACATCATTCAATAATAATTTAATGCCATGGTCACGACGAAATTTTGCGGTGTGCGAACAAAGTCGAAGAACCAACAACATGCCGAAACGAAGAAAGGAGGAGAGATGAGAAAGGACACATCAAAGGCACGAGAGAAGAACTCAGCAAGGTCGTCCTGTAACATCTACTATCTTATCTTTATCTCTCTACTTGTTTCTAATCTCTACTTGTTTCTAATATTCTAGCCTAACTCATTCAAAATGCCTGCCAAGTACCACCACAGCTTCCTTCACAGTCAGATTGCAAAAAGTGACATCCAGGATTAGTCATTGGGTCCTGGTTGCTGCAATCCGATCCTCCCCAGGAGCAGCATCCAGTCTGCTGAATAGGAACAGTAGTCATGAGACCTCCACACATGTTGCAATTATTGGCACTCTCATTGCACCAACCGCTGTTGTTACATTGCTGATAGCCTGTGTTACGATCACCGCAGCAGTACGTTCCTCCAGAAGTAGGTGGAGAAGTTGGATTGGGTGTTGCTGCATTGGTGGGTGGTGGAGTTGGTGCATTCGATGGAGGAGCAGTGGTTGGCTTGGAAGTTGGCTGGGATGTGCTTGTTCCAGGTGTGGGCTTCGACGAGGGAAGGGCCGTAGGAGGTGCAGTTGGACTCAAAGTAGTAGGTGGGGGTGTTGGAGGTGACGCTGTAAACAGATTGTTCGAGCAGGTCTCTGGCATATTAAGCTCAGTGGCGTAGGGATGCTCACAATGTAGCTGGCTTAACTCGTCAGGACAGCTCACTTCCTCATAGGCAACCTCAGGATTGTCCCACTTGAGATCATAAAAGTTATTGCAACCTGCCTTCAAGACTGGATCGTTGAAGGCATCACAGTTGCAATTCTCATTCGGATTTTGACTATCAATCATCCATCGTCCGCACGATGCGAAGCCAGTAGCCTCCTCTGGCTCTCGTTCATTGCAGGTATTGCTTTGGGAGAACTCAGTGACGTCAAATCCAGGGGCAGCAATGTCAAAATGAGCCTTGTTACCTGAGCACGCAGCATTACTTGGAGGGCAAAAGTTGGTTCCCTTCAATACCAGCGTTGTCGACGAAGCAGTGATCGGAGAGTAACCAGTAACCTTCCAGCATTTACCGCAACCAGAACTCATCCAATTACCTCCTCCCAATGCTTCAGAAATAGCAGCTGCTCCATAATAGGTCGCCCCGAAAGGATTACCAGCGGGGGCAACGAACATGGCGTTGGAATGGCAATGAACTGGTTCATTGTCTCCAAGGCCAGTTGGTACGAAAGAGCAGCCGCAGGAACCTCCTGAACAATCCCAGTAACGTGTCGTTGTGGCGATATTTCCTCCCGTGGGTGGGGTAGGAGGTGGAGTAGGTGGTGTCGGAGGAGAAGGCGGAGGAGGATTGACCGGAGGCTGAGTTGGATTAGGAGTCACTTGTGATGTTGGGCTAGCTGTTCCATCGCTGCGGCAGAATTGAGGCGCGTAGTTTGCATCATTGGTAAACACAATAGCCCAGAGATTGTTCTTCTCGACCCAAATCTCATTGCCATCTTCCTGAGTTACCCAGTATTCGCCATCGATCCCATTCACACTACAACCAGATAAAGTGAATGATGCCTGGGCTCCTGAAAGATTCTCAACAGTCATGCATTGCTTGAGGTCTGCGTAGTAAGGTTCTACTTCCAACTCCAAAGAAAACTGATACAGACCTGGATCTTGCCATTGTACGTTATGCGCGGGTGTCTTCAAATTACTGAGGCTTGGACCATCCTCAGAGACATGAACGTAGTTGTAAGAACCCTGGAAAGCAGAGTAAGTTGAGGGGACGTTGAAGACATCGATGAGGTTGCAGTCTCTGACGGAAATAGTGACCGAAGCAAAATTAGACGCGTCTCCGGAGTTATCAATTGCTCTGAATGTAAAGGTATCTGTACCCAAGGCACCCGTGTTTGGTGTATACACGAGGTTTGGGGCATCACCAGATAGAACTCCGAAGCTTGGGCTAGTTACTTCCCATGACACGATGGTACCGTCATAATCACTTGCTGAGAGAGTCAAAGAGACGGATGTATCCATCTGAACCTTAATGTTGCTCAAGGATTGCGCAGTGGGAGGGCAGTTGCCGTCACACCCACCAAGGACTGGGACTGCCTTGTTCTCGATATACCACGCCACCCAAGCTAATGGAGCGTTCCAGTTGATAGTATTCTCCTTTGAGCCCCACGCATGAGGTGCTGTTCCCGGAGCAGCATAGGACTTGGCAGCGGCAACACCTCCAGGCGTTTCGTAATCATTGATGAGCTCATTATTGGGCCCACCACTAAGCCATCCCTTCGGCCAGAAAGCATCTTGTCCAATAGTCCAAGCCCATCTATCATGCGTATCCGTCTCTGCCTTCTCACCTGTGGGAGATACAATGAAAAAATGTTAACACAGATGCAATAAAAAATGAGAACAAAAAATGCATATTGTGCTGCCTTCTCACCATAACCAGTTACATAACTGATATCCATTGCATTAGTTCCCATGATGTAGTCCATCGAACGAAGAATGTACTTCTGATATGAAACATCGTTGGTAATTTCGTACGCGTAGGCAAGAGCAATCATCCTGTTCATGATGAAGCTATTGGAGCCCCATGGATACTTCGAGTACTCGGAAGGGAATGCAAGATTTGAGGGATAGCCTTCTCCGTCAATTGCAGCCTTAATCTGATCAGCAAAACTGATGATATTTGCTTCAATTGATGCTTTCTCCGCAGAAGACAAATCATTGCTCACGGCGTAAAGAGAGAGTGTTCCGGCAGCAGCGACAGTTGCCCAATCCCATTGACCCATTTCTTTGAAGTGGGAGGATTGCGTCATAGCGGACTTGTACGTCTGTACAGCAGAATCTCCGAGGGCGTGAGCAGTTAGATACATCTCACAAGCAGCCGCGTATCGATCATCACCGATGGCGCCATCAGGATAGTCACCACCACCGAGGGCTGGACCTGGAGAAGCCTCGCCTGCATTGTATGTCTTGCTTGTTCCATCCGCTCGTCCCCAAGCATCAATTGCAGCGTTCCAAAGGACATTCACATGAGCTTGGTTATCTCCCGGTGCAGAGGAATACATTCTTGCAAGCTGTGCATTCACCCTTGCGACAGCATAGGTAGCTGGAGTCGAAGATCCCATTGCAGACCTAGTCCCCATGGCATTGTGTGCATTTTCAGCGTCAATAGTGATCGTAAAAGCTGACCAGGCATGGTTGTGCGCCTTATGTGAAGCAAGGCCCCCATCAGACGGAAGCATTCCTCGTACGAATCTTGAGCCATAATTCACTTCATCGAGCACATCGGGGATACTATTACCGCTCTCAGGAATATTCAATGTCCCATCAACAAAGGCTTCGGGGAACAACTCGTGGAGGTTGAGCAAAGTCCAGGCAGAGATGGCGTGATTCACCGTGTAGACTCCGAAATCGCCAGCATCAGCCCAGGATCCCAAAAGGTCAAAGTCATCACAGCCTTCACACCATCCCGGGTAAGGGGGTACAAAACCATCTCCAGGGTGGAGTGCATCTCGGGCGTATCTCTCATCCATCAAGTGCTCAGCAAGGATCGCATCAGGTCCCATACGATGAAAGTAAAAGTAGTTCATTGCCTCGTGTGGAAGATCTGCATAAAGGCTTGGAGCGATGGCAAATTCGAAACTGGCCCCAATTCCATTGACTACCAGCTTGTATGTGCCGAGATCAGTCAAACCTGAAAAATCGACTTGGTGGACCTCGTCGCCAGATGCATCATCCAATCCAAATGGAGTACTATCTCCAGCAAGAATGACTGACCCCATCGAGTCTTGAACTTGCCATTCAAGTGGACTGGTAGACGAGTCGACAATAACACCAATCTTGGATGCATAGCGGAGATAACCAACTTGATTCACTCTTACTTTGTCAGATTGCACAGCTGGGAATGCAGATCCAATCGGAGATGAAGTAGTGGGTGGAGGCACTGGAGTAGGCTGGCCAGTTGGCTTAGATGTTGGATTGGGAGTAGGTGATGGAGGAGTCGGGACATTTGTAGGACCAAATGTTGGAGGATTGGTTGGGACAGGAACGGTTGGAGGCGGCGTAGGTGTATTTGTCACAGGAGGAGTCGGCACATTGGTCGGAGGTGGTGTAGGATCCTCATCGGAGCAAGTGTCGAGGAGGCATGTCCCCCAACCAGCTGCGTTGACTTGGGTACACTTCAAACCGTCACAACAGCCACTCCAATCGTAGGTACAGTCAGCCCATTCGAGGAGACAAGATGGCGTTGTTACTGGCGGAGAAGTTGGGTTGAGCGAAGCGGTGGGACTGCTTGTTGTGGGTGCTGGAGTAGGCTTGGGAGACACAGTCGGAGATGATGTACCAGATTGGGCAATGCTAATCTCCGCACAGTTGTAGAACCTTTCAGGCCAAGTAGTACCACGAGTACCATCGTTAGGGTAGGGAGGGGTACAAGTGGAAACTCCAGGAGTCCAATAACTAGACGGAAGTTCAGGATGGGCAGCGAAATACTCAGCATAGCCAGGGGGTGAACAAGAGTTGGCTGTGATGTAGAGCCATTGTAGAAGAATCTCGTCGCCGTACATTCCTTCGGGGAGCTTGAAGACAAACTCGAACGATTTGATTCCTCCACCTTGTCCTCCAGCGTACATTCCTAAAAGATAATGATAATATGAATCACATCAGTGAGTACACATTCATTCTATGTACGCACCAGAAGACAAACAAATTATATCTTTTCTTACCTCTCTCGGGATAATTATCATCAGGCGGCATGGCAGGAGTGCCAGCCGGACCCTCACGGACGTTATCCCTCACAAAAGTGAGTGCACTACCCGGTGCCTGAAAATCAGCCTCGGTACAATCGTTTCCCTTGTTACATGCCCTAATCTCCATGTGACCATTGTGATGAGTATCCAAATAACTCCTCACAATAATCTCATCTCCTTCAGAGTAAAAACCCTCACTCACCCAAGGCATTGGACTACCAGTCTTGTCGAGCCAGGATTCGGGATCGTAGGAACGATCACCAAACTTGCCACAAATCTCGTTGTTGAGGTTGAGACAATGGTGACAATACTCGGCGGGAGGGCAGCCGACACCGGAACATGTCGGCCCATCTTGATGGGAGAGGAAGTTTCTTGAACGAGGGGACTCCAAAAACCCATGGCCCGTCACGAAGGAAGGGGCCGAAAGGAAGGCAATGGAGGCAAGTGCAATGATTGCACTCTTGGATGCGATGTTGGCGGATGCCAAAAACATGATGCGTTGAATGATAGAAGTAAGAAGCTGTTGTGCGTCTGTAAAGTTTGATCTAAAACTTATTATGTGAAGTAGTGAAGGCAGAGGCAGATGCGATCTTACGATTAGGTGCGATCGTTCGGAGTCGATTCCAAGGGTCATCAATCGTAGAGCCAGTCGGATTGGCAAGGATGTTCATGTTCCCACATGATGTTCACGGATTGAATTCAGAGATGTGACAACTTCGTCAAATTCCGCACAAAATGACCAGGCATTGGTCTGGTTCTATCTTGTTCCGTACGGCATGCTACCGCGCAAAAAAATTGCTCCCTGCAAAAAATTGTTCCAGCGCGATCTCACGCACAAAAGTAGCTTACAACCATGTCAGCACACCCCTCCACCATGGCCAATAATACACATTCGACAAAAAAGGCGATCGCGAATGCCAAACTAAACACTATCCGAATATAATTATTCCTTGGATGACCTATTTATATCTATTCCTCATTGAGTTATCTTCAATTGTTCCTGGGTGATTTTCAACATTTTTACTAGTTAAAATCACTAGGTAAAATCGCCTAAACAACCCATCTGACCCATGCTAATTTACCACATCAGGACGAATACAGCAGTTACAATGTTGACCAGTGGCTCTATCGACAGCCAAAAATGTGTGCTATCACATAACACCTGGTTATTATAGTGCACAAGTATACCAAGAAACTTACCAGGCTACGGAGTGGATATGTCGCCATGGTTGCTAGGAATTTTGTGCGAGTTCGAGTTGGAACTCGTGACTGAAGTGCTTGCTAATCACTTTTTTTACTAGCGAACTCGGGACCTAAATGCTCCTGGAGCAATTTTTTTGCGCGGTAGCATGCAAATAATATCCAACGAGTGAATCACTCCAAATATCTACCCGAATGCATTTTCCTCCCTCCAAAGCAAAGTTTCAGAGTCAAATTCAATACTCCCCTCTCACCTTAACCCTAATTGCCATAAAATGTACATTTCTAGGATACCCCCGTATCAAACTCTCTAGCCATGTACCCAGTCCCGAAATTGTCATCCCTGCGTAAGGAGTTTTATTTACGTTCACGTACGGTTCACGAAAAGCTTTCTGCGGAGGATAAACCTTATTCCATCCTAAAAGGGCGGGAAACAACTCCTCCCCTCTCCGCAAGATCGATGATCGATGCGATGATGAATGATGATGAATGATGAATCATCGTACTGTACGTTTGCTTTCAAATCCTACATAAAAGTTTGAAAACCACTTTTTGTAGCTTCCAGAAGGAATTTTTCGAAAATTCTTTTCGACATTACCTCTGTCGGAACTAGTAGAGTGCACTGTCGAAGCCCAAAATTAATAATTTTGCACTCCTCTACTTCAAAAGTGGTTTTCAAAGCCTATTTTACCATACTCGAGAAAGATCAGTTTATTTTGTCTGTGTGATAATAACTGGCACTCATGTACTAATTCCTACGTAAGTAAGGTAAAACTAAGTCTTTTGCCCTGACTCAAATCCGATAATGGCATCTAAAACGACACAACCATGGTGAAAATGGGCTTCCTACGACTAGCCATAACTCAGTAACTACTAGGATGTTGACCCTATTTCAAAGTGTCAATGTTATTTATATTGTCCGTAGAAGCTCATTGATACCTCACTTGTCCACTAACTCCCGGTAATGAAGTCAAAGGTACGATTTGAGGGCAAACGTACAGTATCGACCGCACAATGATACAATGAACAGTACGATAGAATTAGGCAAACGACTCGCGCAGGAAAGCTATATATTCTCAAAGAACACCAACAATATCATTTAACGAACAACAAAATAAGATGTCCGCCAAAAAAAGTCGCTTCGACGGGCTAGACGTAGCCGCCATGACCTCCCACCTCAAACGAACCATGCTCGGTTTCAAACTCGCCAATGTCTACGATGGTTCCGCCCTAGGTGTCAACAGCAGTGCCTCGGGTGGAGGGGGGAATGATAAAGCTGCGAGGGGGGTGTACATGTTCAAATTGGCTGATCCTTCTTCTTCGGGACCAGCTGTACCTGTGGTGGTGGAGAAGGAAGAGATAAAAACGGATGGTGGTGGTGAGGATAATGGGAATAATGTAACTTCGGCACAAGCGTCGAATGCAACGGTGGATTCAAAAAGGGTCATGTTATTGATTGAATCGGGTGTACGATTTCATCCTACTACGTGAGTTTTGCCGCCCTGCACAGCATGTTTAAATTGTGTAGCTGATCTTTCATATTGTGTGTGCATTTTGCTCACTACATACTTTTGCTCACAAATCATGCGACATCATCATGAATAACATCATCTCTCTCCAAAACAGCCACTACTCCCAATCATCCTCCAGCTCCACCTCCATGCCATCCAACTTTGCCATGAAACTCCGTAAACACCTTCGTAACCTCCGTCTCGAAAACGTTACACAACTGGGCAATCTCGATCGTGTGGTCGACTTTCGATTCGGATCGGGTAGTTATGCCCATCATTTATTATTGGAATTGTATGCTCAGGGGAATATTATATTGACGGATGGAGAGTATCGGATATTGGCTTTATTGAGAACTCATGAGTACGAGGTGAAGAATAATAATGGTGGTGGTGAGAATGAGCATGGTGGTGATGAGGTGAAGGTGAGAGTGGGGAATGTGTATCCGGTGACGTTTGCTACTACATTGAGTATGGAGAAAGGAAGAGGGGATGGAGATGGCACTGAGATATCGAGTGATTCAGCAAATGATAATGGTGGTGCTGGTGATGATGTTGATGCTTCGAAGGGAATCTTGACAATGAATTCCTCCGAAGCGTACCATTGGGCAAAAGCGGAATTGGTAGCAGTTCATGAAAAAGCATTAATTATGAATGCCAAACAAACAAACGACAATGGTGGTGGTGGTAGTGGGCAGGGCAAGAAGGGTGGAAAGAAGAAGGGCAGTGGTGGTAAAAAGAAGACCATGGATGACTCTGTGGCTTTGAAGGCACTTTTACTGAAACCAACTTCGGGAGTGTATTATTATGGCCCGTCCCTGATTGAGCATTGTATACGATCTGCTGGTCTTGACCCGGTTGTCAAGTTGAAACACGACAATATCGAGTACACTTTACCTGAAGTTTCTTGGGAGGATTTAATCACATCGTTGCGTGAGGAAGGGTCTAGAGTAATTGAAAATCTATCGTCGGGTGAAAGTGGTGGATTTATCCTATACAAAGCCAAGAAGGCTGACGATAACGACGAAAAGAAGAAAAAAGACGAAAAAAGCAGCACTTCACTCCTCTCATCACCAAACGTGGCCAATGCAAATCTCCACTCGGACAAAACACTATTGGAATTTCAACCGCATCTTCTCCAACAGCACAAGGAACAACTATGTCTCAAGTATACCACATTTGCTATTGCAACAGATGAATTCTTCTCACATCTATCATCGCAAAAAGTATCTCATAAGGCCGATGCGGCAGAGGCTGCAGCTCGTGATCGTCTTGCCAAAATTCAGGCCGATCAACAGCGTCGTGTGGATGGACTGGTGAAGGAGCAGGAGCGGTGGCGTGAGGGTGCACAACTCGTAGAGGCGCATGCCGAAGATATTGATCGAGCATTGGGTGTGATAAATTCTGCACTAAACACTGGTATGGATTGGGAGGCGTTGGAGCAACTTGTATCTGTGGAACAGGCCAATGAAAACCCGATTGCACTGTTGATTCATAGTCTGAAATTGGATAAGGATGAAGTGGTGATGGCGTTACCCGACATTGATAACTGGGATGATTCTGATCCTGATAGTGTCCCACCAATTCATCACGTGACTGTCTCCATCAAAGAGTCTGCGTATGGAAATGCAAGGACGATGTTTGCCCAGTATCGTGCGTCCAAGGAGAAGGAAGAAAAGACAATGGAGGCATCCACCGTGGCTCTCAAAGCGGCAGAAGCCAAGGCAAAGCAGCAATTAGCCGAGGCACAAAAACAGAAGCAACGTGTTCAAGTCATTCCACAGAGGAAAGTGTACTGGTTTGAGAAGTTTGCTTGGTTCATCACTTCGGATAATTACTTGGTTGTTGCAGGGAAGGATGCGCAACAAAACGAGCAGTTGGTGAAACGATATCTTCGCCCAGGTGACGCCTATCTCCATGCGGAAGTGCACGGTGCTGCTACATGTATTCTTCGTGCAAAGCGAAGAAGGCGTAAAGATGGACGGACGCAGGTAATACCGCTATCAGATCAGGCGCTCCGAGAGGCGGGGTCATTTACAATCTGCCGCTCTTCTGCATGGAGTTCAAAAATGGTCACTAGTGCATATTGGGTAGAATCACATCAGGTGTCAAAGACGGCTCCCACTGGGGAATATTTGACGGTAGGATCTTTTATGATTCGAGGTAGGAAAAACTTTCTGCCGGCGAGTTCACTTGAGATGGGTTTGGGTGTACTATTTCGACTCGGAGATGATGTTAGTATTGCGAGACATGCGAATGATAGAAGAGATTTTGCATTGTTGGAGCAGGAACAGATGATGGCACAAGAGGATGAGATGCAACAAAAAGATGAAAACTTACCTGAGCCTGATGAAATCGCTTCTGAATCCAATAAAGAAGGCGAAGATGACACTGACAAACCGCACCTAGACGAAGATGTAGTTGAGACTCCAGACACTGAGGTTGAACACGAGTTATCTGAAAAGATGCAAGGAACAAACGTGTTGGATAATGACGATGACGATAAGGCATCTCAGCCTAAACACGACAAAGCAGTCTCCTTTCAAACGAATGCTCCCCCACCAAAAAGTGCCAAGAAGAAAGAAAAGGAATTATCGCGAGGTAAAAGAGCAAAGAACAAAAGAGCAAAGAAGAAGTATGCTGATCAAGATGACGAGGATCGTCGATTAGCTATGTTAGCGTTGCAGGGCGGGGAATCGTCCCAGAAAGGCAAGAAGAAAGGATCAAAAATTATTGCCAAGGATTCTGAGATGCAACAAAAAGCAGAGCAAGCCGCGAAGCAGCTTCTTGTTCGTGATTCCAAGAAGATTGCCGAGAATTTGGATGAAAGTGTCAAGAACATTTTAGCTGCTTGCGTAATTGTAAAAGTCACCAAGGGCTCGGAAGGTGTCAGGTGGAATAAATTCGATGCCGAGGTCTTGGAACTCCTTCTTGAGATGGATTCTTTAGAAGAGCAGCGTTCAGCGGCCAATCGGTTGCTGGAGCTAACAAAGTCCACAAGAATTGATAACTACTCTGCAAGTCTTGCTGGAATTATCCGCACAATTAAGAAGCACGGCGTCCAATCTCTGAGTAATATCGCCCAAGGAGACGGGAAGCAACGCAAAACGAAAGCGGAAAAACAAGCTGAGAAGGAAGCATGGCAAGAAATTTTGGCTGAAGATGGAATCGTTGATAATGATGGTGATGATGATCTTGCTGGAGCTGTAGACGATTCTGCAGAACTCGCTCAGTTGACAGGGAAGCCAACATCGGGAGATATCGTGCTCAACGCTATTCCAGTATGTGCTCCATACCACGTCCTATCGCAATACAAATATCGCGTGAAACTAACCCCAGGATCTGTAAAGAGGGGTAAAGCGAGCAAGCAGTGTGTGGAAATGTTCACTCGGAACGAAGAAGGCAAGAAGAGTTCAGTCGATGAAGGCACAAAGCGAGATAAGGAATTGATCAAGTTGGTGAGTGAGAATGAGTGGGTACAAGTCATGATTGGAGATGTGCGTATTTCTAGTGCGGGCGCAAGCAAAGTTGTCAAGAAGCAAAAAGGCAAGGGCAAGGGAGGTAGATCAAAGAAATAAGAAGTGAAATAAATTCGAGTATGGCAGCCTGAAAACTTGAATTCGTGGCTTTCTCTTTTACGAGAGAGGTACTACCTTACAATGGAATCAGGTGACGTTGAGGTCAGTTAGTCGCACAGTCCATACTTTTATCGCTCATGTCACCAATTTCAGACAGCAACTGTAGTTTCACTCATAAAACATCATCTACCAAAATCAAACCGTCAGTTACCATTGATTACCAACCATGCCTGCTAATACATCTGTCTGGAATACAAAAGGTAATCACAGTTGATCTCTCTCTCGTATTATGTATGCTTTAAGTTCACCACCCACTCGTTGTCTAACCACCTCTTTGCGCTCTGTGCATACATAGGCGAAACGGCCTCTCTCAAGAACGCATGCCGCCAGAGGAGGTGGTGTGGTGTAGTGGTATCACCGCCTCTCTTCTGGTTCGGGGTCTTGGGTTCGAGTCTCCCCCGTGCCAAATCCTGGCTGTTTGAGGTGTCGCAGCTCGGAGTGCGATCTGGGAAAAAAGACCATTACTTGGTTTGGAATTTCATATCACTGCCTCTTTGCTAATTCCGGGTTGATGGAAAAACTGTTGGTTATTTGCTTAATTACACTCGAAGGGTAGTAACTTGTGACATTGCTCTAGATAATTGTAGATAATTTCGCCCCTGGAGGGCCAACCATGACGTACTTTAAGATTTCCGTTAATTTTTTTTTTTTTTTTTTAAGAACGCATGCCGCCAATATGGAGTGACGGAGGAGCAAGCCCGTAAAGCGGAGCTTCCATGTCAGTATCGTTCCTTGTATGGCAATCCTTACGCGGTGGTAAAGCTCAGTGATGTGGCTGCTCTTAAAGCAAAGTTGCAGAAGGAAGCAAAGGAGGCCGCCAAACAGAAATTGATTGACGAGCTTGGTGAGGATGGATATGCAAAGAAAATGGCAGCGATGAAGGCCGCCAAGATGAAAGAACAGGCTGACTTGAAGGCTGCGAAGGAGAAGGAAAAGGCAGCGAAAGAGGTTCAAAAGAAAGCTGATAAGTTGTCATCACTTCTATCTTACGCCTTAAAAGCATCAGAAGGAGGCATCGCTCCTACTCTTGTCGGTGCGACAATTACCAAGACGGCGGCCAAAAAGGAATGGAGAGTTAAGCCTGATGAAATTGTTGGTCATCTCAAGCCAGTCGACCCCACCAAGAAGCACCCCAAGTATTACCTCGCCGATGTGATTGGAGTAGCACACAAGAAAGGTGAAAGCACTTTAAGCACAGAGTTGGAATCCTCGCCTGATCGTCTCAAGCTTTATGCTCGCTATCTTGTCGACACGTTTCATGCTGAATGTAAAGCTTACGAAGCTCTTGGAGACGCTGCTATCGTGCAAAAGGTCCGCTTTGAAGCTAGCAACAGCATTGAAGCTTCAATTCGCGATTATGAGCTGCTTATCACTCAATACCGAGAGCGTGTCGTTAAGGAGAAGACACGCCTCATTGTTCTTGAGCGCTTGTGGGGAGATGCTAATTGAGAGAGAACCAAACATTGCAACAGCAGATCAGCAGATCAGCAGCACTAAATTAATGTTTCTATGTAATCATAATGTTCAAGTCAATCAGGTACTCTAGAGTGAGAACCAATCAGGTACTAAAGAATAAGGCACACTAAGCTACATGTAACAGCAATTTTTAAGTAAGTACGTCTGGTGGGCCCTCAAGAGGCGACTATCTATGCTAAGTGATAACGAACATGTGTTGTAGCAGCTATTATTTCCCAGATCGCACCCAAATACGGCACACTAAGCTACATTACTACGAATATACACATTAGTTTCCATGATCAAAGCTGATATGAACAGCACGGTGAGAGCAACACAAATCATTCTAACCAAGTATGAAGTAGGGATACGAACAAATAGTAACTTTATAATGTAAGAAAAGTTTCCAACTGTCGGTCTAGTTCGTACAGTGGTTAGTATTTCGCATTGTGGTTGCGACGACCCGGGTTCGATTCCCGGACTGGACAAAATTTATTGTGATACAACGTTTCCTTTTGGTTCACCGTATTACTTTTGCTTCATTTGGTTGCTTCCATCCAAGCTACAAGCAACGAAAATGATGTAGTGCACCTTTTACTTCCTATATATGTAGCGCTGTTGACAGTAGTAGGCAAAACTACGTTCACATCAGCGACGTTATTTTGATTAGAGAGGACTGGAATGGTAACCTACATTCCTTTTGCTTGTTTAATTTCAATGATAATAAGAGTTAGTACACCTTTTACTCATGTAGCGCTGTTGAAAGCAGGCGAAACTGCGTTACACAGCGGCGTTTGTTTTGCATTAGAGTTCGTCCTGCTGGCGCTGATGAGCGATCCTTCACAGCTCTGCTGCATCATTTCTGTCTGTACAATATTGTAAGTTAATCACTGCTGCGAGAGAGGAATTGTTTATAATACTTCTCTGGGAAGTAAACCTACTGATGCTATAATATCTAAGATTAGGAGTTGACGTTGCAGTGCGATGTGGCAAACAGTATTACAGTATTGCTGTCTGCGGGTTTGAGCCGCCCTTGCTGTTTAGGTGACAAAACTCCCAAACATGCTAAACTCTGGACGGATACATACAAGCATTTAAATTACATATGCATGGCGCATTGCATGGCGCATGGCGCCACCATCTCGCCGAGTGCTGCTGAGTGCCGAGTGCTGCCGAGTGCTGCCGAGTACTGAGTGCCGAGTGCGAGTGCCGGATACTGACACAAATGGAGATGGCGTCTTCCGGTTCTCATGAGAAGGGCCTTTGGCCTTTGCGGCCTATCTTGACAATTGGCTGAGTGCATGCAACTCTTCTGTATGTACATCATGCAGTACTATTGTAACATACCAAACGATGACGTATCATGCCATACTGCTTTCGGCATGTATCAAAGTGATCAGTTGGAAAGTTGCTCGAGAGGCAACGAGACGATATCCTCGATGAAGTCCGTAACAGTCGGAGATCCACCATCAGGTGACGAAACTGCAATTCTCAAGTGGGAAGATGAAAGCGACAGTGATAACGATAGTGATAATGTTCCTCAAGACAAGCCCCCTTCTCATCTCAATGCAAAATATGTAGAGGGAAGCGTAGGCATGGTCCGAGGATCCTATGCAAGATCCATTCCCCGTGCAATTACACAACCGCTGCGTATCATCGCCGGACGACGTGACGGCATCCTCGTGATAAATTTAAGTGATGGCGGCTCATTATATTTCTACAAAATCTTTAAGAAGCCGATGCGGTACATTAAGAAACATTCCAATGAAACAACTGCAGAGAACGGCCAGCGAAGAAGATCTAGGAATAATACACTGCAGAGAGAGAAATCTATCTTCCTACGCAGTCAAA
Organism: Skeletonema tropicum; assembly: GCA_037178625.1. NCBI lineage: Eukaryota > Bacillariophyta > Thalassiosirophyceae > Thalassiosirales > Thalassiosiraceae > Skeletonema > Skeletonema tropicum. Next base: position 1,332,267 of record CM074139.1, on the reverse strand, counting down.
ATATCTCTACGAGCGTGTTAGGGGAATCGAGAGATTCCATCTTTCACAGGGAGAAATCACACGGGAGTGATGAATTGGATGTGGCAGAGAAGGTCAAGAAAAAGATCGAAAAGGTAGCAGTGTACACTAGCACAAGTGATTTTGTGGAACCAGCCGAGATGCCATACCTGTTTATTCCTGCGAGTGTTCCATGGCGGTTCAAGAGTGTGAATGGCCTTCGGAATAATTCGTTTCAGATTGTTGTCCCTCCTGATACTTTGGGAGATGGGACGAAAGCAGATGATCGTGTGAAGATTATGTCTTACAAGGAGAAAGTAAAGAATATGAGGAAGATGACAGCAATTGTTGATGGGGTGGAGGTTACATTCGCTACAGTGTTGCGGTTGGGAGGCGATGATGACAACGATGGCAACGACTCAAACGTCGGACCATGCTGCGATGATGATTCAGCATCATCTGAACAAGGGAGTTTTGCATCCAGAGGGTCAGCCAGCCCCAAATACCACACTGGGTCAAGGACAAATAATGTGCAGTTGTTTGAATTTTGTTGCGACAAGGACGAGTTGGCAGTTTATGCGAAAGCCTCTCAATCATTGGGACGTATTCTCACAGATAACAAGTTTCAAAATACTGCAAAAGCAATCGTCGAGAACAATGCAAGGGTGAGAAGTGCAGGGCGAATGGAGGTTGCAGCGCAATTGAGGGTGCTGGAGAAGACGAAAAGCGTGGCAACTTTACGCAATCGACGCACAAGTTCGATTAATGAGACGGAATATCGAGTCTTTCCTCTCCATGCCTATCCTTACACATGGATGACGAAGGATGAGCTTGCAGTAGAACTTCCCAGGAGATCAAAGAATTTTGTTGATCTGCGACAAAGCAAGGCAGATGAGATTGGAAGCCTTCGGGTAGAAGTTCTTCAATGCATGGGGCTGCCCAAAATGGACAAATACTCCAACACTGATGCGTTTTGCTACATTGTGTGCGGCTCAAAGGTATTTGTGACGGATGTTATCCCCGATAATTTGAATCCAGTTTGGCTTCCACTTAGTAGGAGAGCATGCATTTTGCCGCTGAAGAATGCCTATTCACAAGTTTATGTAGGCGTATTCGATTACGATGGGGAGACAGAAAGTGATGATTTTATAGGACGAGTAGTGATTGATACACCACAGCTACAATCTGGATTCTCCTATGACATTACTTTGCCATTACGACACACGTCGAAGACCTACTACAGGAAAAAGCTGGGCTGTGTGCGTTTGAGACTTGAGCTGCATTGGACAGCAGGAGAGAGAGCGGCCCTTCTTTCGTACATCCCAAAATCTCCATCAGTTATTATGAGAAGAATTTCAAATACGCCTTTAGAGCCAAACACCACGATAACATGTCCAGATGCTAAGTCCTTCGCATCGGTAGCCTTGACTGTCTATGGCGAGGATATCCCCGGCAAATACAGCGCGCACATCAAAAATGCCACGTCAAGAGAAGCATCGCTCATTAACAGGCTCATGTTCTACCAAGCAAAGAAAATTGCAAGAGACGTTGCAACGTGGAAAAATCCTTTGCTCTCCATGTATATCTTTTGGGCTTGGATGTACATGGTTGTGTACAACGCTATCGACAACGTACCTTCATTCATTTTGAGCCTTCTTTTCATCGCTTTACTCCGCAACTATGTAAAGTACAATGTCAGCTCTGCAGTTGGATCTCTCTGCGGTCACCGGACAATTGGAGGAATGCTTGGAGTCCTACTTTTCAACAGAGACGATTCCAACGTGCAATTATCAGAGCTTCAACGTATGACTAATCGACCTTTTCTGGAAAGAGTTCTCCTCAATATCTTTGGGTTAAACTTCTCTGCCAAGAAGAAGAAAGCTTGGAAAAACGAACACCACTCTGAATTCCCCCTATCCTCTGGCTTGGTCTACCCAAAGAGAACCTCTGATGAAGCGGCCAAATCACGTTTGTGGGATGCTGCAAAAGAGGTGGCGAAAAATTCCGTCTCCGAATCCATTGTTAGGGCTGGTGGATTGAATTCTGTACTTGATTGGGATCAAGAAGATACAGATTGGGATCGTGAAGATGATAGTAACAGCGACGAAGATGAGTGGAGCTTTAATAATGGAAGCGGAGATGATCTCAGACAACCCCTCACGAAAGTGAAGAAGGGACTTGGTATTACTATGCTGCAATCAAAACAGGCCGGACGCAGAGTAAGTTCAAGTGGTCTCAGTATAGGTAGCGAAGTAGATCAGAAATTCTCAGAAGATAGCTTATTTGGTAAAAGGCTATCTATTGACTGCTACTCCAATGTCGCTAATTTGAAGATGTCTAGAGATGAGGTATCATCTACTTCTACGCAACGAAACTCTATCAAAATGCCTGTGCTTCCAGAACAGGATATGAAGGTAAAGAAGAAATCGTCAAGCACGATTATAAGCCAAATTGAAAAGATGCACGCAAAGGCATCTAGAGCATCCCTGCATCTCTTCGATGATAGAGTGTTCGTGGTCGACGATAGAGCCGAAGCTGAGAAATTGCTTCACATCAACACTACCAACAATCCAGTTGCAAAGAAGATGTTCCCAATCTTGGCAGCGTTCCTCAAGCTTATTGATATTGAGATCTCTGCGTTTCGAGCTGCGTTCAACGTTGTCATGTGGAAGGATCCATTTTTATCATTTTGGACGACACTCATTGTCTTTTGCCTCATGGTAGTGTTGCTTGTCTTCCCGTGGAGATATTTGTTTGGGAGTCTTGGCCTCGTAGGTCTTGGGCCACAGAACTATTTCTTGGTGGATTGGTTCGAAGCGAAGCGGATTGCAAGGCAACAAAGGAAGAAATCAATGAAAAAATCAACTTTAAAGTCATTGGACAGTTGTCACGATTTGGCAGAGTCCCCACTTCTGTTTAGAAATAATGTCCAAATGAAACCAGATGGAAGGCATCGAGAAGTAATTGTACCATCAGTTCCATTCCGGTACAATAGATTTTACGACTGGCCGCCTGACCCTTCATCCACGTCGATTAAAGAAGGCTCGTACAGCTCTACTGGCGAAAATCAGAATATCTCGGCTATGCAACACAGGCACCACACAAGAAGAGGGGGGAGAACAGGAAGAAGGAGATCAAGCCAACGCTAATCTAGCTATGATGTTATATGCTCAGATTTGATCGCGGTTGAGAAAGAGACATGGCTGAATCGACACCCTCTCCTCCCATAATGCGCTTGAGATGTCTTTCTGTGACTTGGGGTAATGTTGGTCTCTACGAAAGGTAATTAGATACATGGATCTCGAATAGGAATCAAACCACAGGTCTCTTGGGAATGCAATAACAATAGATTGCAACAGGGGCAAAAAGAGAAGACGAAGATTGTCTATCACTGCTGTTATTGAAGGCTTGCCTAAACAGGTAGACCCAAATCCATAGAAATAGAAGAAGTGTGAAAGAGACGACAAGAATGTTTAGCATAAGCATACATAAAGACAATACTGTATTGACACTGAAGAACATTCGAAGCGATAAATCAGCCTGAGAGAGGTAGTTAAAATCTATCGCACTCAAGAAAACACCTAAAGGCCACCAGCACTGACATTTAATACGAACACCACGGGAACCCGAACACCTAAGGATCTCCTTTCACTCAAAAATTTGAAGAAGAAACTATTTTTACGTGGGAACACGTAGGAATAGTAGGATACAAGCACGAACAAGAACAAGAAGCAAGAGGCAAAGCAAGACCAAGATACTATCTTGTGTAGCTTGTGTAGGATGGGCTGGGGAGGATCATAAATAATAACAGGCAAGAACAACAAAACAGCAACATGACAAAGCTAACAGAATACAAAGGATTGGTCCTTGCTACTCTCGGGATCACACCTTCAAACCCCGAACACGGCGATGAGGTAGAATTCACCGAATCTAGTAGTGGCGGTAAGGCTGTCTTCCTGATGAAGGTAAAGGAGTACGAAAGTGGAAAGTTCAAAGCGAAGTATGTATCTCCCGAGAGAGCAGCCAGACATGTTGAGCTGTTCCCTAAACTCAACATGACGAATGAGGACACATCTCCGCTATTTGTGGTGCATGGCTTCAACGTCCAGCCCGCGGGTGCCATGAGCAATATATCAGATAAATGGCAGCGCTTCACCGATGCAGGTCTAAAGTATTACCCCGTTCCTGTTCTTTGGCCCTGTAATGAGGATGGTGATTACGCTAAAGACCAAGAAGTTCTTTCCCAGAGAGCTGGAAAGGAACTGAAAGCCATGGTGGATGCGATTCCGAACGATCTCTTCCCTCGTAAATCCGTTCTAATGCACAGTATGGGTAATCATGTTGTGTTCAATGGTGCTTGTGGCGTCAAAGATGAGGAAGGGAAGGTGATTGATGAAGCACCCGATGTCGAGTTTGAGAACATCTTCCTTGCGGCAGCTGTAAGTTTATGTCATCTTCTCTCATACACTATATTCGTCATGCCTACAACTTGCTCACAAGGTTCCATGTCCATGCTCATCATTTTCTTTGCAGGATCTCCCTCATGACATATTCTGGGAAAATCCATATGAATATGATGATAGATGGTTTGATAAGAAGAAGATGCAAGGTCTTTATGGCCAGAAGAAGCAAAAGGCATCCAACTTTTTCAAGATGTTGAAAGTTGATGAATCTGACAAGCCGATTGGAAAGATATATGTAATTTACTATGGCTGGGATTTGGCATTAGCTGCATCTGCAACCCCATTTGCCAATAACGAAACACGTATTGGTAGCGTGGGGCATAAGAAAGATGGCGAAGACAAAGTTCGTGCTGATCTGAAGGATTACATCGAGGATTATGACATGTATTCCAATATCACATGGTTTAGCGGTGACGATAATTTCTACAAACATTCTTATCAATTTGAGCCTGCTGCCATCAAGTTTTACTTTTCGAAGGATATTCGAAAACCCGAAGATGAGTAGTGTTGATCACAAGAAGTGTAAATTTTACGGTATTAGTACGTGAATAAATTCATGTTTGTATTAATGATCTAAACATTAATTATCTAGTTTATACGACTTGATGAGGTCACCGAGTAAGGAGACTTTCTATTGACAAGTAGAGAAGTAAAGAGCAGTAAACATGCCTGAACTGTACACTTTGAAACATAGTTTCACGCTCTTAATTCCCCCAGCGTTTCGTGAAGTTTATCATGCAGAGCTTTCGAATTCTCCAGCAAGATCCCATTCGCCAGGTGTTTTAGGGTGGCAGGAGGCAAGATCCCAATGATGATGATATTTAAAGAAGTCAGGTGGAAGCCGTGCAGCCAGAACGCAGCAGCAGCGTCATTAAATGTAGTAATCCTTGGCAGAGGACGGTAAAGCTCCACACACTTCTGTGCGACAGTCAGCAAGTCGCAAAACTCTTTGTCCACAGCATTTGCCTCGACATTATGCAACCGAGGTGTCATCCATGAGCTTCGACAGTTTCGATCTTGCTGGCATGGTGAATCTGTTGGCTCTCTACGCAGTCGATTGAGTGTTCCTTGTAGCTTGGGTTTATGACGTGAAGAGGCAGGAGGAAGGAGACAAAAGATCCTCGATTTCTCGTATTTGCGACAAGCGGTTGACAACGAGAAAGCCTCTCCCCCTCCATAAGACTCCACTGACTGACATGGGCATTGTTGTGATAATAAGAGTACCACAGCACAGCCGGTGATACAAAATTACGAAGCGCCTACGCCGGCATCGAGGTGGTGCTGGTGGATGAGTTTTAAGGAAAAGGAGGGAGAAGAGGGGAAAAAGAGAAGAGAAAAAGAAAGATCTCGCTCGACCATGTCAAAAAGTCAAAAGATCCGTAGTAGCAGTCTAGTAGTAGTCATTACTGTAGTATGCTGTTGTCGATGTAAGGTTCGCCGCCAGAGAACTTATCCCATGGACCGTCGATGATAATATTTTTGTCGAAGAAGATAATGTACGTCTGCGTGTAGAATAATAATACATCAAGAGGCATGATTCATTTAGAAAAAGTACCGTGATGGCCTCACATGATGTGATGTAAATAACTCTATCCACATCAAGTGTGGAATGTCTCCTTCAATTATTCAATTAATAAATAGACACAGCAGAATAATAATTATTCCCGTGAGAATGTAGCGCATTACAAATGTGGCAGGCAGTATATGGAATGAGAGTCACGTAAGAGTCGACGCAGAATGCTCACTGTGTAGTATGTCTCCGTTTGGCCAACAATAACACGGCCGGCATGGTTGTCACGGAAGCAGTGGGGACCAACTCTAGCGTTTGTTTTACAGTTCGGGCAATGTGGCATATACCTCTTATCAGTAGTTTCCCATCTTACATCAGGTAGCCAAACGTGCACATCCCTGTAGTAAGCTCTATACTCTTCATCAAGTTTGTCTTCTTTTTTCTCTACACTTGCATTGTACTTTTTAATAAACCACGTGTACCATTCCTTTCGAAGCCACCAATCGTTCTGCTGCAGATGACGTAATAACCATTTGTTGTTGATATTTTTGTTATCTTTGCTCACCTCAATTTGCACTCGTTTTTGGACGGCTGCCACGTACCGTTGCTGGATGCCTGGAATAGTATCATCTTCAAAGTCGTCTGAATGCTTCTTTGTTGCTTCTTCTTCGCTGTAGTCCAGCTCTGCAATTGCGTTGGCAGGATCAATGACATTGTTTATTTCCGGATTATTGATAGTAACAACGTCGTAGTCAGGAGTGGCGGAATTGTTGTCGACAGCTGTGACCGCTGTTGTGGTTGAATTCTCTTCAGCGGCAGCATCAGCTCTGTCATCGGCCGACGTGTTCACGGCAGCAGCGGCAGCAGTTGTTGTCGTATCATTATTGATGGGAGCAGCAGTAGAATCACCAGATGATCGATTCGTTCGCGGGGCAAAGAAATTCATCCGTGCAGCTCTCTCGACAGCTGCCTTTTGCTGTTCCTTCTTCTTTTTATTCTTTTGTTTCGTCTCTGCGCAGCGTTCTGCTTGTTTTTTCTTTTGAGACGAAGTCTGCTTGCGTTTGGCTTTGTAGCCGTTCTTGACACCCACGGGTCTTCCTCCCCCTCTTGCCATGGTGATGATTTAATATGTAGAGGTACCGAATCTCAAATGGTATTATGTATGCAATTATTGCAAGTGAAAGGGCCGGTGCCGACGTGAAGTACCATAGTAGGTTCTCTTGAAATTTGAAATTTGAAATGAAACCAGCGCAGTAAGTGCGCAGTGGAGCCGTGGCTTCTCTGACTGGTGGATGAGTTTTAAGGAACTCTCAATTTTAAAACTCCTTTCAGGACTTTCTCGTAACCCCTAGACATAAGATACTTATTCCATCGTACGTATGTAGACCCCTAGACATAAGCCTACTGAAGGAATAGGTACCTTATGTCCTAGGGGTCTCCACCAGCACAAACTAGCTGCCCCTACGGGCATCGAGGTGGTGCTGGTGGATGAGTTTTAAGGAAAAGGAGGGAGAAGAGGGGAAAAAGAGAAGAGAAAAAGAAAGATCTCGCTCGACCATGTCAAAAAGTCAAAAGATCCGTAGTAGCAGTCTAGTAGTAGTCATTACTGTAGTATGCTGTTGTCGATGTAAGGTTCGCCGCCAGAGAACTTATCCCATGGACCGTCGATGATAATATTTTTGTCGAAGAAGATAATGTACGTCTGCGTGTAGAATAATAATACATCAAGAGGCATGATTCATTTAGAAAAAGTACCGTGATGGCCTCACATGATGTGATGTAAATAACTCTATCCACATCAAGTGTGGAATGTCTCCTTCAATTATTCAATTAATAAATAGACACAGCAGAATAATAATTATTCCCGTGAGAATGTAGCGCATTACAAATGTGGCAGGCAGTATATGGAATGAGAGTCACGTAAGAGTCGACGCAGAATGCTCACTGTGTAGTATGTCTCCGTTTGGCCAACAATAACACGGCCGGCATGGTTGTCACGGAAGCAGTGGGGACCAACTCTAGCGTTTGTTTTACAGTTCGGGCAATGTGGCATATACCTCTTATCAGTAGTTTCCCATCTTACATCAGGTAGCCAAACGTGCACATCCCTGTAGTAAGCTCTATACTCTTCATCAAGTTTGTCTTCTTTTTTCTCTACACTTGCATTGTACTTTTTAATAAACCACGTGTACCATTCCTTTCGAAGCCACCAATCGTTCTGCTGCAGATGACGTAATAACCATTTGTTGTTGATATTTTTGTTATCTTTGCTCACCTCAATTTGCACTCGTTTTTGGACGGCTGCCACGTACCGTTGCTGGATGCCTGGAATAGTATCATCTTCAAAGTCGTCTGAATGCTTCTTTGTTGCTTCTTCTTCGCTGTAGTCCAGCTCTGCAATTGCGTTGGCAGGATCAATGACATTGTTTATTTCCGGATTATTGATAGTAACAACGTCGTAGTCAGGAGTGGCGGAATTGTTGTCGACAGCTGTGACCGCTGTTGTGGTTGAATTCTCTTCAGCGGCAGCATCAGCTCTGTCATCGGCCGACGTGTTCACGGCAGCAGCGGCAGCAGTTGTTGTCGTATCATTATTGATGGGAGCAGCAGTAGAATCACCAGATGATCGATTCGTTCGCGGGGCAAAGAAATTCATCCGTGCAGCTCTCTCGACAGCTGCCTTTTGCTGTTCCTTCTTCTTTTTATTCTTTTGTTTCGTCTCTGCGCAGCGTTCTGCTTGTTTTTTCTTTTGAGACGAAGTCTGCTTGCGTTTGGCTTTGTAGCCGTTCTTGACACCCACGGGTCTTCCTCCCCCTCTTGCCATGGTGATGATTTAATATGTAGAGGTACCGAATCTCAAATGGTATTATGTATGCAATTATTGCAAGTGAAAGGGCCGGTGCCGACGTGAAGTACCATAGTAGGTTCTCTTGAAATTTGAAATTTGAAATGAAACCAGCGCAGTAAGTGCGCAGTGGAGCCGTGGCTTCTCTGACTGGTGGATGAGTTTTAAGGAACTCTCAATTTTAAAACTCCTTTCAGGACTTTCTCGTAACCCCTAGACATAAGATACTTATTCCATCGTACGTATGTAGACCCCTAGACATAAGCCTACTGAAGGAATAGGTACCTTATGTCCTAGGGGTCTCCACCAGCACAAACTAGCTGCCCCTACGCCACCCACCCCGTCGGATGGAATATAATACATCGACATGGGTGACTCCTCGTATCATATCACTGAGAAAATGAGGCACGCCATGCGTACGAAGATGCTTTTGACGATCTCCCTGGCGCTGAATTTTACTTTTTGCATCATTTTGGTAATTCAGATCCAAAGGGCGGTGTTTGCGCCGGTCGAAACGGTCGAAGCTGTGTCGTCTCGTTCTTCCCATCCATCAACAAGTAAAAATACTTCACAATATTGGTCATTAGCAGTGTCAAATAGAGGGAACACTATCGACTGTCGGGTAGCCACTCACCAAGCTCACCAAGCTACGCAAGAAGTTGCGGGTAATTTGGCACAAAATATGGACAACAAAATAATGATTCACATTCATGGTATGCATCACACTGGCACGGGATATCTTCGAAAGACTCTACTTGATGCACTTAATCATGAATTCTCTCCGTCAGCTGATGAGCCAGTGGCATGTATGCAGGATAGCGTCCTTCCTTATCGACATTTATACAAAAACAGAACACAGATGCTAATAGATCACCGCAAGGCAGAAGACGAAGGGCAACATTTACAGTCTATGTATCCATCTTTTCATGCACGCGCCCGATCGTTCAAAGAAGCAAAACAATCTGTTTTAAATAATTTTCCGAAAATTGCATATCTGGCCGATTATTGTCTGAGCAGTGATGATACTGAAAATAAACGAATTGGTACCATTTTATTGGAACAATGGTCGAGGTTTTGGAATGTTACATCCAGCACAAAATTTCTATTACAAAAGACTCCTTCACTTGATGTGCAGTTCCTCGAATCTACCAAGGTTATGCCCACATTTCACGTCATTATAATTCGTCATCCCATGGCATCAAATTCTTGGAGAACGCCGAATTTTCCTTACGCGTGGGCAATGGCATTTCACCATGTGTTCAAGTTGCTCAATGAGGGTAAAGTGGAATGGTATGCAGTTGTAACTTATGAAGCATTATTAGAATATCATGATGTGGTTGTAGAGGAATTGATGGAGATTGTTAGAAGTGGTATGAAACGGTTTGGCACAACGCAACATAACGTGAGCGCTAATAATACCGATAGCCGATATCTTCGGAGGCAGTTGCATCTCCATAGAAGTGGAATAAATAATCCCAAGAAGAGAGCCAATCTGTGGATCGGAGAAGCTTCAAACTCATACCTTATACCCAAAATTAAGCATATCGAGATTTGGAGGAAATGCTTGGAACTAAGTCGATGCCGCCAAGTGTTGGAAAGTCTAACAACCGACATACTCCCTTTGTTTGGGTATGTATCCATAAAGAAGAGTAAAGCAAGTCTAGTGGAGAGAATCAATCATGGCAACGCGGCACTATCAAGGAATGTGTCACTGTCTGTTGATCCGTCTCCTGTGACGGTATCTAAAGAGTATGGCCGGGTGTTGTTCTCCAGTCAAAGGAATGGTATTTCAGGAGAAGTTATGGCGGAAGGACTAGAACATATTGGCCAGCCCCCACCAGCTGATTTAATTGCCAAGATGGCGGAATTGCTCGAAAAGTTTGCAATGGAGCCTCAATAGATACGCCAAATGTAGAGCATATTGGCCAGCCCCTACCAACTGATTTCATTGTCAAGATGGCGGCAGCTTTAAGATTGCCCAAATAGGTACGCCAAATGTTTGACAATTAATTCTAATCAAAGCTTGTCGACGCTGCGACTACTGCACCATGACTAGCTACTCTTTCCAGCTGCTTCCGACTTAGGTCTTGACAAACACTAGCCGTACATGGATAATAGGAGAAGCACGCTTAAAGTTGATAATATTTTCCTAACCTATTAAGAAGTCTAACCTGCTGTCAAGCAATTCCAAAGCATTTAAATCTACATTGCATAAAGTTTCATGCAGAGCTTTTGAATTCTCCAGCAAGATCCCATTCGCCAGGTGTTTTACCACCGTCCCACGGCATAGCAATGTCCAACGCTTCTTTTAACATGATCTCATCATGCTGCATCAAGTAGTTTCTCCTTGCGTCTCTTTTGGAAACATCATCGAATTCTCGCTGTGCAACTGCTGGACTCAGATTAAACTCGAACATCCAGATATTACCATTCTTGTCTGGCATCCAGTCTACACTAAACACTTCGAATTGCTTCTTATTCCGCCTTCCTTTCAATTTGCCACTTTCAATAGCTCTTGATATTACTTCCACTGTTCCCTGCTTACACTTTTCGTATGTGCTCTCCCAGTGCTGCTTCCATCCTTCCGTTTCACCAGGAGGTTCGGGATGACGATGAATCGTGATCTGAGTATCATGGGTCAAATCTTTCGCACTCCAAATGTTTGGACTAATGGATAGCAAAGCACCCTTATAAGTGTAAAGCGTCCAAGTTAAGCCATCATCATTGCATATTAGCAATACGTAAAATTTGAGGTGTGTCTTTCTCCCATCATCAGTAAGCAGCGGGTCCCGAATGTGCTGTTGAACGACATAGCTCTGATTCTCTTTAATGTGTGCCATTATCTCGGAAGGTTTACCCACGATATCAATCGCTGCTCCACCCCTGAAGAGAAAAGCATTGTGAATATATTTGAGCGAAGCGACATTATGATGATGAGCAATACAATCAATGCTTTGAAGAGATACACGTCAACTATGTCTCAGACAGATGAATGTTGTCCTTTCAATACAATACAATGACTCACAAGTTTTTGTCCGACTCTTTTATAAACCACGGCGCATCAGTGGCCCCATCTTCATCATCATTAGGTGGTTCATCTCCAATCCATTCACCATCATTGATACAAAATGTTTTTGGCATGAACCGTCCAGCGAATTCAATAACCTTGTCCTTTTCATCCAGATACTCTCTTCCTGACAAATACATAGCAACCTTACTAAACTCTGGCTCGTCACAAAAATCAACCACCCTCTTTGCAAGCGGACAATGGAATTGATGAATGAAATCTTCATACCAAACTTGCGTTGGGTACGTCTTCCACACTCCTCGTTCTTGCAGGAGTTGAATGTATCGAGAGCCGTGTCCACGACGACCACAATCCGATGCAAGTAGTGAATTGTTGTCGTTGCTTTCATCCCCTTTTGACAAGAGGTGTACCAAAATATCTTTGGACTCGGTAGAATATGATTCTAATCCCCCGACGTCTTCCATCATCTCTTTCAATGAAATGACACTTGAATACATGGGCAGCAAATGATCAATTGTTGCATTTAATCTCTCCTCATTGTCATCTTGTACACACTCTTTAATTACCGTCACATCTATTCCACAGTCCATTATTATTTGAACTGCTGCCTGAACGGAGCCACTTGCTTTTGCACCAACAATGTACACTTTGGTAATCCCCCTCTCCTTCAATAACTTGGCCAATTCATATGGGACATGCTTTGATCTCCACACAATGCTATCCGCCTCTCTTGGAGATATAATGGGATCTGATGATACAATTTTAGAACCATCCCATCCCTCCATGAACCAGTGAACGGCCTTGTCGCCCACCTTTTGATTCAGTTTACAAAGTGCTCCGTATAATTTGTGTTTTGGAGACACCCCTTCGTATCTTGACTTGAACTGCAGACCGGAATACACAACCTGCCAATTGTTTTTACGAGCTGCCTCCATTGGAATTCTGAGGCTTAGTAGGAGATCATCTCGTTGTTTTAAGCTCCCCAGTAGATCGGGTTGTAGATCGCATAGGACCAGTGCTGTCTGCTCTTTTGTTGTGTCTACCATGGTTGGTTGGCATATGTATGTCGCTATTTTTAATAGAAGAACCCCAGCAGCACAACTCGATACCACCTCTTCCGCAGCTTGAAGTACTTTAACCAGGAAGCAATAAGATCTCTTCTTGGTAAATGGGGATCGGTCATTGAACGACCAATGCAAGCAATGCAATGCAATGCAATGAAGTGAATGAGGTGTGCGGTGGTATTGTAGGTGGAGTGAGCAAAAAGGAGCGTACCGTAGATACGAAATACCATTTTCAGCGCTCATCTACTTTCGCTTCTCATCCACTTCGATCGAGCAAGAGCAATACAATGAGTGCAACGATCATTGGTGCGGTGAAGTCATAGGGGCTGTGACAAAGGACAGCAGATCGCTTCGATTGCCATCTTCTTCTTCTTCATCATAGTGTCATTGTTCAATAATAATTGTTGATATTCTCCGCATCATTATTTTCTGATAGCATGTCGTCTCCTTCTTCCTCCAATGCCGCCGTTGCCGATGTCGGCATTCTTGCTCAAAATCAATCCCACGACGATGATTCTTCCTCTGTGAATGGAGAACCAGAGATTTTTACTTCACGATTTGATGTATATGAATCAATCGAATATGATATCGACCTCTGCGGTAATTTCTGCTACGCGGATATTGCCGATGGATCCACCACGTCGCCTGCGCTGCCGTCTACTGTTGGTCTGCGCATTAGCGGGGTCGGGAATGTTCCTTTGCCCATTAGTGATCATCACGGGAATGAGATGAAAAAGCGAGCTACAAGTGACGAAGAGGATAGCAGTGGGGTGTATGAAATTGGGGCGAGCAAAATCAAGATACAAAATCCTCAATGGGATGATTCTTTCATGCAGTTGCTTGAAACTGTGGCGTACAAGCTGGGCGGGGTCAATCCATCCTATCTATCTGCTGAACTTGATGGCTTAATTTATATTGAGAAGGGAGGTTATATTGAGAGGGGAGTTGATGGTGACGATAATGACGATGTATTGGGCACCCTCATCATTCAGTTGCCGTCCAAATTTACTGGGGGAGCACTGACTATCTACAACTGCGTGGAGGATGAGAAGGAGGAGTCATTCAAGTTCACACTAGGTGCTGGTGAAGAAGCCGCCTACAGCTGTCACTTTGCTTGTCATTTTTTAGACTGTGAATATGAAATGGCTAAACTCTGGTCGGGATCTCGTGTGCTCTTGCGATACTCCCTCCTCTACAAGGACAAGGATAAGAATAGGATTCCTTCGGCAAGCCTATTGCATGGATCTACTTCTTCGTTCGAGAGGTCCTTGAATGGTTTGCCTCCCGATGATCGAATGGTATTGATCCCATTGGAGAAAGAATATGATGGTCTTTCTCTTGTGAATGCTGGCATCAAGGCACTCTCTCGAGAACACCGCCAAAAGGCCGAAGCTCTGAAAGCTGCTGGAGCTGAGTGGGAGTTTCTGATTGTCAATGCAAAGCTGGTACATTCTGGTAGCTCCTATGGTGAAAGTAGTATTACGTCGATAATGGAAGTATTTGACGAGCGTGGCAATCGTCTGACAAGCGAGATGAGCTGGTTGAAGAGGACGATTGACTTTGATTCCATCGAACATGACGACGGTATGCTACTAGCTTTTGATGATGACTATGAGTGCGTCTCGAACTGGGGTGAATGCAAGGGTTCATCTGGTTATTACAGCCACAAGCAAACCTATCGAGCCACATTCTTGGTATCGTATGATCCAGCGTATGAGATGGAGCTCAAATGTCTTGGTGGAACTGAAGAAGTGGCGGAAGTCTGTAAGAAGATTGTCGAGACGCGAGATCATGACCTATTGGATCGGCTGCTTTCAGTGGTCGGATCGAAGAGGAAGAGTAAATTCGATGTCGAATCATGTCAAATCTTGCTACAATTCCTCATAAAGTCGAGGAAGAAAATTTCCAGCCGAGTTGAACTCGTCAACAAGATTATCGCCGGACTTTCCTCGTCTGTACAGCCAGATGAGCTGCTTTATGGTACAATCATCGATGCGGTGGAGAAATTAGGTCACGACGGGCTAAGCAACAACATTGAGGGTATGTTGAATGACACTGAACGGAATAAAAACAAAGATATTTGTTTCTTTCTGAAGAGGATGGAGTTTGCATTGAAGTTGAACGTACGAACCAACGGTGAAGCTTGGTCTGAACTATCTCGAGGCTGCTAACAACGATTTATCTCGCCATGCCGATACTCGTTGTGGGGCCAGTACTGCAGCAGTCAGCTCTATTATGGACATGATTTCCACCTACAATGATATAGATTTGTCGAATGTTGTTCAAGCATGCCTGAACTTTTTCCATCGTGGTACTGCAGGCCAATCTCTTGCTACGTTGATGAACCGAACGCATCTGTTGAAACAGCTCCTTGCTACGAAAAAGTTTGGCTCCCTTGAGTCATCTCTTGTAGAGTTTGCTGCGGATTTTTCTCGAGGAACTTATGGATGGTACCATTCAAAAGCCATGTTGGAAGGGGAGAGAAAGGGCATGTTCATTCAAGCAACTGATTTTCTCATCGAGTTTGGGACGCAAGGTGACTGGGATCATTTTGGCAAACACATAATCCAGACGTTGAATCTATTCTCGGTATTCGTCGATGCTGTCATGAGCGTGAGTGGTCAAGGGTTGCTCCGGGATGTACTCAACAAGTGCCTTCTTCAATATTCAATTATTGATCCTGGTCAGCTTCAGATTCGGATTCCCAATTGGACTGTGAGGAAACCCAACGAGCCAGACATTCTCCCAACTCCATCTCTCCATTTCCAGAAGGTATTGGAACTCATTCCAAGCGTTGTTCAAACTGTGGACAAGGACAAGCGTCTGCCGCTTCATTACGCAGCAGCTTCTGCTACTGCCTCTTACGACGTGATAATGGACGTCTTCAAAGCGTACAAGCATGCCGCATCAATTCGTGATCCTACGACTGGTCTCTTCCCATTTCAACTCGCCGCAAGCAATGGCAACGTGGAGGCGGCACATAATCTACTTTTGGCCAATCCAAATCTAGTTTCAAGTGGCATCAACGTCCACGATAGGAAGAGAAAGCGAAGCTCTAGTACTTGAGTTGAACAATGCCCTTGTGTCATAAGAGGTAGTTATTGATTGATTTGTCTACATTATACAAAATGTGCTATGATTCTGTAGGCACAATGCCATACTCTTCTTCTCTTCTATTCTTCACCCCAGAGCACACTTCCTGTGTCTTCTTCCCTACACAAACCATTTGTGTCACAAACCCCTGCGCAAACTCCACTTCGAACTTGTGTAACGAATAGCTCGGTTGGCCAATGATTACCAGCAACGAGCAGCCACGATAATACGTAAAACATTCGAGGTTCCTTTTCCGTAAGCGTCAACTGTAATCAAAGTTCGAGTCACTACATTATCCGACTTGCATCGTGTTGGCTGGATCTGGATATTCTTCCATAGAAAATTATGCTAGAGCCTTTTAGATTCTTACACTTCCTATTACACGCCGTCTCATGCAATGTGGACTGCGATATTGCGGATACTACAGCGTCGTATGAGACCTGATGAAGGCCAATCGGGACAGAAGGGGTATTTTGCCATCTTTACGTGTTTCCCGACGTCAACACAAGC
Source organism: Skeletonema tropicum (assembly GCA_037178625.1). Taxonomy (NCBI): domain Eukaryota; phylum Bacillariophyta; class Thalassiosirophyceae; order Thalassiosirales; family Thalassiosiraceae; genus Skeletonema; species Skeletonema tropicum. Next base: position 1,315,757 of record CM074139.1, on the reverse strand, counting down.
CACGCCAGCTTCTCTAGGAGTGGCTCAATAGTTTTGGCAACGATGGCAACGATAGTAAAGAAGTAGAGTTAGACGTTGCATACGTGCAGCTTCATTGAAAAACTTGATAAATACATAGCATAATAGCAACCCTGCCCCATCGGCTATTGCTACAGACAAGATGAAATAACTAACTCTTAACAGTCATCATTTATGAAATTTCTCATCACTAGATTACTTCTAACATTTGCTTTACTCATGAAACATATAAATGCATCTCCTCCAATCCCAGCTACACTGTCAACTTCACCATCATCAATCTGCATGTCTGACGGAATATCGATGTCATTCTCACTCACAACATCCTTATAATTTGAGAAGCATCCAATCTTCTCTTCTTGCTCGGGCTCGGGGATGATTCATCTACAGCTACAGCCGAAACTGAAGGCAATGCTGGAACTTGTACTGCCGGGGGAGGAAGCGCTTCTACCTGTGCCTTCTTTTCGTCCGCCTTTCCTGCCTTCCGAAGTATCGCTTCAATCCTGCTGGACACTGGAGCTGAATCAGAATGACTGCTCGAGAATGACTTATCCACAGCTGAAGCCGAAGGTTGCACGGGCAAATGTGTCGTATCTTTCACTGGGGGGAGTGGAGGAAGTTTTGGGAGAGGAATGGCTTCTACCTGTGCATTCTTCGCTGTAACTGCAGGCAATTTAGCAGAATCATAATTCGCTTTCAACTTCTTGATACTGCTCAGCGATGACTGATATACAGATGAAGCTGAAGCCGAAGCCGAAGGCAATGCTGGCAGCTGTGGCATATAATATTGGACTGAAGGAAGTGGAGGAAAAGCAGAAGGAGGAGGCAGTACAGCCAGGGAAGGAACTCGCACTTCCTTCTTCTTTTTGCCTGCCTCTTCGGCAAGTATTTCTTGCTGGACAAGCTTCTTTGCCTCCTCAACAAGCGAATCCTGCTGTAAGGCTTTCATGTCAATTGGAGGAAGGGCGGGAAGTGCTGGAATGACCGGTGAGTTTGCTTCACTACTCGAGGATTTTGCCACGTTGTCGTCAACTGCATCATCCGCCACCTTGGACGTTGCCTTCGTTTTGACTTTGTTCTTCTCGGCATCGGGCTGAGTTGTATCATTTTTACCTTGCTTAGGCGGCGACGGCAATGGAGCCTGAGGAACAATAGGGGGCATCCGAAGATATGAAGGGTAAGGGAATGCAGGGAATGAAGGAATGACGGCGGAGTTTGCTTCACTTTTAGAGGATTTTGCCACGCTGTCAACTGCATCATACCAATGTGTTGCCTTCTTTTTTAATGCGTTCTTCTCAGTATCGGGGGGCTGAGTTGTATTATTTTTTCCTTGCTTCGGTGGCGAAGGCAACGGAGCTTGAGGAACTAAAGGGGGCATCCCAAAATATTGAGGTGGGTGGTAAGGGTATGGAGGGTACATCATTCCGAACGGATGAGGTGGGAATGAACGTTTCGGCCAGTGTTCATAGCCATAAGCATACTGATGACGGATAGGTCTGTTTGATGGATTCTGACTCTGCCCTTTCCCTTGTGGTGGTTTTGGGAGATGTGGCAAGTGCTCAAACGCCGGAAATACACTCCCAGCAACATTCTTTGGTTCAGAGGGAGAAGATTCTTGTGCTGAGGAAAGATCAGCCTCATTGCTTGCAGCATCAGCTACAGCAATTGCAAGATCGAGAGTGTTGCAAATTGTTGCGGTTTTATCATTGGGAACTTTGGCCAAAGATTCAGCGGAGTTTCCCACCCTCTTCTCCACCGACCCATCATCAGATCCACCCTTCGAGTCTTCGTACAAATCCTTTGCCTTAATGTCGCTCTCGGTATTTTGCCCATTCGCCCTCTTTTCCACATTAGAGTCGGATACTTTCACGACATTCTCCATGATCTTCACAGCAGCTTGTTCGTTATTACTGCCAGTAGCATCATCCTCACTCACGATACTTTTGACATATTTCGCTTCCAAATATTCTAGGGCACTTTTGAAGTCTTCTCTGCGGAGTGTATTGGATATGGGCGATTGCGTTGTCGTGGACATGGACACTACCTCCGCCTCCACATCATTAGGACATGATGTCATCTCCCCCTTAGGATGTGATTTGTCTTCGGTCGTGTCCTTGGTCGTCTCGCTAGCACAAACAGCCTCGGTACTAGCCGATTTTTTCGAATCCGAAGAAGTTTGGGCTGTAGATGCAGCGGCACCATCATCTTGACCTACACCGGTCCCAGCAGCAGCGGCGGTGCTAAAATGTGACGTCGAGGGCGAGCAACATTCATTGCCCGTTGATGGTGTGCCTGCAACGAGGCCGCTACCACTAGCGGTTGGGTCTATTCGAACCACACTTCTCGAAGGCATGATTGATTTATCTTGATGGAGATTCACTAAGTATTCAACGAGAGGTTCCGCTGATGAGAGAGTTTCTTTGTTGTGGTAACCAGTGATAGATGATTTTGAGGGTAGGTGTGGCTGTGCAGGGCACATCCTGTGGCTGTGGATGGGACATGAGTTTCCACGTTCACGTTGATTTCAGATCAAGGAAAGTATTAATGGTATGTCTGTCAAATAAGAATTTATTTGTTGCATAGCTACCAAAGTGATAGACAGACTACACGGACTGACAGACACTGTGTTGGTCAGTGATTTTTGCAAATATTTTTGGCGCCACATGTAAAAAATGGCGGCCATGCCACGCGCGCCATGCCACACAAAATCTTTCACAGTCATCGCATCAATCAACTGACCGAACGCATACTTCTTACGTAGCTCACAATCCACAATAGAGATAGATGATGTCAACAATGAGGTTCCTCGCAACCTTACTAACAGCATTACTCTGTTCAGAGTCAGTCTCAGCACTGAGCTTATCACCCTCCTCAAATCAGCAACATTCACATCAAACAACAATCTCTCGAAGGGATGCCGCCGCATCCATCTTCTCCATCGGTGTCACAACAACAGCAGCTGCCTTCTTCACACCTACTCTAAATGCAAATGCAGCAGAAGACAATCAAGTTCTAAGTGATGAAGAAATGGCGGCTAGAATTGCACGCAAGATGGAATTGCTCCAAAAGTCCAAAGCAGGTGGCGGTGGTGGAGGAGGAGGCGGAGGAGGAGCAAAGTCGCCCTACGCAGATATTCGAAGTGATATCAATCCAGAGGCAGCTGTCAATTTGAGATCGAGGTCTGCTATGGATAATGCAAAGATTGCCATTGAAAAGCAAAAGGAAATGAAGTCGAGGGATAATGCAAAGAAGAGAGAGGACCTATGCGAAATGTTGGGCAGGGGATGTTAAATTGAGGTCCAGAGTAGATTTTGATCGAACAATTTACAGATGAGAAGGGTAATAACTGAACTTCTTCATGCATTCAAATCAGGGGCATTGTGAGTAATGGACGATCATGATGGAGTAGATGCTATAATTCACCTGACCGTAATAGATATTTAAGAATTATTTCGGTCAGCTCCAGCTCCAGATATGAAATATAAATGAAATAATGAAGAGTTCTGTCGCAGACCCAACAATGCTACAGAAACAATCACGCCATCTCTGCCTCTACACTGCAGCAAATGAAGCTTTTTGGACGCCGAGCAACCTGTTTTTTTGTTTTGATCCATCCCTCAACAGCTTCCGACAGGATCTGCTTCCCACTCCCAGTGATGAGTGATGATATCAACCACTTCGACAAACGGGTGAGATCCTCTCATTGCACTGTCAATCTACCGAGGCAGTGACTCGTTTAACGCTTTCAAAGCCTCATCGGTCGTGCAGCCGTGCACTTTAGGTCAATACTTACGAGTCGTCCGTCAGCGTTGTCAGGGTTCCTTGTTCCTTTCCATCCACTGCAAAATGTGTGTGTGTGTGTGTGTTTACCAGTAAAGACAGAACGAAGTACCGATGCGATTCCATATGTTTGGTACTCTCCTAACTGATTTTGGATACACCGGTACTAAAACTTCCCCGAAGTAAGTGTGTTGCCAAACAAGACTTCATCAATCAACTCAAGTGAAATCTAAAGATCCGTAAATATGTAAGCCCCACACACCAACAGTGAGGCGCGCCTGCCTCTGTAATCTGAAATTGAAATAAAAGGAGGGGAATCATAGAAAACACCTCTGCAATTGAATTAGTCAGAAAGGGAGAAATATAATGGCCGACGAGTTTCGCATCGAAGGCTGTCATGGCACAATCGCCGAACAAAAAGACGAGGCATTCTACGACGATCGATCGGATGCAAGTGACGATGAAGAGAAGGGCAAAATTAAGTTCCCTACGAGGCTCTATGGGAGGGAGAAAGAATTAGATGATTTGGAGAGGCTGTATTCTGGATTGGCTGAGAACGGAGACGACAGCGATGACAGTGAAGCATTAAACTCTCAGGTGGCATTTCTTTCGGGCTACAGGTATGATGATTTTATTAATGCAACTCATCTATCTTTTTGTATTGTATGTATTGTATTTGAGATGCCAAGACACGCTGATATATTATTTTACCTCCGCTTTCTGTGATCGTTGCTCATCAATGTCTATCACAATGATAACACATCAAAATCATCCTCTTCAGCGGCGTGGGGAAATCTTCTCTAATCAAAGAGTTCGTCAAGAAACTACGCAGCTCCAAACGTAACATCCCAATATTTCACGGGGCAGGCAAGTACAGTGAGCAAAACAGCGCATCTTCCCCATTCTTTGCAATCATTGAGGTGCTGGACACGCTTGCTAATGAGCTATGTCACTGTGAAGCAAAGGATGATAGTGACATCACAGCGAATGAACAGCGACAAAAAGTGTGGGAGAGTATCAGGCAGTCGGAATTAATTGGACCAGGGAAGGAGGGTGATTTGATATTGCGTGCGACATTCCCGGTGCTGACACCGCTTCTTGATAGCTGTGTCGTTGCAGGTGTGAACACAGCAAAAGAGGACTTGCCTGTGCACTCGACCATGTCAGCGATCAAGGAATGCACTTTGCAGCTATTGTGTGCTATTTGCAGAGCGTTGGGCAATCCATTGATAATCTTTCTCGATGATCTGCAGTGGGCGGATGAAGCATCTTTGGACGTGTTGCATGTGTTGCTGACGAGTTCTGAACTGAAGAATATCATGTTCATTTGTGCGTATCGATCGAATGAAGTGGATGTGGAGCATTCATTTAGCAAGTTGATGGTCGATGTTGAAAAGGGAGACAAAAGCGTGGAAAAGATGGAGCTTTTCAGTCTCTCCCCGACGTCAATTACATCTTTCATTGCAGACTCGGTGAAGAAGGAAGAAGATGCGAAGTACAGGAGCTGTCGAGTGCTATCTACCAAACTACGATGGGGAACATCTTCTTTACAAAACAGGCGCTTGAGGAGCTCGTGCGTAAGAATATCTTGTTTTATGATATGATGTGCTTTGAATGGCGATGGGTGGTCACGAAAGTTGAGCTGACCAATAGCATGTCAGGCCGATGTAGTGGAATCGGTACTTGGCAAAATCAGGGACTTACCAGAAGAGATGCAAGAGCTGCTCTCTGTCATGGCGTACATTCCCAACGCACTGGATGTGCCCACTTTGAAGGCGCTGATGTGTCGTGATGGTGCTTCGTATGAAGAGAGTGAGGTGAAGGATCTTCTTCAGCAGTCATCTGCTGAGGGGATGCTATTACGAGTGAGTCCGAACTGGATATTCGCTCACGATCGGATTCGTCAAGCATCCCTTAAATTTGCATCTGAAAAGCCTTGTTCGGAGGAGATGTTGCTGCACATTTCGTTGGTGCTGTTGGCAGAAGGAGCTGGTAGAGAATGGTGTCAATATGTTGCGGTCGATATTCTCAACTCACTACCAGTTGAAAAGACGGATGACAACGAGCTGGTGAAGCTGAATTTAAAGGTCTCGCATCTTGCAAGGAATAGTGGAGCACTAGGGAAGGAGAATGCATTGCTGCACAAAGGGTTAAAGATCATGAAAGCATCGGGTAAGACATGGAAGAATGGAAACTACGAGCTCACACGACAGCTCTATGATGCCTTGTTGGTATCAGAGCATTCATCTGGTGAGTGAACCGCAATCTACCACTTGATTAATGTCTTTTGTTGTTTTCTATCTCAATTGTACTCAATCTTACAAACAACGTTTTCTATTAACAGGCGCATATGATGCAGCTAGGGCACTTATTGATGAAGTTATTGATAATGTCAAGACACTGGATGAAAGGCTGAATGCATACACGCATCGCATCCTGTGTCTAACGAGCGAGACAGTTGAGTACGGCAAAGCTGTAGATATGGGCTTAGAAATACTGAGTAAGTATGGCATCGATATTCCTCTTAGTCCAACTAAGGCAGTGATGGCAAAGGAGCTGATGAAATACAAACTGGCATTACGCAACCGTTCTATATCTTGTCTGACAACATTTCCAATCAAAGATGATCCTCTACTTGCATTGTGTAAAGAGATTAATACCTGTGCCATGAGTAAGTCCTTTCATTCTTTACTCGAATTGCTTCTGTGTTCGTCTCTTATTCTCATCTTCTGTTTCATAACAGTTTCTGGAAAGGGGCATGTCGTGATGTTATTGAACTGGAAGATAATCCAGTATTCCCTAAAAAAGGGGAGCATCAGCTCCAACTGGGTATTTATTTTGGGGTCATGCGCTATTGCGTATGCGAGTATAAATGACGTTAAGAAGGCCAATGAGTTTGCTACAACTGCTCAAGCTTTATTTCCACGAATTCGTGATGACAAAAAGGTCTATGTTGGGGCTGTGGTGCCCGTTTTTATTGCCATGTGTTTATCGCGGCCCTTTAGAAGTTTGACTGGTCCTTTTCTGCAAGCTCAAAAAGATTGCAAGGTAAGTTGTGATTGATTCTACCATACCTCTTTTGTGCTCAAGACCCCACGCGCCCTTAACTTTTACTTTGCATGCCCTGCAATCAAGCTCATGGGAGAGGTCGATGCGTGCCTTAAAGGATTCCTTCTCTATGCTCATTGCTTCTTGGGTGCAGGCTGCGAGCTCGGACCCATCTTAGAGTCCAAGCTTTCGGTGGTAGAGGAGTACTCTAGGAATCTTGGACGAAAGACTTACTTTTTACTCTTTTCAATGCTCAGACAATTCGCACTGAATCTGCGCAAGCCCAGCCATAACCCTTCCAAGTTGGTAGGCGAGGCATTCAACGAAGAAGAAGCATTGAGTGAGCTGGAGGGCAACGCTCATTTTGTGACGCTCCGTAACTCTAGTGGTCTAAGAGTGCAGCTGGCATTTGTGTTTTGGAATGAAGCAGACATGTCCGATTTGTTGAAGATTCTTGAGACTTATCCATTGGATGATCCGGCCGCCCCTCGATTGCACAACCGCTTAGCCTTTACCGGTTTGGCGGCCTTTGCAGTGTGCCATAAGAAGGGCTGTGCAGTCATACAAAGCATTGGGGGAGAAGTGCTTTGATTATTTCAAGCGTTTATCGAAGAGTGGCTCTATGAATGCTCGGCCTGTGTATTTGTTCTTGAAGTCCATGAAAAATCCCAGCCGAGCTGCATTCCGTAAAGCGATCGAAGCATGTGCAAAAGGGAACTTTGTAAACCTGGAGGATGGCAAATGAGCGATACGCTGCATTTCTAAGAAAAGAGAAAGACGAGGCGGCTTTTAACGAGTGCATTACTAATGCGTACTTTTTGTATCAGGATTGGGGCGCACATGCAAAGGCGTTGCAGTTGAGTAAAGAACACGAGTTTTTGAAGAAAGCGGAGAGGAAGAAAGCGCGTAGTCTTTCCAACACAGTTGGCAGCACCTGAAAAACTGCGAACAGTACATTGACCAATACATCTTATGATGCCACTTCGCAGAATGTGACGTCGTTCAGCTCAAACAATACTCGAAGCAGAGACAGCTGGTTTTCTTGGGGAAGAAGAAGAAATGAATGATTAACTTACTTTGCATATCTCTACAATCAAGGTCGAGTGTGTCTAACTCTTGTACTGCAGAAATGCTAGAATTGGAATTGCTTCAGAAGGCTGAGCAGGATTAAAGTTGCCGTACTCGGGTATTCGAAGTGATATCAATCTAGACGCAGCTGTCAATTTGAGATCGAGGTCTGCTATGGATAATTTAAAGAATGCCATTGAAAAGCAGAAGGCTCTATGCCAAATGTTGGGCAGGGGATGCTAAACTAACAATTTACAGATGAGAAGCTTAATAACTGAACTTCTTCATGCATTGAAATCAGGACTTTGTTTGCTAGTTAAACCGGCAACGAAATATGACAGAAGGATGAGTAATGGACAATGAATAATGGAGGGGATGCGACAATTCACCGACCGTAGCAGCATTTAAGAATTGTTTCGGTCAGCTCAAGTATGAAATATGAATGAACTAATGAAGAGAGTCTTGTCACAGACCCAACAATGATCCAAAACGCCTTGAGGCGTAAGCAAAATGTGTGTCTTCAGTTGAGTCTCTGCCCATCTCTGTCTTCAGCAAACAAAGCTTTTTGGACGGCGAGCAACCTGTTTCTTTGTTTTGATCCACCCCTCAACCGCTTCCGAAAGGATCTGCTTCCCACTCCCAGTGATGATATCAACCACTTCGACAAAAGGATGAGATCCTCTCATTGCACTGTCGATCCACCGAGGCAGTGACTCGTTTAACGCTTTCAAAGCCTCATCGGTCGTGCAGCCGTGTAGGTCAATACTGAGTCGTCTCGTGCCATTCTTTGATTGTGAATGTCTCCTTCCACTACTGCGCTTCGAGGATTTGTATAGGTCATCAACGTTACCAACCACAATAGGAAACATTATCTGACCAGGTGAATTCCCAATACCGACATTAGATGGATTGTTCGACTTCGGCTGAACCTTGCTCATGCTCACGGTTCTTTTCTTGCTATGATTGTTGGACTTTTGAATGGCTAAATCGTTGAGCGTCTTCCTGATCTCCTTGAACACAGGCTCAGCCTCCTCGAAAAGATTAGTGAGGAGTTTGGAGTGCCGTTCTTTGGCGTTCTCTTTAGTTGACGAAATGTAGCTAGGCTGGACAGTGCTGTTTCGCTTCTTCTGTGTCTTCGATCCTCGACCAACCCTTTTCGATTTGCTCTTCTTCCGAGAGCAATTGTTGACACATGATGAATCAGGCTTAACATCCTGTGCGGCTGCTTTCAAGTGCTTAGCATTAAAATATGTCATAGTGGAACCATCGCAGATTCCAAGATCTTCGATCTTACGATTCGCACACGCACTGGAAAATAAGGGTGTCTCATTATGAGTGATTCGGATAAACGTGGAGTCTGTCTTGACTTCATGCGCCAACAAGACAACAAGCGTCTTGAACGTATGGCCCGATCGGAGACGAACGATATGCTTTGTGCCGGTGCCCTTTTCAATGAAATTCATCTCAACAATTTTAAGACTTTTGTGGAGTCGCTCAGTGTTAGACTGAAGTAACCACGGAGGGAGTAAAAGATACCGAACCATGCTGACTCTAGTCTTGACAGCTTCAACGTTTTGAGACAAACTAGTACAAGTATTGGTTCCGGCAAAGACATTCTTGAGCACTGTGCTTGATCTCAATTTGGATAGATCGTCTTCATCCAAGTCAGGCCAGCTTTTGAAAGATTCGAGGAATTTCACAACGTCATTTGTACTGTTAAGGAAGAATGCTGTGAAACAGCCTTCGGAAAGAATTAAAGCACGAGCGAGATTGTATTGTCCTTTATCTAGAGCATAACGAATCTCATTGAAGATGCTGCGAAGGAGAGCGTTCGCTGACTTTCCGCTTGCCTTCCCGGTACTACAATTCTGGTGCACGATAGGTGCTCTGCTCGTGTGTGCCCATAATTTGGCTATCTCAAGGAGATTCACATTTGGAGTGATGGCACAGAACACGGATAGTCCCTTGACAGCCCAACTTAGGAATTCTGTACAAAGCGAAGTAGAAGGTAAGGAGTAGATGAGAAGTGAGTTGAGACAATGGAATGAAGAGACGTTGGAATCTGTTGGAATGAGAAGAGACCGACCTTCCTTCTCTTGCGAAAAAGATTGCATGTGTGGGGCGTTGCGGGCACTTGCAGTCCGAAGTTCATAAGTCACTTTCCGTGATTTCCCCATCTTAGAAATCTCGACAAATGCGATGCGATTGCACAGCTTCACGTTCGGCGACAGCAAGTAAGTTGACCTAGAGATGTGTTCAATGTGTTCCGTCAGACAAAAGATTTCAGTGAGGCGACAATGTGTCGTCCGTCCAGAGCCTCAAGTTCCGGTTGGTCAGAACAAGTGGTTGAATGACCTAAGATGTGTTCTTTGTCAGAAAAGATTCTTTTGCTCGTTTTGAAACGAGAATTTTAAAACCGGTCGCCATCAACAACACATCCACACAACACGAAACACAAAACACAAAACAATCAACCAACACAATGAGGCGATGAGATCAAAGAGATCCGATCCATCACATCCACCAACATCTTGCTGCAATTCATCCTCCAGTAATCTTACAACAAAACACTCTACCCAATCTTTATCATGCCACCAAAGAAGAAGCCCGTCCAAGCAGGCAAATTCAAGCCGCTCAAACGTCCAACAAAAAAGGCAGCAGCGGCAGAGCCATCAGCTTCTGCCGCTGCCACATCATCTTCAAATGATGCCAAACCAAGCGCTAAAACTACCTCAGCAGCAGCATCCAATTCTCGCAGTCGCAGTCCCAAAGGAAGAGGTGGTGGCCGAGGCAGTGGCCGAGGCGGCGGAAGGGGTGGAAGGGGAGGCCGTGGTGGACGATTCATCGCTCCCACCGGACAGGCATTCTTCACCGGAAACGCCAACGCAGGAGGAACCAACAATGCAACTGCCGCTGCAGGTGCCAGAGCAGCCAGGGGAGGACCTGTCGATCCAGTCAGTGCGGCGATGGGACCAACTGCACCAAAGTTCACAATGACACGAGAGGCTGCCAAATCTGCCGCGGCGGCTGCTCGTGCTCGTGAGGGGGAGGGAGAAGAAATTGTTGTCATGGAAATGGATTTGGAGGATGATGATGAAGGTGGAAAGAAGAAGAAGAGTGTGTTGGAGCAAGATCGTCCGGAGAGGGAGGGACCTTCGTTGTTTGATGATGAAGTTGAAGAAACACCGTTGGATATTGATGCGTTCGAGTATGATTCGGATTCGAGTATTGAGGAGCAAAAGCAACGTCGAAAGGGAAATGTTAGTCATTTTCGAATGGCCCCCAATCAATTGCCATTTCCTGTTGCTCCCTCATCAGCAGCCCATGTACGATTGTCAAGATACCACTCAAACTTCATTGATTCCAGAAGAGAAGAAATCAGCGGATTTGGAAATGCCAACAGAGCAACAATCATCGTCCTTATTGAGTGATCCGGTTTTGGAATCTCCCTTTCTAGATGTGCACACAGCATCTGAAAATTTGAAGAAGTTGGAGTTGGATTCTTGGTTTGTAATGAAATTCCCAACTCGATTGCCTCATTTGGATACTTCTGTTAGCAGCGGGATCGAAAATTAATGTTAAAAGTGAAGAGGGGGACGAGCCAGACTTAATCGGAAGCTCCACCGATGCGAATAACAACAATAATATGATGCCAGCAACAGTTTCTGTTGGTGCAGGACCATCGACAGCAGAGGGTTACGATGATACATTGAAGGATATCCCTCCGGGTAGATATGGGAGAATTGTTGTTCGAAAGAGTGGACGAACAGAGTTAATTGTTGGAGGGGGCGACTCCGGTGAGCCCGAAGTGAGAATGCTCATTCATGAAGGACTTCAATGTGGCTTTCGGCAAGAGGCTGTGTCCATTGATCCAGATGAGTCGACGTTTGTACAATTGGGCAGTGTCAACAAGTCAATAGTTGTGACACCGGATATAGAGAAGGCGTTTGCATCTTCATGAGTTGAAAGCAAATGAGTATTAATGAACAAAACAGATTTACTAGCATATAATTCTACCTACAATACAACAACCGTCACAACATATTATATCATCACTCAGAGTTTCTTCTTAAGTCCCACATCTTCATCACTCTCTTCATATTCATCACTATTATCTCCTTCAAGAGACGGAATACTCTCCGTCTCTTCAACAGATGCAGACGAGTAAAACCCCAGCAAATCTTTCATAACATTACAGAATCCTATCGATAGAAAAGATGGGAGCACCATAATTGCAAGTGAGTTGTCGATGATGAGCAAAGTGATCGCTCGGCCTGACAAAAATCCAGGGCAGGCGACTCATCGCCTCTTCCAATGCAGGTGTATGAATGAAGAAATTAGCAGCCATGACAATCATTGCAGCAATGATCGCTGATGATTTATCAGTTCCGCCGAGGTAGGAGCCAATCAGGAATGGAGCCATGTATGCAAGGAGGAATTCAGGGACGCTGACAGCACTAGCCGAGCTTGGTAAGACTACCACATTGAATTTGTGATGGAAGCGATGCATCCAGTATAGTCTGGGTGTATGCATTGCCATATGTGCTACATAGAACCAGGTATTCTCGATTATCAAGAATGCAAGGACGGAACGAATCTGTTGAATGAGTGTTAGGTCCACCTGGACACAGCAGTACTCGATGATGATAGCGTAGGTTACTGAGCCGAGAACAATACTGTTGAATGTAGTAGCAGCCATGCCAGCCAGGTGCAGTCTCTTACCGCCTTCTCTCTTGCGGAGCTGTCGAACATCGTTCATTGAGAGAGTGAACTCCAGCAGAAGCATTCCTACGACGTTGAGTGACCCGAAGGCGATCCCCTCGGCGAGTACAGATGATGACAGCATCATGGCGTATGTTGAGCTTCCTGCCTACCTGGCTGCTGATGGTAATGACGTTCTCGATAGTCAATAATCAACCGAATCAGCTGCTACTGCTATCGGAATAGGAGTACATAAGTTATATGATCAAAACCACCAATGCTGCTTGATGAACTAATCAAAATGAGAACAATAAGAAGTTCGCAGGTGTCAAGTGAGAATTCTATTCATGAATGACGAATGGACTAATGAAGAAAATGGGTCTTGCCAGCCAGCTTGCAGTCAGTCAGTTGCAGCAGTGAACTCATTGAGAATGGGCCGGGGATGTCCAACTGGCACACCTGGAGTGGGGAGTAATCCCCTCTCCCCCACCCCTGCGGTGGCAGAGGTTGAGTGAGGACTCTCACTCTCACCTGTCGAGAGGCAGTTGAGAGTAGGAGGGAGGAGGAACATACCATCACCTAGCACAGGTGACAAGAGGAGTGCGGACTTGCCACTGAACTAGAGATACCTAGACTGCACTCCTCTTATTACCTAAAATGGGCAAGTTCAGATCCAGCTTGCCCAGTAAACAGCTCCTGAATACCATCCTAAACTAATCACTTATTTATGTGATGGGTGGAGGTGCGGCTACAGGGACCTGCCGCGAACTAGACCCCCCGGGCGGGGGGTCTAAAAATTTTGGCTAGTCTGCTCTAGGGGGGTCTAACTTGAATTTTCACCCAAGAGACCCACCCCACACCAATTTCGCACCTCATTTTCCCACCTTATTTTTTGTACCTCTAAACGAAAATACCATAACATAAGATACTGATCTTACGTACAGATTTAACTAGCAGCAGCGTGTCAATTTATGTCATTTTTTTTATTTGCTTGCAATAGCATCGAAGAAGTCACCATCATAACCATTAATAGCATCTGCACCTTTCGGTATCACAGTGCCCAAATTTACGAATCTATTCTATGCGTTATATTCAATTTCCGGTTAGATTTGTGCCCGGGTGTATTGAATACTCAAGACAAGATAGTACGTTCCTAAACACAACAACGCGCTGCATACCCCACCAACTTTTTTCGGCACCAAGAGCAATGGAGACAATCGACGCCAAGGCTTGTCCACAAGACAGCCCCGAATTATTATTAGCAGGTCTACTACAATATCTATTCCAGAATTCATTGTTATCCCATTGGTACCGCATTTGGGATCGTCCGGATGACTACCCCGCATCAGAGGTAGTCGACTTACGAACGAGGATGAGTTGCATAAAATCGATCAATTGAACAAAATGTCATTACAAAACTTCGTGGGTATAGAACACGACCACTGGATGTGGTTATTGAAAAGCTGTAAGTTGGTGAAAGAAAACACGGATGGTGATATCAGTTTTACTACTGAGGATAAATGGGAGAAGATTACAGCAGAATACCAAGACATCTAAGCTGAGTTCAAGAAGGCGGTCGAGACGCTCTTGCGAGTTAATCGATTAAAAAAGCGCAAACAAGTTAAACGGATTAGACTCATCATTGGTGGCGACCATGGTCAAGGCGCCTTTCGTTTGGGCTTCCGAGTACTGATTGATACGGAGGAGGGGGAATCTCCGATGTGCAAGACAATAAATATTGCCACAGTTTACTGCAAGAAGGAAGCAGGAGCAATCCTGGAATCGACGGTGATTGATTGGCTTGCTGAAGATTTGAAACAAATTCATGACAACCCGTTACATTTGCTAAATCTTGACGGTAGATCTGTGTGTTGCTTCGAGTGTGATATGGATAATCTGGACGATGTACTTCTTGAACCAATCCAAGTTGAACAACTCATAGCTGGAAACCTGGCATGGGAATGTTTCTGTCTAGGCAAAGAAGGAGCAGCAAATAGTTGGTGCATCTACTGCATGCTTGGTCCACAGCAATGGAGCATACCAAATCATGACAGAGGTCAGTGTTGGACTATGGAGGATCTGAATGTGAGATGGCTGATAGTGATAAGAAGGGTGCAAAGAGAATGGGTGTGAAAAGGCGGTCATACTTCCCATGGATTCCGCTTAAAAGTTACATTCTCCCTATCCTTCATCTTTGTATTGGGCTTGGTAATGATGTCATCGACTATTTTGGCTTCCTGGTCGAGTGGCGGCTGACGAAGCTATCGGACGAGGAGAAGCGTTGGAAAAATAGAGTGGATGAACTGAATGTCCTAATTCCCAACCAACGGAAGGTAGTTAATGATTGGAAAGCAGGCATTCATGGTAAGAGGCGAACTGCGTTAATGACGTTACGGAGAACTCGAGCACCTTCAAATGGAGGCAATGGGTTGAATCATGACGAGGTGGATGAACTTGCAGCACTTCTTGATGCCACCTTGAAGCGATGGGGAAGTTAAGAGACACTCTAATAGCAGAGAGGAAAAGCCTTAACACGAAAATTGACGCAAAAGCATGAAGAAAGGAGGAGGCCTCCCGAAGGCGTTCAGAAGACATGGTGTTTGGAGATGGAAAGGGTATATAGAAACCACAATGTGAAGCGTGAGGATTATGACAAGAGAAAGTTTCAAGGCCGACCATTGAAGGAAATAATGCAGAAAGCCGAAGCTATTTTCACTGACGCGAAGACAATGCTCCGCAAGTTTAAAGACGACAGTGTTGCTGATATTGATGCAAAAATCGACGAGACATGTGATGAAATCATTTCTCTCTTACGCAGTTGGGGTGAAGTGTTCCATATCTTCTACACCAAGAAACCATCTGCAGAGGACAAGGATAAATTTAAGAGCGACATGGCTGATGCGGTTGCAAAGCATCGCGCTCTGAGGGCAAAAGTTGACGACAACAATGATACACCAAAGCTTCACTGCGCAGAAGATCATGGACTAGAAGCAATTGAGAATCACCCTGACTTGTCTCTATGCATTGAGGAATGGGTAGAACAGTTCCATCAGACTGAAAGGAAGAAAGTTGAGGCGAAATGCAAATTTGAGAAAGACCCAGAGAAGCACACCCAGCTTGCTGCAAGGAAGAGAGCTGGTATGAACAACGCAGACATCATGGCACAATGTAGAGACACGAAGAGGCCTCGTCGAGGACCGTACAAAAAAAGATGATTAAGTGGTCACTAATTTTGAGTGACATCGAGGTTGTGCGAAGTGCTGAAAATGAAGGGATTGGTAGAATATGGTGTTCGGCAACTGTTTCTGGTGTTGTTTTTGTTCAATGTCATGCATTGGATGTCCTGTGGAGCTCAGTACTCTCTCTACGGAGCGAGTCGTCATGGTCTAATTTTTTATGCAGAGATTGAGCGGGGAAATAGGGGGCCACCGGGGGAAAGAAAAATACTTAGCATGTAAAATTATCTATGTACAGTCCAGATAGCCCACAAAAGGGGGATGGTAGGAAATTTTTTTTTAACTAGTGGCGAAATTGGTGTGACCCCAGCACCACGCTGCTATGCCCAGTGACATCATGATGTTGTGTGTTGATGCAGTGGCTGGACGGATCTTGTTAAAAATCGTGAAAGCATCCGTTGGATTGCCCGCCGTCGTGTGACTGTGACAAAGCCATATGATACATCGGATTACAAAGCAACTACTCTTGTTCAGGTTGCCTACAAGGCATATGATCTTGGTTTTCCTTTCACGTTTGGTGACTTAACACCAGAAGGTGTTGGCGGTACTATTGTAGAATCTCAGAAGGTGAAAATGGATCAGATGGCGAATTGGCATAACAGCCCTTTCCTTACATACATTTGCAAGAAGGAGAAAACGTATTACAAGATCGTCAAGAAGCAATGCTTCACCAAAAATAGGATAGGAATAAAAAATGCACCACCAATATTAATGCGCACGCAAGCCATGCTGTGCAGAGCACGGAGCTCCTATGTTCTGCACGCAAGAAGATGTAGATGTGAAGACATAAATTAACGTGTAATTGATCCCCTAGCGATCGCCTTACTAAGTTGCCTACTAAACGAAACCTGAGGAGGGGGGTCTAAATATTTTGGCTAGGCTGTGATTTGGAGGGGGGGTCTAAGCCGACCAGGGGGGTTGATTTCGCGGCAGGTCCCTTGTATGTAGGTACAGTCCAGGGTTTTTAAATACCAACCCATGGCCCACGAACAAGTAGATACAGCAAAAGAGCGCAAAGCAAAGCGACTATTGTATCAAACAACAGACACGAAAGATGACCTGACAAGTGCCAAATCAGCTGAAGACCTATTATTGGCATGAGCCACTACTAGGGGCCCATTCTAGTCGGCGGTGATACTAGACACGCTCATTTGTACCGCTCAGACGACTACCGTCCGAAGAAGCGATGCTACAACCTCGTAGCTGATGTGAGAGGTTCAGTGTGGGCTGGCCAGCAGCACCACATCGTACCAAATCGTATGTGTCGCCCTCAGTATGGACATGAGCCGCTTCTAGTGGCCCATTCTAGTCGGCGGTGATACTCGATAAGCTCATTTGCACCGCTCAGACGACTACCATCCGTAGAAGCGATGCTACAACCTCATGGCTGTACTAAGAGGTCCAGTGTGGGCTGGCCAGCAGCACCGCATTCTACCAAATCGTATGTGTCGCCCTCAGTATGGGCATGAGCCGCTTCTAGTGGCCCATTCTAGTCGGCGGTGATACTAGACACGCTCATTTGTACCGCTCAGACGACTACCGTCCGTAGAAGCGATGCTACATCCTCGTAGATGATATGAGAGGTCCAGTGTGGGCTGGTCAGCAGCACCACATCCTACCAAATTGTATGTGTCGCCTTCAGTATGGACATGAGCCGCTTCTAGTGGCCCATTCTAGTCGGCGGTGATACTCGATAAGCTCATTTGTACCGCTCAGACGACTACCGTCCGTAGAAGCGATGCTACAACTACAACCTCATGGCTGTACTAAGAGGTCCAGTGTGGGCTGGCCAGCAGCACCACATTCTACCAAATCGTATTTATCATCTTCAATATACGCATCAGCCGCTTCTAGTGGCCCATTCTAGTCGGCGGTGATACCATACAAGCTCATTAGCACTGCTGAGACGGCTGGCGTGTGTTGAAGCGATGCTACGGACTTGTAGCTGTTAGGAGGGTCCAGTGTGGGCTGGCCAGTAGCACCACATTCTACCAAATTGTATATATTATTGTTGTCACTAAAGTAATGAGCCACTTCTAGTGGCCCATTGTATGTATCATAACTTGTAGCTGTTCTGAGAGGTCCAGTGTGGGCTGACATGCAGCACCACATTCTACCAAATCGTATCTGTTGTCGTCACTATAGTAATGAGCCTCATCCTCATTAGCACTGCTGAGACGGCTGGCGTGCGTAGAAGCGATGCTACGGACTCGTAGTTGTTCTGAGAGGTACAGTGGGATCACATTCCACAATATCCAATTGTTTTTGTTGTCGTCATTATAGCAATTGATCGTGAAAAGCCCCATGTGTTGCTATATTGAAGATCATTGCTGTATTTGCTAGCCGTGTCAACATTTGACAATGTAGACGTGAAGAAGACGACTGCGAGGTATTTGTTGTTTCGTACATATGTAACAGTTAATCATAAAAACTACGCAAGGTTTTACTATGGAATACGATTGGTTTTTGCCTCTATAATATGATCAATTTAGTTTATGCTTGAGGTTTCAAACAGTAAACATAATCTCCTACAAAATGAGACAAAACGGTGTGTTCGTCATACTCGGTAATGTAACATCTTTTCACATGTTCTCTTCAATCAAAATTGTTCAAAAGGTGGCTTTTCACTTCACAAATACCTTGAGACGACGCGTCGAGTAGGCGCCTGCATTACTTGCAATACTCCAATCCTTTATGGACGATGCGGCATTTCCGATACCAAGATCAGCTACAACTCCATCGTTGAAGTGATTGAAGGCGAAGATGGTGCCCTGATAGTTTCCATTACTATTCACGTGAACTTGCATACTCCCGAATGTCCCATAGGTCTCTGGACTATCTCCCCAGTCGAATGCTGAACTCGAGGCTCCAGGGATACCTAACGCGTTGCCAGGATTGTAATTGTAGGGCCAGAACTAGTGTGAAAGATGTGACATTTCATTTGAGTTAGAGAAGAAATGATAAGAGACGTGTGCAAAGAATCATTCTTCACTTACCTCAATATTCCCAACATAACTGTTTCCAGTCAAGCCTGGAACGTTCGACACGACCTTGACATTTCCTACAAGCTGGTTGAACACAGAGCGTGATTGGCCATTACCACACAGAGTATGCATACATGGGACTCCAATCTGACTGGCATCCGCAGAAAATGTCCCCATCGAGACCCAGACATACTTGTCATCAAGCTCCAAAAGGTAAGCAACTCGAGTAAAGCTCATGTCAGGGATGGATTCACTGTTGTCAACAGTATACTGAGGCGGAGCAAGTGTATACGCGGGAGTGGTTGGAATGTCAAGCTCATATACAAGCTGATATCCATCCGCATCACTGATGGTACTTTCCAAGCCACCTCCTCCCGAAGGTGCATCAGACACATAAACCTTCATGTTACGGACAGAGAATGAGTTGGCATTTTGCGCGTAACTCCAGTCTGGTCCAAGACCGGGTAAACTACCTGGCTTGTTGCCGATACCAAGGTCAGCCAAATATCCATCGTTGAAGCGGTTAAAAGCGAAGACGGTGCCAACATAGTTACCACCACCGTTGATATGAACCTGCATGCTCCCAAATGAGCCATTGTTCAATTCTACAGAGTCACCATGATCCCAAGCGTACGATGCACCAGGGATATTTTGAGAATTGACCGAGTTATAGTTAAATGGCCAGAACTAGTATGAAAGATGGGCGTTTCATTTGGGTTAGAAAAAGAAATGACAGCGAAGAGACATGTGAAAGAAACATCTCTTACTTACCTCCACGTTACCAGAAAGTCCAGATCCGCTGAGCCCAGGCTTGTTTGAAACTACGTTAACATTCGTCACCATTTGCTGGATGACAGTACGTGTTTGACTATCGCCACAGGTTAAATGATGGCATGGCACGCCGATCTTCCTGGCATCAGTAGTAAAGGCGTCCATACTGACCCAAACATAGTCGTCGTCTAACTCAAGGTAGTATGCAATCCTTGAGAAGCTCGAAAATGATTGGTGGTTATCAACATGAATAGAGAGGCTTGGCGTTTTTGTACATTGGGTTGCTTGGAATTGCTAGAGAATACACAAGATCGTAACCTTCCGCATCTGGAATCAAGTTCTTAACAGGATCAGTACTTGAACCCGCTGGTTCGGTTGGGTTAGGTGTGGGTGAAGGCTGTGAATAAGAATATAATACACGAGACTTGAGTTGTCAATTAAGTTAAGAAAGACAACAAACAGAATACCAAAACTGCTACATACCGTAGGTTGCTTAGTGGTCGGGGGAGGTGTTGACATTGTTGGGTTGGGAGTGGGCTATTTGAAGAGATCAAACAATGTTAGAGGAGAGGAAGAATTACATAACAAGTGAAAGAAGAGGAATAATATAGCTTACCTTTGGGGTAGGCTCGTTTGTCGGCTGAGCAGTTACCGGTGGGGGTGTTAGCGGTGTGATAGTTGGCTTGTTAGTGGGGCTGCTTGTTTGGATCGTCGTTGTGCTGGTGGTAGTGGTACTTGATGTTGTAGAACTTGATGTTGTAGTACTTGAGGTTGATGTGGTGGCAGGTGCTTGAGCATTGGTGAATACTTTCAACGTACGAACTTGATATGAATCGGCATTAGATGCCATACTCCAATCGCTTCCGAGGCCAATGTTAGAATTACCTATTCCAAGATCAGCGACTGAACCATCATTGAAACGATTGAATGCAAATACTGTTTGTCCGGGGAGATGGATCTGCATACTTCCAAAGTTACCCGAGCCAGAGTTGGAATCACTCTGACCAAATGACCCCATATAGTTATACGGCCAAAACTAGAATAGAAGAAGAGTCAAGGTTACTCGGGTTAGAATAAGTATGCAGTGGCGAAGAGACAAGTTCAAGTTTCACCGCAAAAGACTCACCTCAATGTTTCCGCCCAGTCCAGATCCACCGAGTCCTGGTACATTTGATACTACATTCACGTTGGTCAATGCCTGCTGAAATACGGTGGGGCTCATACCGTCACCACATGCCGAGGATAAGCATGGAACGCCGATCTTCCTGCATCAGTAGTGAAGGCGTCCATACTCACCCACACATAGTCTCCGTTGAGCTCCAGAAAGTATGCCACTCTATCAAAGCTTGACTGGGGTAGGTTATCAACGGAGTAAAGAGGACGACCAGCTTGATAAGTAGGATTCGTTGGGATGTCAAGCTCATATACTAGTTCAAAGTCACTTGCGTCAGGGATCGTATCAAGAATGTTAGAATCAACTGACACAAATGGAGGCTGTGTGGGAGCTCCAGTTGGGCGATATGTAGCCGTATTGAATGACAAGGAAGGAAGGGTAGAAGCACAACTTTCACTAGTTGGTTCCTTCTTCTTATCAATTGAAACTGAGGGTGCATTGATCTCATTTCCATTTCCATCCAAGAAAGTAGCGAAATAAGTTCCTGGGGGCAGGAGAACATCAAATGTCTGGCCATTCCAAGAGTCGGAGGGGAGGTACACAAAACTCTGCGTTCCCTTCGTTAACACCATCCTCTTGTAGACCCCGAGGTGGTAGTTTTGGGGGCGTACAAGGAAATGTTGTAGGCAGGCATTCTCACAGAAGACAATTGGGAATCGACCGCAGTGCACGTTTGTGGAATGAAATGTGTAAGTCTAGGTGTATTCTTCACCCAGAAGCCTGGAGTACCCGTGGGGGCCCCCCGTCGCATCTTCAAGGTAGAAGGTCCAGGGAAAAACTAACTCGGACGACTCGGGCATTGGATTGCGGCTACTGCCAAGAACAGTAGAATCGAATACGGTGTCGACAGCAACTAGTGGCTGACCCATTACTCGATTTGTTTCCAAGAAAATCTCGGCATAGGGCTTAATTGCCTTACTACTCCCAGTGAAGGAGGAGAAAGTAACATTCTTCAGCTCTGGCTTGAGGATCTCCTGTTAAGATTTAGCATGCATAGATGGACAGAAAGAAAAGAAGTAGTTAGTTAGAAAACCATTAAAGAAGTGCATAATGTAAGGAAAGTCATCAATATATGCTCACCTGACCTCCCGTCTGCATCTGATTATTGTAAGTATACAATAGACCTGCGTCAATCCCAGTGTTAGATAATGACCCAATGATCCGTGTATTCTCGATGGGAACTCTCTCTCTTTTGGAGAATGTATTGGATTCCAACCTTGTTATTCACCAGAATACTATTCGATATCTTGTATCCGCCTGAGAAGAACATCATCAGCCCAACCATATCGTTGTTCCAAATTCTCATACCGTCCAGTACGGCAGAGTCCACATTTGCCACCTCCAATCCCCTCCCCGGGTACATGCTGATACCAGTAGAAGGCTAAGTGTATGGTCATCCTCCCCAATTTTTGCCGTTTTGTTCGTTCTCAGCCGTTACTGGGGCTAACCTACCTTTTTATAGGCTTAAAATGCTCCTCTCGTTGAGTAGACATCGAATCCGTGACGGCACAACAAAAATAAAAAAATATTTTGTTAGCCCCATTCCCTAGCTTGCCTTGGGGGTTAACCCCAAAAAAGATCCCTCTAGCCAATTTACCCTGGTCTCCAGCGACCAAGAACACGTTCACTTCACATTGATTCCGAAACAGCTCTGTGTCGATGCGGATTTGAACTCCTCTCACTCTCAGCTTTCCATAGCTATGTTGAACATTCTCTGAGCTCAAATACTCGCTGAGAACTAACATCGTGGGGAGGATGACCATACACTTAGCCAGAAGAGGAGTGTGCCGCATTATTCGTGAACGTGTACAGGGGGTTAAGCACAAAGCCTTTCTTCGGGATGTCAAACCAGTAACCTACACCCTTGGCTCCGGCTGCGACATTATCAATCCAATGGTTCTTGATGTTGCGCATCCAAAAAGTTACACTTCCATTTTCGAACGAGTCAGACTGCCCATTATCGGCCCCAAGATCCATTGTCTCAGCGCCAAGGTTATGGACAAAGAAATTGTCAACTTCAGATCCATCTTCAAGAACGTAGCAGTGACCTCGTGTCTTGTAGGCAACATTATCATCGATGTTCACTCCATTTGTGCCATGAATGACGACACATCGTTGTAAACTATTGGTGATCACGTTCTTTGCAATACTACTACCGGTAGTATCACCACACACTAAAGAGGTAACAGAAAAGTATAGGAAAGAAGAGATGAGGAACTGTCTCGCACGTGAAATATTGATATATTGAATCAATCCAAACTTACTGTGCATATGGACAGGGTAACGACCCAGCCTACCAGCTTGACCCATGTTGTCAAACTGCACACCCTCAATAGTTTGTTGGACATGCGGGGTATGCATTACCATGAAATGAGCTGCATGAATATCTTCAGGGTCAGTTGGGTCTACGTCCATCATCCTTGTTTCATGTTCGATCGAGATTAGGGCTGCCATGCAAGTGTCTTCGGTAAGTGACAAGACATCCCCTGCTTGCATATCGAAAGAATAGGTGCGTACAACATGTGTACCAGCAGGTAACGTGTTCATTAGCACACCATTCTTCCTGAGCTGCACTTGACAGTTACTAGCTTCTACACGTCCAATGACCAAAGTTGACTTGGTTGCCTGAGAGTAAGTCCTATGATATGCATTTGATAGAAAGGATACGGCACAGGTATGTGAGTATGAGTCGGGTCGAGGATACAAATGACATATTGCATCAAACAATCATCCTGTCACTTACAGTTCAACACTCCCCAAACCACTTGTTTCAGTGAACATCAAGAATCCATTGGAGATATCGGAGGTGGAAAAGTCAGTGCCAACACTCGAAACGAAATCCGACTTCCACTCTAAATCTTTCACATCACTCTCCCTTACAATCTTGAATGTTTCCTTCTTGATCTGACGCTGTCCTTCGAAGATGATATTACGACGTAAGAGAGCCACCTCGGAAGGAAAGATATGCTCTTCATCATAATTATCAACATGAGACGAGACCTCCGTGGCAAACGCCTTATCAGTGCTACCCACCATACTAATGGTATTGGACGCTAAGTCAATAGACTCCACCTTTAGCTCAAAGTGTTCATCCCATCCACCGTAGGTATTACTTGTAATCATCATCTTGTCATCCACCCTGACGCACTTTACAAAGTCATGATCGAGTACGAAGCTCTTGGTTAGAGTGTGGCCATTCTTTGGACTAGGGCCAATAGTACCAACATCCTTGAGGGTTGTCCACGTTGGGCATGATGCATCCGCATTACGAATGTCCACCGTTCCACCAGCCACCACAACGGGTTTCTTCCCCACACTTTTTTTATGCATGCAGTTCATATCACCATATGAGCACATCTCATGTGGAAAATAGTACCACTCGTCAGACCCATACAAGCTAACCTTCACCTCCTTGTCATCATTAATACCATCCGGAATATCCAACAGGCCCTCAACGAAGATGGCAGTGGCGTTCAACTGAACAGATGATTCGTATGGGAAGTGCAAGCGTCCCTTGATGTGCAAACTTCCATCACCGGGTAGCGTAACGGTAGAACTGTCGGTATAATCAACTGTCACGCATGAACCACATGGTACGATAACATGGGCCGATGAGGATGCAATGGCACTCTCAATAAGTGAACTTAGAGGCGTTGCGCTGGCAAGGCATTCCTCCGATGTAATCGATGGAGACGCGGCAGTGTTGCAATGAAGTGGACCGTACATGTCCATTTGCATTAGTGAACGGGCGTCATCATCATTATCCAGTAGTTTCTCTGTGATAGCAGTTCTACCGCGAAGATTGGCACGACCGTTGGCTGGGGTGGTATCATCCGCAGAAGCAGCGGCAGCGCTGACTGACGATAGCAAGAGGCTAACGATGGGATGAAAGCGCATTTTATCTTCTGTGTTGTGTAGTAAACCAATTTCTCCAGTTTAGCAATGTATGTAAATGCTTCCTGAAGTCCGATATTGATTTTGTGAGCTTGTTCATCATGGCAACTTGCAACAACTTTAGTTTTGATTTGAGGAGAGCGTGAAAGCAGCAGAGTGAATGAAAAAGTGAGGTGTTGTGTTAGAACGTAATCAGAGCCTAATCCGTTACAGCGGGTACCGCTATAGGTACTGATTCCGAAGTAGAAGGCAGAAAGATCCGATTTATTTAGTTCATGGACGTGGTAAATTCAAGCCCTTTCCGATTCACGCCTGACAAATGGACGGTTGGGGTTTGGGGTGTCTTTGAACGTAATGCCTAATCCGTTACAGCGGGTACCGCTGTAGTACTTATTCCTAAGTAGAAGGCAGAAAGGTCCGATGTATTTAGATCACTGAGGTGTAAATTCAAGTCCTTTCCATTCACGCCTGACAAATGGACGTTCGCGGCGATCCGCAGCCATCGTATCGGCTTCAAGTTGGGCGTTTTAGGTACTAATAGCTACTCCCTCTGTCCCACAAAAAATGAGCTTTTTGATTTAAAATAGTTAAAATTTGGTCAATTTTCGTCCAAAAAATTGCTATCGCACATCGTTGGAAAGCTTATTTCACGCCGGTTACGATTATATGGAGGTTGAAGGTTGTTAAGCAAGTATTTGTAATGATATTGTGACAAAAGGCGTTAAAATATCCTTATATCTAACCCTATTGTAAAATGAAGAGGCCTCTCGGACACTTGTGTAGGACCTCACGTAGGAATAAGTACGTCAAATAGCTAGTTTTTTGTGGGACTACGATTAACTTCAAATAGCTCATTTTTTTTGGGACAGAGGGAGTAATAATTAAACGCACGATACAGAGAGGTAGTGTACATAGTACTCCTATCATCTATCTACAGGGACCTGCCGCGAACTCTAGACCCCCCGGGGGGTCTAAAATTTGGCTAGTCTGCTCTCTAGGGGGGTCTAATTTGAGTTTTCACCCAGACCCAGACCCACCCCACCCCACCCCACCACCACCATGCCGATGACATCATGGTGTTGTGTGTTGATGCAGTGGCTGGACGGATCTTGTTAAAAATCGCGAAAGCATCCGTTGGATTGCCCGCCGTCGTGTGGCAAAGCTATATGATACATCGGATTACGGAGCAACTACTCTTGTTCAGGTTGCCTACAAGGCATATGAATACTTATATGATCTTGGTTTCCTTTCACTTTCATGTTTGGTGACTCAACACCAGAAGGTGTTGGCGGTACTATTGCAGAATCTCAGAAGGTGAAAATGGATCAGATGGCGGATTGGAATAACAGCCCTTTCCTTACATACATGTGCAAGAAGGAGAAGACGTATTACAAGATTGTCAAGAAGCTTAGTCAAGAAAAATGTGTCAAGTGCTTGACCGACCAAAAAGAGGAATAAAAAATGCACCACCAAAATCTATCATGTGCAAGCCATGCTGTGCAGAGCACAGATAGAGCTCCTATCTGTTGTTCTTCACACAAGAAGAAGTAGATGTGAAGACATAAATTAAGTGTAATTGAACCCCTAGTGATCGCCTTACTAAGTTGCCTACTAGTCGAAATCGGAGGAGGGGGGTCTAAATATTTTGGCTAGGCTGTGATTTGGAGGGGGGTCTAAGCCGACCAGGGGGGGCTAGTGTCTAGTTCGCGGCAGGTCCCTGTATTTCTATGTTTTCAATGGTTCAAACGGGAGTGTGATTGTTAGATTTGAGTAATTATCATCTTTATTATTTATCATTCTTCAATTATATAGGAGTCGACACTCTAACATAGCCCTGCGCAATCGAAGCAGAAGCCGATCCTTTCATAACCGTCGCGTTCAAACCATTAGTCCGCAGCGGATCAAACGTTATCCGACGATTCACTTCCACTTCCTTGATACGCTCTTTCATTATTGTATCGGCATTCTTCTCATCCAAGTCTTGAGGGTCAATCTTGCCATTGGCCAATAATTCCAGTATATCGAGACATTTGATTCGGCCTTGGGGTGGGTCAATGATGGGGGAGGAATCCGGTTCTAATAGTGACAATGGTGGGACCTTGAGAGGTGCAGCATCATTATTCCCTCGTTCTTGATGGTCATTGTTATTATCTTGTTGCTGCAGTAGCTCCTCCTCCTCCTGTTCTCCATCCACATCATCACCACAGGGAGGCCAATACTTATCAATAATCGCCCCCAAAAACCCATTCCAAACCGCCCAATGCGCCTTCCTCACATACCCCAACGGAGTAGACCCTCGACAATCCGTAATCGACAACAACCACGGATCCTTCTCCAATAATAACGATATAGTTTCAAAGTTCGGAGACGCAGTCCAACAAGCATCATGCAATGGAGTCCGACCAAAGTCATCGGATACTTGGGCAGAGGATCCCGCATTTAAGAGGATACGGAGCATGTCGTGATCGCCACGGCGGCATACGGCGTGGATGATGGATTCACCGAATTTATTACATGCGTTGGGGTTGAGGCCGGTGGAGAGGAGGGTTTGCACTTGGGGTTTGTCGGAGGATCGGATGGCACGGGTTAGTGATATTCCGTAACTGGATGTTTGATGTTTCTAATAAGAGAGTGAGAGAGGGTTGGGGGAGGGCATACAAATGGAGTTATTAGTAATTTGGGACAGTGAACGAGCAACAAACATAGAGAGACATGCTATTAACTAAAACTCACCGTAGGAGTGTTATGATAGCCACTCTTGAGACTACAAAATGTTGTAGCCGGATACCCCCTCGATCGTAAGCTTGCCGTGAAGAAATCATTTGGTGATAGTACCATGCTCTTTTTATTACTACACCGCAGTGATGTTGCTGCTGTCGCCGCCATGATCGATGGTGGAGGAGGAGCAATGGTACTTGTCGTCGCAGCAGAGGTTGTCTCTTGTGGATTAGCCGCGACTTGAGTATTATTCGGCTGTGCTGCTGCTGCAGGATGTGTCTGCGATGGCTGCTTTATCAAGTGTTTTGGAGGGACACTATTGTTATTACTTGAAAGTATGTTGTCAATAATTGACAACGATGATGATTGGGCCGCTGCCTGACCACAGCTCAAATTATTAGTCATAACTGTTGGCTGCTCATTCGTATCGCCCCCAGATGACGAAGACGAATTAAATGACCCCGTCGTCGTCGTCAGCTCCTCTGTGGAAATATTTTGATTGTTAATCATGGATCCGTCTATCCGCTGCCACTTATTTGATTCTGATGATGGTACGGGGGATGATAACTTCCTCTTATTGCTGTAGCTGTAGTTCATATTCTTTCTCAGCCGTCTATGAGTCGTCGCAAACTCACTCCCCTCTAAGTATCTTTGCGTGGTGGTGAGTTATCAATTTCTATCTCAAATGTCAGTCAATTGATTAATCTACTAACAATACATCAGTACTCTATTCAATAAGTAATCATTTGAAATAGGCCGGTGCCGACAACGAAGCATCGCGTCGACGTCTTGGGAGAAGTTTGCAACAACGAGCTGCAAACGTCCTCTGTTTACCACGAGTGTGGCATGCATGATTGACATCCTCTGTCGTTCGTGACGACCCACCGACAAATCCACACTGTTCATTCTACTTCCGTCTGGGTCTGATCATACGCGGACATTAGTCGATATAACGGCACAACTTCCCAACACCTCAGTCAAATGTGACAACGTCGATGCTTCCCGAGCCGACGTGTTTTTGACGCAGACGCACTTTTCTTGTTCTTGAAGTTCCGAAGATGCGTTGCGACTGCGAACTACGACACTGACATTCCCTCTGTTTTACGTAAATATAGTATGGTACTAATATGATAAATACGTAATGGTATTATAAGTACATACGATAGATAGGATTTTCATTTGCGATTTGCGATAGCGATTATTGCGATTGCTCTTTCTCTTCGATGCTTCGCTCTCTCTTCGTTGCACTCAAAGAAGTTGCTCGCCGGCATCAACCCCATCGACACCATGAGCGACGGCAGCACTCATAAGGACTTCATTGAAAACGCCGACGGATCGCTCCTCTTGGATCACAAAGGAGTGAGTTCTATTTGCCGCTTACTCTCGTTTTAATCTCTTTGTCTTCGCTCGAGATAGACGGCATTGCATTGAATTCACTCTCAACGTTGTTCTTCTTCATTCATCTCTCTCTCTCTCTCTCGCTCCACAGAATCCCATCAGCGTCGACAAATTCCTCTCCACCAAACCTCTCCGCAGAGACGTATCCACCCGCCAAGGTCCCGGGGGAATGAAACTATCCTACATGGGCGGAGATGTCATCACCAAAACTCTCAATGAAGCATTCGGCTACGACGGGTGGTCCCTCGAAGTCAAGGACAAGACCCAACTCGATCCAATGAAGGATGACAAAGGCCGGTACATCGTCGCCTTCACTGCCACAGTCCGAATCACCCATTTGCGCACGGGCGCCTTTCCGTGAGGATTGTGGAGCAGGCGACGCTAATTGATAAAAGTTTGGCCTCGGCGAGTGGGAATGCATTGAAGGGTGCCGTGACGGATGCGATGAAACGGGCGGCACGGCATTTTGGTGAAAAGTTGGGGAATTCGTTGTATCATGATGGGTTTAATGTGAATAAGGCTCCGAATACTTTGAAGGATGCTTGTGACAATTTGGATATAGAGCGGGCTAAGGAGAGGTTTGGGTTTGAAAAGGATAGGAAGAAGATGATGGCAGCGCATCAACAGCAGCAGTCGACAACTATCACTTCGAATGCGGCTGCAGCACCGACAACGACGTCTCAAACTGCTGTGAATGGGGGAGGACCGCAACACTCTCACAACAACAATTATACAAAGCCGCAACCTCCACTTTACGTTGGAGGATGTGTTGCTCAAACACAGCAGCAAACACCTCGAACAGTACAATCAAATCAACCAAAGACGACGAATAACAATGCACCCATGCCTTACGTTACGCCTCATCACGGTAATGATGAACTCGAATAGAACTCCAGGGAATAATGGAATCGCACCACCTCGCCCTAGCAACTGCCACATCGGCAAGTACAAAGGCGAACGAGAATGCTAATCCTCAAACAACTACAAAGCTGCTACAACCCCCACAGAAGACTGGAGGGTTGAACCTTCCAAAACGACCGGGTACATCTCGTGGTGTTGGGAATAATACCAACTCATTAGGTGGAGATGAAGTGATGAAGGCGTTTTATGGCAGCAGTAGTGACGTCACTGCTGCTACCGGTGCACCGACCATGTTTGAGAGAGGTGGTGGAATGAGCAAGGCATTGAATACAGGACAGCAATCTCTAAAGAGGAAGAATGACGGTGTAGACGGTAATCCTAATGCAGTGAAGAATCCGTACAGTCAGGCGTGATCATCAATTAGAGAGTGATTTTTTTGTGACATCCGTTTGTATTTCATTTGTAAGGGTATTTGGACATCGAGGGACCATGTTTGATATTGGATTTCTAGCACAGTAGGTCTCGCATTGATACTAAATTATAAGCATTTACATATTCCTTTATTTTTGACTCGTTTTGTTTAATAGTCTCCGCCGTCACCGCCTGATGTAAAAAGAGGATGATAAAAAGTAACATTGTCAGTTGATGAGGAACACTCGTGAATTTTTTTATTGAAAATGATAATTGATAATATATACTTACCGCCGCCGAACATATCAACAGCTGGAGGAGCCTCCTCAACTTCTTCTTCAACTGGAGCAGCTTCCTCCTCCGCAGCGGCATCTCCACCGCCTCCTCCTCCTCCTCCGCCTCCACCACCACCTGGTGCTAAGCAATATGAATCAATTGAGTCGGCCTTTGACACAGCAGAGGCAAAGACACTGGCCCAAGCGCCACTTAGGCTATTTCCACTAGCAGTAGCAACCGCTGACAAGGAGTCGGCGGAAACATCAGCACCAGCAGATCCGACCACGATGGCGGAAAGTGATGCGACAAGCTCTTGCTTTTGGGCGTCAGAGAGTCCTTCGAGAGATGATACAACCATTTTTGAATATATTATACTGATGTTTGCAATATTTTGCAAGGGTGAAGATAATAAAAGGAGGTGTTAGTTAACAATTCGTGGATTGTTTGAGAAGATATTGGTCATCGATGGAAACTGCCCGAGATCATGAGCTTTAGACGCCCAATTAGCAAAAATCAAAAGATGATAGTCTCCTCTGTACGTTCAGTATTCAATTAACGACATGGTAGGGCCGGAAACCGTCTTCATTTCCGCTACCATAGCACTAAAAGGCTGGCATGGTCCTTACCTTAAATTTGGTTGTCGTGAGATGATGATTGGGCCGAACATAGGAATTCCATACGATTCTACGGACGGGCAAGTAGTAACAAGTAAGCGCATTTGTTGAGGACTCCCATTTGGTTTTGCCATCGTGCTGTTATTTAAAAGAAGAGCGTCACAAATTATGACACAGTTCGGCTCTGCATTTTCTCCTGAAGCCCCACACACAACCTGCATGCAGCAGCATAGCATAGCTCTCTCTAGCCTGTTAGAAGAAGTATTGGTCTCTATTCTATTGCTTTAGTATGAAGTTATTCTTTGTTCCTTATTCTGTAAATAGTATGGTTGCTCAGCTGAGTTAATCATTGATGTGTCTTGAGAATTATTAGACAGTGACCAACTTGCTGAAGAGTCTTGTCAACGTGTTCTTTCAGCTCCTCTTCGACGTCAGAATCTACTTGCGATAAAGCTCCTTTCCACACACTCAAAGATGATATCAACTCTTGACATTCTGCTCTTGATGCCGATGATGTAACCAATTCTTCAATAATGAATAAGCACAATCCAGTAACTGATAGAATTGTAAACAATTCATCACTTTGCGACCATGTATCTAAATACTTCCAGCGCTCTCCTGACCGATGAAGGAATTGAGACATCACGTATACGAGAGGACCTTCGAGGGATGATACCGCAGTTCTAACCTTTTCGTTTGAGCTTGAGCACGCTACAACAGACATTATACATGGCAGCAAACAGCACAATGGCTCGCTTGCTTCCAATCGCTCTGCATTCATAACATTCTTTCCACCAACAGCATTGCATAGTAACATCCCGGCAGTAAGAGCAGTTGCAAAGCAAGATGTCTCTGCTTCTTTCGTCAACTGCATATTGCGTTCATCAATACTAGGACTAATTAGCAAGTCTTCCACCTCCAACTCAGATGCAATCGTTCCAAGAAGCATACAGCAGATTCTTCCCACATTGTTTGCCTGATCAGATACCGATGTTCGAGTCCCATCCTGATCGCAAGAGACTGAATTTAGATATTGAACTGATGAATTCAAAGCATCTTCCAACGATTTACGAACGTGTAAAAGAGCCTCAGGCATCCAGACTCCAGATGCGATTCCTCCTTCGTCATCATCTGCCAGACTTGTCATTAATTGGACAGTTTCCAAGATAACAGTAGCACACGATTCGATTTCAGAGCAAACATACCCATTGTCTTGAGAGGATAGATTGCCGTCTTCAATTGTTGTTACCCACCTGCCCTAGATTCAGGCGCAAATCTCCAACAGCAAGTTGAACCAAAGTGCATAATGGCCATGTCAAACCAAGCTGATTTTCGGTATTCGTTGAGCGGAACCACCAGAACTCATTGTACGAGCGTGTATTCGAATCATAGAACAACCAATCAGGACCAAATGAGCGCCATAAGTCCATAGCGAGTGTGAAAATTCCCTGCACGCAATCCCTTCAGATTTAACTCATCTTGAGCGTTAGACGCTCGTTGATTATTTGACAAAGATGATGATGCAACAGTATTCCCAAGTACTACCATCCCGTAAAAGACAAATGATCGAATTGATGCGACTATATCTTCATTTTCATTGCCACCTGCACATTCTTCTTGCGCAACAAAACAATTCGTAAATGATGACACTGAATTGTTTGATGACTGCATGCATAGTTGCAAGTATTGAAGCATCAGCACGTATACATGTACAGACATGGCATCGCTTTGTTGTGAAAATTGGATCAATACAAAAAGAGTGCTCCGTTTTAGTCGGAAGTTGCCCCCGCCCCCATCGCTAACTGGCATGTTGTAGAAACGATTGAATACAGCCTACAAGAACTTTGTTGAATTCCAAGTTCCAATCACTGTCAGTATTATCGCTTGACTTGGTTTTACAATTGCCATTCAGTGTATCGCCTGCAAGTGATGACCGGTCCCCTCCATCGAGAACTGAATGAATAGTTTGAACCATCAATTCATCCTCCTTCAACTCATCATCGTCATCATCATCAGCAGCAGCAGTTGTTGTTGCATCCTGCAATGACGAGAGCGGAGTCCCCTCCCCATTACAGACTCGACGATCCACCAATGCCTCGATGAAATGCACCCACATTAATTCAGATTTCTTGGACACTTGTTTTCCATCATCTAGAATTACCGAATCTTGTTGCTGCTGTTGAGAATGTCTCAGCACTAGGCACCTCATAATCCATGCAATTTCAACATCCACTTCATCGACATCAAACGAGGAGGCACGCGCATGCAATGTTGCAGGAAGTAATTTGCGCAGTAGATATTGCTCACATTCCTCCACCCGATAGTTGTCATTTTTCTTGCTGTCGATGGTGGTGCGATAGTTGATCGCAGCTGTATCCTCTTCGGTATAGCGTAAAAAGATCACATGAATAGCAAGCCGAAGGAGGGCATAAGATGTGGATATTTTTGTATCATTAGATGATGTCACAGAGTTATTGTAGGCATGTATCAGCCGACCAATGAATAGTAATAGATTGCAATCATTTTCTTCTAAAGCCCTTTGCAGTGGTGAGGGTAACTGCGTGGAATTATCCTCTACAACTGCGGAAGATGGTTTGAATGATGATGTTGTTGCGGTGTCATTGTCGTTTTCATTTGCATTTCGTGGAGTAGCAGTTGTTGACAATCTGAGTAGCAATACGAGTGATGCCAGCTGTTGCTCGTCGTTCATTGTTGTGTATGATTCAGAAGATGATGGAGACGGACTTACTGATGGAGACAGACTCCAAGGTCCAAGATTCAATTGGAAGTGTGTGGCCAAGATCTAGAAGAGAGCTCTTGCTTAGTTTTGCTTGCAGCAAACACTTCTTTTCACGTAGGAACTGCTAACAAAGAAGGCGCTAACTACCACTCCCGTGCCATCTCATAGTGGAAATAGGGGCCGGAAATAGAGCAGCGCCGCAGCCTCATTTGCCACCAGAAATAAATAACCTAAAGCCCCACACACTGCTTATCACGCCGGCTTAGACACTAACTCTCTCTTCAATCTCATATACATCATAATCATGTGGGACACCAAATGCATTGCAAGTGCCTTCTGTTTCACTGCATCGAACATTCTGTACGTGATTCATGGTGCCCTCATGATGAGACAGAATTCCTCTTCCTCTCAACAAAAAATTTCCAATGCGAATGATGCCGCAATCAACAATAACATCTACGATGATAGCAACAGTTATAATCAGGCACAGACGCAGTCTCAGTTTCATCCGGTAAACTTTAATTTTACAGTGAGTTTTATAAAATTGATATACATGCATATTATTATTTTCATCGACCTACTTCTTCGATTAACACACTGGTATAAAATAACATCGTAATATTATGTAGCACTGGAAAGATCTCGACCCCGTCTACATTCAAAGCCGATGGATACAGCGAGAAGATTCTCGTGTGATCATGATGGCTGCTGCATTATTTGGCACATTAGCCTGGTTTTTCCTAATTGTTCCGATTGTACAAAGTGCGTGGATTTTGAGCAAGGGTGGGAGGAGGCTTGTTGGTCCTCATTTGCTCATGGCTTCGGTAAGTTGTTTGGGTGCTTGGGAGAAGTGCCTCTCATTAGAATTGCTGTAACTAAACGAGTTTTTCTCATTGATCACTCTCCTCTGCATATAAATATTGGCATATATATATAGTTGGGAGTCGTTGGCGGAATCATCGAATTATTAACACGTCTCATAGCGGTAGGGATGAATAATGCACAAGAATGGCTGGCCAAAGACTTCAATCTAAGTGATTGGGGCAGTGACGGAGAAAGTAGCGGGGATGGCTGGCGTGTTCTGGAAATGATCCACATCGTGACACGCGGTATGCTTCTTTGGATAGATTCATTTGAAGCCTTGACGATATTTGGTATTGTTCTTATCATTTGGTATAGTGTCGGATTGGAGCCAAAGTTTAAATATGTCAAGAAGAGATCTGCTTTGAGCGTTGAGACTGGCGTAGTTGCAGGTAGTCCAGAGAGTGCGAGTATTGTAATTGAGGATGAAGATGAGACAGAGGAGAGTGTTGGTGATGATTCACAGGTGGTAGCACCCACAACGCAACAACCGCCTTCGTCAGCATTTGAAGCTGTGTCTGAATACACAAAAGTTGAGGTCAAACCAACCTTTACAAAATGCTTTACCTACTATGGACTGTTTGTCGGCTTTTTGTCAGCGATCGACTTTGTGGCGGCTGTTTTACGTTTTATTAATTGGCCACTGTTCAGTAAGATTGCTATGGCGACACAAATTCTTGTGGGAGTCATCTTCTTACCCATTTGGCTCCTGATGTTTGCTAAGCAATTGGGTAGAGCGACGGATGGTTTTGAAAGGGAGGAGCAGCGTAGAATACGTTTGGATGACTGCACAGAAGATGAAGTGGCTGGATTGCTGGCATAAGCGTGAAACAGTGCTTCATGTTGCCGACACACTGAATGTGCAATATTATGAAGATTTTTGCTTGTGTAGGAAACGTGTCTTGACTACTTTGATTAACTTTTCTAAATTTTCTAGAATTACATGTACAAAATAAAATCCTCAACCATCTCTTCACTCACTCTAACTTTGCATGCAACGCGAGTAGATGCATTGAAGTGCTACTCGGTGTTTGTCATCTGACGAGCTAGCATAGGCACTAAGAGCCTGCATGTTTATCGCATCGCACTGAATGTACTGGATTGCATCGCATCCACCCGCCTTTTGAATGTAGGAAGCAAATGCCCACTGGCATACACACCAGTTCTCAACCTGACAAGACTCGTATTCATTTTCATGACACGGCATGTTGGCAGAACACCAATCCGATTGACCAGTTACTTGGCAGAAGTTCCGCCCGCTGGATGACATAGACGATAGATTGATGCAGATGTGGTGTGATCCAGCGTCATCCTGTTGGTCGACGCAACTACCAGTTCGTGTGTAGCCAGTGAGGGCGCTACCGTCAGATGAGCATGATTGAAGATCCTCGCCGTAAACATTCTTGGGGACGTAGTTGTCAGCAGCGACGGTGATAGTACCCACGAGGAGTAAGAGAGCTTGAAGCCAAATCATAGACGTCATCATCTTCAGCATTGAGTGAAATAATTGTGAGTTATGAGTGTTGTGTGTTGTGTCGGAATAGTGAATACTCCTATGTAGCTTGGCATGGTGATGACTCATTTTCGATGAAGAATGGAAGACACAAAAAAATAAATTATGACACAAGTCAAACCCAACCTGATCCTGAGCATAGGCTGCTCAAAATCATACCCCCAATACAGTTATGCTAATTAAAAGTTAAAAGTACTCGTTAGGAGTACCTAGGTGCTAATATCCCCCACTTCTGCCAGGCAAGCTATTAATTATCAAAATATACACCCGAGGAAGGTGGAAAAATAGTCGTTGCTCCAAAATGAAGAAAACGTGCCCCCCAAAATCGTTGGAGCCGTACTATCGTGCTTTGAGCTCTCCTTCGAAGAGTGATCGGTGGAACTCCTTGACCACCCCTCATGGCTGGGGTGCTGGTGGTGGTGGCTGTCATGGTTGCCATGTCATCTTTTGCTTTTGGCTTTCAGTGCAGCGTAGCGTAGGTGAAAAATGAAAAAGTGATGAAAATGAGAAGAAAACGTGCCCTCCAAAATCTTCGAAAAATTATCACTTTCACTTCTTCTTCGATCGATGGATCAATAGACACAGCCATCCCCAACATTGACAATGACAGCAATTCAATTAAACGCCGAGCAATGCTCCCAACTCAAATTTCCCGTGGGATGTCCAATCTGGTACAACTTTCCACCACGAAACGACAATGCCGAAACTTCAGCGTCTTCGTCTTCGACGTCATTGTTTCTGAAACGTGGAGTGATACAGGGAGCACTATTACGAGTGAATCAACTCTTTTATCAGGTTGAATATGTCGATAAGAATGGCAGGAATGTTGTGGAGGAAGTGGAGGATGGCACGTTTGGCTTTGGTGCGTCGTGCCCCGTGACTATTCTGCCCGTCGCTGCAGCTGCAGACGGACGTTCCGATGATTCGCTGGGGTTGGAAGGAGAGATCGTTCTATGTACTCCTTCCACTACCGATCGAAATGCATTTGTTTACACTGTCATGGTATTTCTTGATAGGGGATCAAATTTTCGGTATGAAGGTGGGATTGCAGAGAAGAGGGTCGTGTATCGCAAGGTCGAAGAGAGCATTGTTGATGAGAAGAATAGCAGAAGTGCTGCAGTGGGTGCGAAAAGCGGTGATGCAGATGCAGCGTCTCGTCAGCAAAGTGTATCAAACTCAGCAAAGAGTACAATGAAGGCCAGCGCTCTACAGATTGGTGGCAGTTATGAAGAGGGCGAGGTCATTGAAGCAATGCCGATGGGAGCGGCAAGTGCAAGAAATCGTTCTGTACCATCCTCAATCACCACTACTACTCGCAAAGCTGACGCAAATGCACCAGGAGGTACTAATGTTAGTCTTTCAGCTACCGATTCGTTCGGTAGTAACAATACCAACAATAACGCGTCTGCAGCCGATTCTTCCTCTCAATCTCGAAATAAGAAGCCAAGATATTTGAGCGAGTACGATGTCAGCATGTCAATGAAATCCAATGCGAATCAGATCAAGATGGCAGTTCCACTTTGGCTTCAGAAGGATTGCCAATCGCAACGCAAATTATTCTTCCACTTACTAGGGTCGAGTGGGTGTAATACAAAACGCATCGAATACAAATCGCGATGCAAAGTATTCATAGATGTCAAACTCGGCAAATTTGGCGATCCAACCATCAAAGGTCCGATGACAATCCACGTCGAGGCATTGAATACATCCACAGCACTCGCAGATCTAGTCACAGCACGGCAAATGATTCAAAGTCTTTTGCTCCAATTTGTAGGCAATGACGGCTCCAGAGGGCGATTGCTCTACGAAGTCGCACAAAGCTGTTTGGGACCTCATCGTCCCAAGGAATCAACGAGCAATGCTGTGAAAGATATCAATCCATTTCATCTATCCGTAGATAGTATAGGTGGGCAAGAATCTTTCATGAATGTAGTTATCCTCCCACGCGACTTCGGGCATGCACCGTATCTATTGTC
This sequence comes from Skeletonema tropicum, assembly GCA_037178625.1. Taxonomy (NCBI): domain Eukaryota; phylum Bacillariophyta; class Thalassiosirophyceae; order Thalassiosirales; family Thalassiosiraceae; genus Skeletonema; species Skeletonema tropicum. The sequence goes on along the minus strand of CM074139.1, from coordinate 1,277,715 downwards.
CAAAGAAATTTTGTACAAAATCAGAGCTGCCAATGCCTACATTAGAGTTGTAGCAAAAGAGTTCAAGATTCCAACAAAGCTTTGCGACCCCTACGTGTTTGTAGTTGGAAAGAGTTATCAGAGTGTCGACCGAGCAGTTGACATTGTGCAGGAAGTTATTAGGAGCAGGAGTCAAGAAGGCAATGAAATGTAATGAAAGCACTTTGGCGCTCTAGAGATAGAGATAAAGCAAGAGAAGCAGGCATCTCATGGTAGAACGAGCGACATACAAGAGCCTCGTAGAAAGAAGCTATTGGAAATGTAAAATGTGCCCGCCCTACTCAGCCCAAAGTTCTATAGTTAACATGTAGTATGTACAATAACTAATTAATCATTTTATTAGCTCATTTCCATGAAGTATTGACGGGAAAATCTATAAATCAAAATATTATTTATCTTTCTAAAAATATTCGAAACTCTCAATGCAAAGCCCCCCACACGCATGCGTGCTCAATGGTCAATAACTGGCAAGTGGTCATTCTCTTTCTCTCTAGAGAGAGGAGTAACTCACACTATCTTGTCTTGATTCGATGATGAACTTTACCAACGTCCATCTCTATCGAACCAGCTGCAGCCGCATAATTAGGTTTCAACACCTAAGAAGAAGGAGAATAGCAGCAAATTATTATCAGTTTGCATCACGGAGCTTTTCTTGTGCTCCCGTGGCTCCAGTAACATCATCACCATCATCAGACAAAACAAGCAGCAATAGTAACACACCAATCGACAATAGCAAGTACTCTAAACCTCTCATCACCGATGAAGGGTATAAAAATCTTTCAAGCATGATCCAAACACTGCATCGTCCGGTCTCGGTTTAACATGGGGATCCGTATTGTGGCCTTCGGGATCTTGTCTTGCAAAATATCTGTATTGGAAGCAGCAGCAGCGACAGCAGGATGATGATGATGATGATGTGGATCGTATCAACAAAAAAACTCGTATATTAGAATTGGGATGTGGCACAGGCGTAGTGGGTTTAACCTGTGCCAAACTTGGTGCAGGACATGTCACACTATCGGATTCCGCCTCTGAGCTTTGGCCTATATTACGAAAATCAATAGAAGGCAAATAATATTGATGAGACGGTGACAACAATGAACATTTACAATTTGGATTGGAGAGATCCATCCACATTTTTGAATCCATCGGTTACAAGTAGTGATGATAATCGGTTTGATTTGGTTGTAGCAGCGGATGTTTTGTATGCTGGAATGGATGGACTGTTCGCCCGAACTTTGGCGTCTCATTTACCGTCTAAGGATGAAATTACTGATGTACATCATGATCCTCCTGTGGCAATTATTGCCTGTCCACTATCGAAGTGATTCACCACTCTTTAATTTCTTTGGTATTGTGACACGACTTGGGTTGGAACTTGGATCGACTTGAGGATGGGAATGGGAGTGCAGTGGGTGCTGCTCCCGGTACTAATTTATCTGAGGCTTTTGATGACAGTTCATTTGTTCCATTGTGTGGTGGAGGAGGAGATGAAGGGGAGGAGAGTAGATGGAGGAATGTTGCAAAAGATCCTACATTTTCATCATTGAATCATGATCGAATTCAGATCTTTAGGGTGCGCAGAGTTAGTGGTACATCCGCAGATGCACGGGCTATACGGAGGGTTGGAAGAATTTAAAGTTGATGACAATCACAAAAGAGCAACACATTTTCTGATTCAACATCTAATCTATTGGATGTAATGATTGTACTATTTGTTGTTTTCATGTTGTATTTGTAGACTAATGTTGGTTTGTAACAAAGCCAATACCGCCCTCATAATAATATCATCTAAGCATCAGCATCATCCGCAATAGCATTCAAATGATCCTCAATCTCCTCCTCCGTCAAACATCGAAACCTCCCCTCCTTCCCCTGAACACACGCCACCTCAATCTCATTCCCCCTAAAGTCACTCCCCAACACACTCCCCAAACAAACAATCGCCGTCCTCACCGTCTCATCGAACGTATAACTCTCAATCCTATCCACCCTCTTCTCCAAAAAGTTCGTCGCCTCCTGCTCCTTCGCCCCCGACGCAGTCCCCTTAAACGGCAAATAATGCCCCGCAGGATCCACCTTGAGCACCGTCGGTCCCTTCTCCTCATCCACCCCCACAATCAGCAACACACACGCCAGAGGCCTCATACTCGCACTCTGCGTATTCACCTGTGCCAAATCGGCCATACGCTTGGCCAACACTGCCGGAGGAATCGCATACCCATATTTAAATTCAAAATCGGCCGCTTCATATCTCATACGTTGGACTGCCGAATGACAATCGGCAATCATACCCGTGGCAAGGACTCCTATTTTAGGTGTAATGTTAAACACGTGACTGACCGAATCGGGTACGATGAGACGATCGGGGACCTTGCGTTGGGTGACGACTACGGCGGTGTCGGCACCGCGGAGGGCTATGCCCGTGAGGCCCGAGGCGGAGGAGGCGGCTTTGAAGGCGTATTCCATTTGGTAGAGGCGGCCTTGGGGGGAGAAGATGGAGATGTGGTGGTCGTAGTTGCTATCGCGGGACATTTTGAAGGGGGGTTGTTTTTATATAAAATAATTTAATGATGATGATAATTAGTAATTGGTTGGTCGCCGAGTATGTTGTTGTGTTTACTGTCTTCTGCTATCGAATCTAGAACTCTAGTCAATGGTTGGTTTGCTGCTAAAGGACGGCGTCAAATACTAATAATTGGTAGCGTAGTGAAAAATGATCATTTCGATGGGCTTCATTTTGGATCTATTTCTGGAGAGGAGAATCGAGAATCCTAAAAGTGGAGAATGGAGAAAGGAGGAATAGTCTGGTAAAGATGAGAACTTGCTGCCGACATTTGACTTCCAATTCTCTCAACAAGACCGACTCTTGCATCTCTCTGTGGCTTGTGGCTTGCTTGATGTGATAGCAAAGCTACGGTATGGTGCAGTAGATGTCTGGGAGATAGCTTGCAGTTTGCAACAATTGATGATGCGTCTTGAGATCAAGAAGTCGAAGAGTGAAGGAATACATTGAAGAACAGACAACTCGACAGAACAACTTCAAGAATAGAAGCCATAATGTCCACGACATCGTCATTCGACGTGTACAAGTCAGAATTTGTCTCCACAATAGAGCAAATCAAATCCAGAATTCAATCAAAAAATGATACTGCTGATGAGATTGATGAGATGCTAAAGCAAGCACAGGATCTGTTGAAGCAGATGGGTTTGGAGGCAAGAGGGATGGATGATGCAGCTGTCAAGCGTGATTTATTGGCAAAGGTAAGATGATGTAGACATCTACTATATACAGCATCCATACTCCTTTCCTTCTAAACTCACACATGTTGGCTCGCTCTGTAATATTATGTTACTTGATTCAGGTGAAAGAATACAAAGCACAACTAGCAAATCTACGCACCGAATACGAGAGAGCAGCACTACTTAAAGTAGTGGACAACAATAATTCCAATGATAGCGGAGCGAGCTCCTCCATCATAATCGATTCACGAAGCACCACCGTACGATCCCAAAATGAAACACTCCTCAATGCACGAAACGCCATTGCCGAGACGGAAGGTGTGGCAATGGACATTACAGACGATTTGAGTCGGCAGCGAGAAACTATGAATAGTGCTCATGGACGAGTAAATGAGGTAGCGGATATGGCGGAGAAGGGTGATGGTATTTTGAGGGGTATGTTGAGGAGGAATAAGTTTTGGCAGGGCAAATTGTGGTAATGATAGAAAAGCTACATTTGTATCCATCCTTGCTGTGTTACATTGATTTCATTCGTCATCTAGAAATCTGGATGCTGAAACGTTATGACTCATGCCGCTAAAGAGGAAGGTACATATCTAGTTCAAGGGAAACTCTCCCTCACATGCAAAGGGCAACAACACCTGCTAAGAAGGCTTACTTTCTTCATTCTTTATCTGATGTACAAGAATCAAACTCGCATATTACTAAATTACAGGGAGTGTATTCATTATATTGTATCAATGGAGGGAGGAGGATGCCGTCCACCAGCATCCACACACCGAAACCATCTAAAATCCCTCTGTTGTTAGACCTGACACAACAGAAGCATCAGCATTATCCCCGCCCAACTCTAAAGCAATTCGACTATTTGCGCCCATTGCCGCCACTCCACTCACACCAGGAGCAGCCACCATCTCTCCAAGACCTTCATTTTCGCTCCAAATGGATGAATCGTCTTCTAATGGATCTAAGGTACCGGGTGTTGCAGCGGCTTCCTCTTGCTGTTTGCGTCGGATATTGGTGTACAAACCAATCGCAAAGAATGCAACAGTACCAATAGCCACCATTGATATAAATCCTGATTTAACCGGATCACTTCCGATCGTTTTGCTTGACAAATTGACGTAACTTTCGGTCATTGTTGTTTCTTCTTCTGTAGTTGGATCTTCTTCTTCTTCAGAATCATTGGTCGACTCACTTTCAGACGAGGCGTCGTTGGTAGAGGAATAACCGCTGCTACCATCTCCGTAGGCACTTGATGTGTAATCACTTCCAGTGGCATTTGATTCAGATTCATTGGTAGAAGAAGACGAACCATTGCCATCTCCGTAGCCGCTTGATGTATATTCACCTCCAGTGGCAATTGATGCAGAGGAGCTATTAGCATCTCCATTTGATTTGTTATCACCTTCAGTGGCATTTGATCCAGAGGAGCTATTAGCATCTCCATTGGCACTTGATGTGTTATCACCTCCAGTGGCAATTGATGCAGAGGAGCTATTTGCATCTCCGACACTTGATGGGTTATCGCCTCCAGTGGCAATTGATGCAGAGGAGCTATTAGCATCTCCGTGGACACTTGAAGTGTTATCACCTCCAGTGGCAATTGATCCAGAGGAGCTATTAGCATTTGCATCTCCATGGACACTTGATGGGTTATCACCTCCAGTAGCAATTGATGCAGAGGAGCTATTAGCATCTCCGTGGGCACCTGATGTGTTATCACCTGCGGCATTTGATCCGTTGCTACTAGAGCCATCATCTCCGTCAACATTTGACGAATTTTCGTAACCGCTGGTGGAAGTGTTGTCACCCTCGCTTAGAGATGCGCTAATTGTGGAAATGTCGCTGTCGCCCCCATTGACGCCAGATTCACTCGATGTCGCAACCTCAAGCGCATTTGTAGACGGACTCCCAACAGAGTTTTCAATTGTATCCGGGTTCTTGTCTTGAGCATCAGGTGCCGCTTCTTGGCCATCTTCCACAGTGGTAGCCACTGCATCAGCTTCTGTGTTTGCAATGGCTGATCCAGTTGATGATTGAGTCTCTACATCCGCCTTGCCAGCTGCATCGGCTGCATCAAGCAATGATTCAGTTTCTACATCAGCGTCGGTGTTTGGACCGGCTGTTTCGGTTGATAATTCGGTCTCTACAGCAGCGACGGTGTTTGTTTCAGCTGCGTCAGTCACTAATTCAGTCTCTGCCGCAGCGTCGATATTAACATCGGCTACTTCAAACGGTGATTCGGTCTCTGCAGTAGCGTCATTATTTGGAGCGGCTACTTCGGTCACTGCTTCAGCCTCTACATCAGCGGCGGTATTGGCATCGGCTGCTTCGGTCACTGCTTCAGTCTCTGCTGCAGCGTCGATATTAGCATCGGCTGCTTCAACCAATAGTGCAGTCTCTGCAGTAGCGTCTGTATTTGCAGCGGCTGCTTCGGTTACTGCTTCAGTCTCTACATCAGCGGCGGTATTGGCATCGGCTGCTTCGGTCACTGCTTCAGTCTCTGCAGCAGAGGCGGTATTGGCATAGGCTGCTTCGGTCACTGCTTCAGTCTCTGCAGCAGCGTCGATGTTAGCATCGGCTGCTTCAACCAATAGTGCAGTCTCTGCAGTAGCGTCTGTATTTGGAGCGGCTGCTTCGGTTACTGCTTCGGTCACTGCTTCAATCTCTACATCAGCGGCGGTATTAGCATCGGCTGCTTCAGTCACTGCTTCAGTCTCTGCAGCAGAGGAGGTATCAGCATCGGCTGCTTCAGTCTCTGCTGCAGCGTCGATGTTAGCATCGGCTGCTTCAACCAATAGTGCAGTCTCTTCAGGAGCGTCTGTATTTGGAGCGGCTGCTTCGGTTACTGCTTCGGTCACTGCTTCAGTCTCTACATCAGCGGCGGTATTAGCATCGGCTGCTTCGGTCACTGTTTCAGTCTCTGCAGCAGAGGCGGTATTGGCATCGGCTGCTTCGGTCACTGCTTCAGTCTCTGCTGCAGCGTCGATATTAGCATCGGCTGCTTCAACCAATAGTGCAGTCTCTGCAGGAGCGTCTGTATTTGGAGCGGCTGCTTCGGTCACTGCTTCAGTCTCTAAATCAGCGGCGGTATTGGCATCGGCTGCTTCGGTCACTGCTTCAGTCTCTAAATCAGCGGCGGTATTGGCATCGGATGCTTCAGTCACTGCTTCAGTCTCTGCAGCAGCGTCGATATTAACATCGGCTACTTCAAACGGTGATTCGGTCTCTGCAGGAGCGTCTTTATTTGGAGCGGCTGCTTCGGTTACTGATTCAGCCTCTACGGCAGCGTCAGTATGTGGAATGGCTTCTTCGGTTACTGATTCAGCCTCTACCTCGGGGCTGCCCGCTGCATCAGCACCATCCAAAGCTGACCCGCTCGCTGCCTCACCCTCTCCTATCGGTGATCCCACATCTCTATCTGCGTCTGATGCTGCCCCGGAGGATGGTTCTTCTTCCTTCTCTACATTGGCTGGTTCTTCTGATGGTACTTCCTCCGTGGATGATGATTCCTCTTCCACTTCCATATCTGTATTGTTAGGAGAATCAACTTCGCCTACTACTGCAGACGATGACGTGTCTGTGTTTGCGGCATCCAACTCGATCACTGCAGCCTCTGAAGGTTCAACTAGCAGCTCATCCACCGTTGACGTAGCATTTTCTTGGATGGTCTCTGATGTGATCTCCTCATCAAGGAAACCGAAGGCCTCAGCGGACAAACCTGCTTGGACTAAAGTAGCTTCCTGCTGCTCCAGTTGTTGTGGTTGTGCTGAATTAAACTCTTCAGCATCAACCGTTGTTTCTTCTTCAACATCAAACGTTGTTTCTTCTTCGAAAATCACCATATCATTGCTAATCTTATTGCTCTCTTTACTCCTACTCCTTGACCTTGATCTCTTGCTTCTCTTAGAACTCTTGCTTCCTCGTAATCCCTTGCTCTTACTTGACTTCTTCTTAGAGTAATTTCTGACAAGTTGTTTCTTTTGACTGGTCACGTGATTGGTTAGCCCGATAACCCCGGTGGCAAGGAAGAGTGCTGCTACGATCATCACCTTCTTCGCTCTCTTTTCTGTAAAGTGAAGAGTTGTCGCGGGTAGCTGCAACACTCTTCGTGTGGGTGCTAAATCTTGGTCATCATCGTCGTCTTCGGCATACTGAGATCGATCAATGAACTTCTCCGGTGAAACTGACGGTTCCATCATCTTTCGTTGTTGTTTCTGTGTATGGAGGTGATTGCAGCTGTTCTGATCAGCTTCTTTGTTGGGCATAGTGTGTGATTGATGTTGTTGTGCAGTATTGCAAGCAGTATTGGCGAGATAATGTTTACGAATAAGTCGTCGACGTTGTCTTATCATGGATGGCTATCGACGAAATAGTGAAAGAACGCGAACAGCTATTTTTTGTAGAAGCACACAAAAATCAATCGCCGATTATTTTGGCACACACAATTTCACTTTCTTATAAAGTTATTCAGTTCCTTCGTGACAAAAAGCTGTACCACTTTTGTATGATTCCTACATAGAGTTTGTCAACGGAATGCTTCTGGGGAGGACACCATCCGGATCAAAGCAACGGTCAAGACAAAAATAGTTGGCCATCAACCAGCGAGAAATGGCCACCACCACCCATTACGAAATCCCCTACGAAACACATAACATCTCCAACAACTTACCGACCTATCTTGCCTACCGCTAAAAAGCCCATGTGTATCACCACACGAAAGCCCACGCGATGCACATGACATCACTACAACTTATCAGCAAAAAAATATAACACTCCCCTTCAAGAAAGCCCACGCGATGCACATGACATCTCAACAATCATCACGCACATTCTTTTTTTAGAGGGGCAAAATCGACCTAAACCATGGGATTATTGCCGTAGTAATGATACTACACGCCAAAAATTTACCGAAATGTGTGCATCTCTTGATATGTTCTTCTAAAGACTCTTTTGAACCACATATCCAGAAATGCACACATTTGGGTTAAAGTAGGTAGTGATTTATGGCACCACAAAGATGAGAGCTGCCAGCAGCGCATAGCACATCACGCATCGCATCATGCATCATAAAAAATCATCATCATCACATCCATCACCATCAGCCAACGGACGCACAAGGGAGAAGTGGACCATCTGAACCCTACCGTTCGTAGGTAGTATCTGCAGCAGCACAATAAAAAACATCATCATGATGATGATAAGCACTTCTTCAATAATTACCGTCTCATTCTTCGGCCTTTTCTGTGTCAAATGTCACTCCTTCGCTCCACGACCAACCAAATTATCTTCCTATCCATCATGGACATCAAAACGACACAATAACAATAATCGTCCGGTAATAGTCAGTCAACTACATGCATCATCCACAAAACATCAAAATGAAGGAAGCAAGAAACCAAAGAATAAAAAGCCACATAATCGTACAATTGATAGAAGAAAATCACCAGCACTATGGAGAGATGATTTTGAATATTCAATTGCACCCGTTGGTCTTCAGCAGCAGCACCAATCATCCGGAACTTCCTCCGTACAGCAAAAGATTGTAACTGAGCCACCTGAACTAATGTCTCCAGCAGGCGGATGGCCGCAATTAAAAGCTGCAGTAGCCAATGGTGCCGACGCAGTGTATTTGGGACTCACATCTTATTCGGCTAGAGCACGTGCTTCTAATTTTGATCCAGATCCTACGTTGCTTTACAAATACAGTGATGATACTAATTATGAACCGAAGGAAGGGGAGGCTGCATCTTTGGCCCAAGCAGTCAAGTTTGCTCATCAACATCATGTACGAGTGTATGTAGCATTCAACACATTGGTATTCGACGAGGAGTTACATGAGGTGCAAGAGTTAATTGAACAAATTTGGGAATGTGGAGTAGACGCAGTAATCGTTCAAGATGTGGGTGTTTCCAAGATTGTCAAGGAGGTGGTGGACTCCCTATCTGCAAAAATGGAAGAGGAGGAGGGATTGGGAATGGTAGGGAAGGGATTGGGTGGAGCTAGGATGGAGATTCATGCATCTACGCAGCAAACTGTGACGTGTGCCGATGGGGTTGAGTTTGCTGCCCAAAGGACGAATGCTACACGTGTCGTTCTCGGGAGAGAACTGTCCTTGACAGAGATTGCGCAGATTACTACGAATACTGACATTGAAATTGAAGCGTTTGTGCATGGTGCACTTTGTGTTTCATACTCGGGCCAATGTTTCTCATCGGAGGCATGGGGTGGGAGATCGGCAAATCGAGGTCAGTGTGCACAGGCTTGTCGGCTCCCTTATGGATTGATTGCCAATGGGGAATTGAAACACTTGAGCTTTGATGGTATTGAAGGAATAATGGGAGGTAAACAATTGCAGAATAATGATGTTGATGAAGTACAATACTTGCTGAGTCCACAAGACCTCTGCGGACTAGAACATGTGGAAGGGTTGGTTCGAGCGGGCGTATCGTGCTTGAAGATTGAAGGGAGGCTTAAAGATTCATCCTACGTTGCAGCTACAACTCGGGCATACCGACAGGCTATTGATGAAGCATGGGAAAAGGTACTGGGAGAACAAAGTACTTCATCTGTTTCCACCAAACGTATTTTGTCTTCGCCCGAAGAGCATGTGTCAAGATCAGATCTAACTCATGTCTTTGCACGTGGTCAAGATGAGAATCACGATGGCTTGACTGCGGGATTCTTCGAGGGTCCAAAGCATCAACGATTGGTCAGAGGTCGATCACCTAGGCATAGAGGTGTCCATCTCGGAAGAGTCGTCTCCTCGAACAGCGGTGTGCTCACTATTCGTTTTGACGATCGTTTGATGGATGAGGCAGAATTTCCATTGAAACGGGGAGACGGTATTGTCATTGATAGGGGGATGCCACAAGATGAAGAGCTCGGTGGACCAATCTACGATGTGCGGTGGAATGCTAGAGATGCAACTGCAGATATTAGATTTGGGAGAGAAGTTGAACACCGCTGGATGGATAATGATAGACGATCCCGACAAAAGATGGCACCAAACGGCGCACACGTTTGGAAGACTGCCGACTCGGATGTATCAAAACGAATGAAGAGACTGGCTGTTTTGGATCCACCCAAATCGCCTGCCAAGGTTGTAGTGAGTGGTGGAATTGGCCAGCCGCTAACTGTAAAAGTTATTGACACCAGGAGCGGAAAAGTGGGCGAAGCATCTAGTATTGATCTCCTCGAAGAGGCTCAGAAGGCAGGCTTGAGCGCTAAAACAATCCGTAAAGCAATTGGAACGCTCGGCAACAGTCGCTGGAATTTGATCAACGAAGATATTGACTCGAGTTCATTGGAAGATACCGCATGGTGCCCGATGTCATTGATTAAAGAGACGAGACGCCAAGCGCTGGATAATCTCGTCAAAGCAGTTGAAGGCACAACCAAGGATGGTGAAGAAAAGACTAGTCAGCCGAACCTCTCTTACAATGATGAAGTTGTTGTCGACCAACTGCTCAGCGAAATTTCAACAAATCTCATTCAAGAAAATGACTCGTCACAAGCCAATGTTCAACTTTCAGTTCTAGCAAGGAGCTATGAACAAGTAGATGCACTCTGCTCCATGATAGAATCATCAAGTGGTGGAACTCACAAGGTAGATGAAATCGTTGTTGACTTTTTAGAAATCGACGGTATACGAGCTGCGGTCTCTCGTATTCGTAAAGTGAATGGTGTCCGCGTAGTCGTAGCTAGTCCAAGAATTATAAAGCCAGGCGAAGAGGGGATTTGGAGAACACTCTTGCGAACCGAACCGGATGGGATCATGATTCGATCCACAGGACTACTGCATAGGCTGACGCAGTTGGGTGGTGCAGGTCAGCAAGTAACAATTCAGAGTTCAGAGGGTGACGAAACGATTCAAGTTGCTATCCCTGAGCTGATTGGAGATTTTTCATTAAATGCTGCAAACGCAATCACGGCCTTTGAACTACTTCAGTCTGGACTAGATAGAATCACTGCCGCATATGATCTCAATGCCAACTCTATCACTGAGCTTGCAACACTTTTGGGTAGTAAAGCATCTCAGCTTGAAGTTGTAGTGCATCAACACATGCCAATCTTTCACACGGAGCATTGCGTATTTGCAAGGTTTTTGAGCAAGGGAGACTCCTACCAAAACTGTGGCCACGTGTGCACAAGAAACGCAGTGCATCTACGTGATCAGAATGGGAAAGATAACTTGGTGCTGGCAGATATGGGGTGTCGCAATACCGTGTTCCAGGCCGAATCACAGTCAGGTGTTGATTCATTGAATGAGTGGGTCAGAGCAGGTGTTGGTCATGTGAGGATAGAGCTCGTAGATGAAAAGGGCGATGATGCTGTGAACGTTGTCAATGCTTATATGCAATTTTTGGAGAAAGAGAAGCAAGCAAGTGAAGTTTGGTCCATATTGGAAGGTGTGCGTGATAGTAATGGGCGGATGTCGGGGGTTGGCTTAGGATCGCTGAGGAACTCGGTTGAGAGAAGGAGTGGAGAGATTACTTCTAATATTCATTAATGTGTTAAAGATGTTCAAGAGTACGACACGAAATGGAAGATTTCGATAGAATCTTTAGAGAGTTTGTTCCATCGACAACAATTCTTAAAAGAAGTTCACGTCTGAAGGTGTACGAGAGGAATCAGTACAAACTGATCTTAGAGCCCCTAAGACATTCGAAGAGTGTGCAAACAAGTACACGACATGATGAACATAGTTCACAATGTCATATTTGACCATAGTGATAGTCTTATAAAATTAGAAATGAGTAAACTGCAACATGCCACATCTATAAAATTAGAAATGAGTAAACTGCAACATGCCACATCTATAAAATTAGAAATGGGTAAACTGCAACATGCCACATCTATAAATTAGATTAGGATAAACTGCAACATCTTGAGTTTATCACAGTATTTGTCGAATAAGAGTATTCGTCTGCTTACAAGTCCAACGTAGGATAGCAGAGCATTTCAACATTAATGTTGCTTATGTCACATTCAATACAATAACTTCCTTGTGGTACACAGAAGCAGCATGGTCCGAGCCAAAGTTAATCTCAGCATGAAGTACTTCCGTAATGTACTTAATTCCAGTAATTCGAAGTAGTCTCCTGAAAGTTGCAGAGTGCCATACCTTCTCAACTGACGTGACTTGAGGGACCTCGCTCAAGTTATCAGTCACTCCTCGCATTCCCTTGGTGAAGTTGACATTTTCATTCCCTTGCCTTGAAGTTGGGCCTGAATGACCCAAACCAAGAGCTTGATTGTCAGTGGAAAGTAATAATCTTGGCACTGACCGTGTGTGGGTGACCTTTGATTCCCTTGTCTTTCGGCCTGAATGACCCAGAATGCTCACTTAAAAAGTGATTCAAACAAGTACAAGTTCGGTTCTAGCGAATCCAAAGGCCTGAAAGACCCCAATTACACACATGCGCGGTCATAGATGGATGCGACACTTGCAGATTTTTGATTGCTGGCATAATTCTCAATCACGGTCACAAGGAATGTGGGAAAGACATTTTTCAAGATCCCGTCATCGCTAATTTGAACAGAGGAATAAGTATTGTAGTCGCTACATTTGTTTCACGAACTATGCAATGGCCTCTCGCTCTCTTCAAAAGGTCTCAGTCACTACTGTACCACATCGTACATATCCACAACACACTCGAAGTTTGCACGCTCTGCAACGCTTGCCATAAAAATTGCAACTATCGTAACGACGATGTGTAGAAATATGTCGCCTCGTATTGAACAAGATCGTGACATTGAGCTCGGCTCATCCTCATTACACGAAGAAGAAGATGAAGAGACGACGACGATCAGGCAGCCTCTCATCAAGGGGGACACCTTAGCTTCCCCCGCCGATGATGCAGATGACTCTCCATCTGCCACCACCACCACCACCACCACCATGGTGAAGGAAGACACCAAAAAGTCATTATCCACCAAGTCCAAGTCCGACGCCGGCTTTGGCTCAGCCTTCCTAGAAACACTCCATCCAACCCATCAAATGATCCTCCTATCATTCGCCATGTTTTTATTCTTCGGCATGCACAACGTCCTACAAGAAGCCATCGTCAATTTATTAGCCAACACATCATCATCCTCCACCTCCAACAAGGCCGATGGCACAATCATGCTCGGCTTTGCCGAATGCACCGGCGTCCTCTTCTTCAGCTACCTCGAACGAGTCCACATCGCCCACGAACGGGGGTTCCATCGAGTCGCCCCCCTCAAAGCCTACCCCCTCCTAACACTATGTCTGTTCGCCTCCAGCAGTCTTTGCAACATGAGTCTCTCCTACATTAACTTCCCTACCAAGGTGGTATTCCGATCGTGCAAGTTGGTCCCTACCATGATCATTGCCACCATTGTGAACAAACGGATATTCGCTTCGTATGAATATGTCTGTGCCCTATCCATCTGTGCGGGACTTGTCCTGTTTGCCCTGGCAGATTATACACTCAACCCAATGAAATTTGATGCCACCGGATTGGCATTGGTAAGCGGGAGTGTCGTTGCCGATGCGATATTACCCAATGCCCAAGAACGACTATTCCGTGAGGGTAGTTCCAGGTTGGAGGTGACTGTGTTTAGTAACCTCTTTACCTTTTTGGCCATGGCGGTCATTACGGTTGGGAATGGAACGTTGTTGAAATTTGGTAAGGTCATGGCACAGGATCATACTATTGCTTTCTACTTTGGAGTGTATACTGTTCTATCGTACATTAGCATCTCGTGCTACATGACACTTGTGAAGAGGTTTGGGGGTGTTACGGCTGTACTACTCACAACTGCACGCAAGGCCATGACATTGGTGCTTAGTTTCCTACTCTTCCCCAAGGGATTTTCGTGGCTGTATGTTCATGGAAGTTTATTGGTGTTGGGTGCTTGTATGGTGGCGAGCATCATGAAGAAATTAGAGAAAGTGCCATATCAAAGTAGTCGGAAGCGTGATGATGATGATGATGATGAAAAGTATTCTACGAGCTACAGAGATCAGCCCACGGAGGATTTAGAGGCATCAACGCATTCAGATGATCAGTCGACGGCTGGGGCAGTCAATAGTGGTATGACCCGTCGAGGGGCGGCTGTTGAAGTAGTATAGATAGAATAGAAATCATAACGAGCTAACTGAGAAAAGTAGTGTAACGAATAATATAGTCTCCTTCGCGACATCAAACGCTCTCAGAGGCGAGGGTGGTGTGTAAAATTTATCAGGTTCATTTGGACTTCACAAAAACTTTCAGTCATCTAAATCATTTCATACAATTTATCAATTTTCTATCACGTTGAATCGACGTCAACAACAACAAACTATTACAACATTCATCCAATGAACGCAGACGTTTCTAAGCGGCGCTGCAACAGAGCGAGCACGATCAATTATTTACCTACATTGGAACAAGCTCTTCCAAACTAATCGATACTCCCCTCCTCTCCGTACCCACTCTCTCACTCTCCTCTCTACTAGAATATTCCGAGAAGCTCTTGCTTCGTCTCTTGATCAATCTCCTACCACTACTACCACTAGTAGAACTGATATTAGTCGCACCTTGAACATCCAGAGGATTCAACCTAGTCAAATCATCACTGGCAAGTCCACTACGACAAAGCATGCCCCTCAACAAAAAGTAATACTTGGCATATTCAGAAGCGCCAACCTTCACCCTATACTGAAGGGCACTCAACAGAGCAATCTCCAACTCATTCGTCCGTTGCAACGAAAAGGTCATTCCACAGGGACCAATCTTGGAAAAGTCACAGTTCCACATGCTCAAATCATCCCATACCTTGCTTGCAAGGACCATGCACGAGAATAGGATGGATCTCCAATTGTCCGGCTGGGGACGTAATTCCCCCTTGGTCTTCTTGATGAGACGTTCGACGTAGATCAACGATATAATGATACATTCAGTCTCCATTTGGGAACGGACAAAGATGGACCGGTAAAAGTCTGTTACGGCCTCGAGGGTGGGGATGGATTGGATGTCGAGACTGCGATAGTCTCCATGGGGTCGGCAGTCTTTGAATACTGCATACTTGGAATCTTGGGATGGTGCGGATAGATAGGGGGAGGCTGTTCTACTATCAGCTGCTGCTGTTCCTGTTGCTGCTGCAGTGATGGTATTGGCAACAGCACTTGATTGAAGCAAGTGAGCACGAAAGACACCACAAACACACTTGATCATGGCATCCTGATCTGGAGCAGCGAGTGTAGTACCAACATGAATGGTACCACAAGTGTTACGCTTGGTCACCAAGGCTGGCTTGGATAACTCTCTTCGGGGATTGGTCGATTGGCCGGGAGAGCCAAAACTTGATGTAGTGCATAGACGGTCCTGAATAGACTCTTCGGACGGTGTCAATGGAGAATATTCAAACATAGCGTCCGACGACAGGGACACATTGACACCCTCACGTTCCGAAGTGAGATGAAGACTTGACAAAATATCCATCGCTTGAGTCGTGGGCGTGGTGCACTCCAGAAAGCTCTTCTGATCACCACCAGCACCCATGGCAGGAGTAAAGACATGATCATTCGCCAAGAGAGGATTCAACTGCCTCGCTAGGTCCATCTCCATCTTGGATATAGTACGGACCAACTCGGGCTTGTCAATAACGGGCTTGGAGGAATTACTCTTGATACGTTCCAATTTACTCTTCTTGACGAGTGGGAGGACCTTGTCGTTTCGTTCTTCTTCATAGAGGAGTGAGGAATCACGAGAGAGTTTGCTTTCGATGCTAAAGGTTGGAGAGAAGCTTTCCATGCGGACACAGTCAGTGATACCATTCATGGCATCATCACTGCGTCCACTACCGGGACTATCCTCCAACGAGGATGAGGAGGAAAGGACTGAATTATCTGCCGATATCCATCCCTGAATCCAGTCATTATTCCCACCATTGGCACTGTAGAGACTACCCTCACACGAGGAAGAAGGCTGAGTCCAACTCTCACTAATCTCGGCAGTATCCGCAGTACCAGGCGAAATAGATGCCATATCCTTCATGGTACTCTTCCCAAACACCATACCTTCACTACCACCACACTCAAACATACTACTCCCACCACTACTACTCTTAGCACCAGCGCTCAACCTCTTCAAAATATTCTGTTCCATCTCCTCAAAAAATTCCTTTTGAATCCGTTCATTCCGTTCAATCTCAAGCCGTTCTGTTTCGGAGACTAGTTCGAGTGGTTTCTTCCAGCGGGATTCACGTGTGGTGATGTTCCAGTAGTAGGTTTTTTGTGTTTTGGGGCAGATGGCTGTGCGCCATTCCGTGGATTTGGGTGGGTTTTTGGTGGTGGTGGTGGTGATGATGGATTTTTCGGTGGATGACTTTTGCATGTCTGCTCGTGTGGATGCCGAGGATTCAGTCTTCTTGTCAGCAGTGTTGGTGTTTGGAGGGACGTACTCTTTAGAGCTCGTCCTCTCACGTCGCTGCTGCTGCTGTTGCCGCTGCTGATGGCTCGGTCTTCTCGTAAAGCTAAACATGTTCAAGATTCCCTCCAAAGGATTATTACTGCTTTTGCTGGAGCGTTCGCTTTTGATGTTTGCGTCGTCACTACTAGCCTGGGGGGATGATGCTCCGAGGGAGATTTCGGAATATTGCCTCTTAATCTGCGTTTGATGCATTGGTGGTCAACAACTCTATGCTATTGTCTCTATTGCCTCTATTGAAGAGGGGTGTTAAAGAGTGCTTTGTTAGAGGATTACAGGTGAAGAGAGCTTAGTGCAACTCGCTTGTGTTGGTTCGTATGTGATCACTGCGGGAGACAGGCGGGAAAGGCACTCCGATTTTCATGAGAACGGAAAATGGTGGAAATTCGAGAAGGGCCGTTAGTTTACGTTCGTTCGACCGTTCAAAATCTTTTTTGAATTTTGGGGGCCGTTAGACTAACTTTTGGCGTGGTGGGGCATATGTCATTTGGTGTATCATGGGTTTTAGTGCATGGGCGCAGGGTTTTAAGGTTAACTCGTATTTTCTCCCTCCAACTCGCCAAATGATTAAATGACACGTGTCTTTGGCCCTCGCGGCTTCCTCTTTGATCCCGTATCGACTCCCACAACCCGTTAGAGAGGGTCATGTGCGAATCCGTGCGTTTCGTACGATTTCAATGCTGTTTGGCAAGATCATTTTTTCCACGACAGCAACTCCTTCCTCTTCCTAACTTGGAGCACGCACTTGTTTGAATCTTGGTACTTTGCTGTTACATATTCTTGATGTGCACGGCTTGATACTATCATGATCTTTCTCACTACTCTTATGCAGTTGATTGTTCTCATAGTTTCATATCAACTGTGTCCATCAACTGGTCTGCATCATCCCGACCCTACCGACCTTTAGTTCACCTTCACCTACTCTTACCCACCTCCAACACACTCTACAATGTCGTCATCATCTTCAATTCTGCTCACACCCATCAAGAAAGAATCCGCTACAAACCTAACTCTAACTCCACCTCCGCCACCAAGCCCAACTACCAAAATGATACAATTCCCACCACTCCCCAAGCTAGTAGATCTACACGACGAAGACTATTCCTACGGAGACCTGCCCATTGGACTCTTTCTCCTTGCACCAATCGGTAACAGCAGCGACGTTGTAGAAGCAGAAGCTAGTACACCAACATTACGATTTAGACACTCTCGAAAGAGAGCGGCGGTGTCACCGCCATCGTCGCCCAAGAGGAAGTTGTACCCACGCCCTTCGAAAAAGATGAAGGTATTTTCTCTTGATGAGTAGGCTATTCAGATGCGCTATAGTAGCTGCTATGATTTTGATGATGTAAATAGTATATAGAACCTGTAACCTTAAAAACGGTTTAACTTTTACTGTCTTGTTACGGTTATTGCTAATAATAGGACGTGGGCAACATAAAGCCTCAAAAGGATATGCAACTCAAAGTTCACAGGCTTCTGTGCTGTGTGCACTGCAAGCCAGAGAGATGCTCGCTTGAGCTGAAGGAGTCATACATCAGCACATATCCATCACAAGAGGGACGATGAAAGCCAGGATTGTGTGTCCTTCTACGGCTACGGCCAATACTCCCTACTACTTTTTATGACTTCTATAAGCTATTGCGCAAGAATACTTAAGAGATGTCTAATATAGTGTCCATTGTTTCATTTAGATTGGCTTGTTCACAAAACAAAATATCATACATAGTGAGAGTGACACACATTGGTTCTAAAGAAAGAATCTCATGAAACTTGTTGTGCTAAGTAAGAAGTCATTCTATAAAGAAGTTAAACCATGCCTAACATGTTCAAGCAACTGTGCTTATGAAGACTGCCCACTATGTCTAAAGCCTGTTGGAAGAATAGATATCTTGTCTTGATAGTCATTGTCTTAGTGCAAGCATGAGCCCAATTATAAGTACCTACATAGAATAGTTTGATAAAAGCAGCTTGCTTTTGCATGCGATGTACCAGAACAAGAATGGCAGGGAGATGAACCAACTCTAAACATAGAGAGCATGAGTCAGACATATGATAGCAATGAATGCCTGCGATACCAATGAAACACTACCTCCGTACAGAGAATAGATAGATAGATTATTTTAGTCACTACTCTCTAGACACCGGTGTCAGTAGAGAAAGAAGAATTTAAACCTGGAGGGGCTCGGGCTGGTCCCGAAGACGCCTGTGCAGCCTGCTGGGAACTAACTGGTCGACGGGTGTGGAAAGCGAACGCCTTGGTGCAGGCAAGGCCAAACTGTTGAAGGAAGTGGATCTGAGGGGTGGGTGCTGTGTAGGAGTGGCCATAGAATCGCTGGTGGGCTGGTTTGGAAGCAGACCATGAGGAATTGGCAAGGGGAAGGATGCCATGGGGGGCTGAGCTTTGGAGTGAGTCGCGGTACATCTTCGCTGCGTGAGGCTTGTTGGCTGAAAAGGAGAGTGGTTGGATGGGGTCGTCGCCGAATAGGAATCTGCGGAACATTGGACCTAAGCCGCCATACGGGCATATTGCCCACATTTGGAGGTGTTTGGCATCGGAATGTCTGTCAAGAGAAGAAATAAGTACTTATGTACGTAAAGGAGGGAAGGAGAGGCAAGGGATTTACAGTGGAATAAGCGAATTAGATCCGGACAGACGTGAAATTTGGTGTTTCGAGCACATTTTTGACCATGGCCGTCGCAGAGCCTACTAGCTTTGGCCAAAATCTCAAATCTGCCACAAGTGCTTTTATGGAGGAACAAGTGATAGAGTCGTATTCTTCTATATCTCAGGAGATGATCAATGCACGTTTGGGTTCCATATCTCAGATGTGCTCCACAAAATTGGCATCTACATTATTTGCTAGTAAAATCGTCTAACTACTGGACAAAATTGTTAGAGAGAATTACTAGCAAAATCTAAATGGGCGTATCTCTGCGAAAAAAATAAATATTTGCTTGGTTCCTTGATTCGACTCACTCGTATGATCATCACCAAAAAGGTTGTACCATTGGTTTGGTACGAATATCGCTGTTTGTGATTTTGGCCTCCGTAGCAAAAGTCATTTTTATCATGGTTGTTTTGTGAGTGAAACACCAAAATTCCTACTTGGGGGCCTACGTAGGAATTGTAGCAGGAAAAAATCATCTAAATCGCTTATGTCGAACTGTCCCCCTCAACTTTGTCTGTCCCCCCCTCAAAATCTCAGCCTCTAGAGAGAGAGAGTGCTGAAGTTTTGTCCCCCCTCACTGCCCAGTAGGGGTCTTTGTAGGTGCGAGGGAACGCGTTCTGCCAGTATGTGCGATTTGAAGGAAGGATGTATGTACTTAGTCAACGCGAGCCCTCACGAACCATCTTTCAACTCCGCCTCAGTTGGATCGGGTTGGATACCGGTGAAGAGTTTGGCGTTCTCGAGCACGTGGTTGAACCGCATGAAGGTAATCCATGGCATGTGTTGCGTGATCTGAGTCGACTGATCTTTATAGATACCCAGCACGGAAATGACCAGAATCAAATCCGAATTCAGAGTATTTGAGGTAAAGAAGTGAATTAACTGGTTGTTAGAAAGATTATGATTACATGAAGGCTGGAGGAGTTGACTGCACCGTAACTCCAGGATTCCAGAGAATGACTGGGCAATGACCGTACTAGTCGTACTGGGCATAGCACTCTTCCCCACCATGATCATTGAACCAGTGTGATCAAGGAGAATGTAATAAAGAAAGATGCAACTGTACTTCCTCCGAAGAGGTTGGCCAAAGTACAGAGAGCCGGCTCTTAAATGTACCTAGGTGTAGGTGATGAAGGGAAAAAGAACGGATCTGCTCAAGTCCCTCAAGCGCCAAAGTACCATAGGTAAGGCCTTTGAACGGATCTGCACATCAAAAAATGATAGAGGAATCTGTGTTTTCTCTCTGATGATGGGTCGGAGTAGAGCGATCTTTCGTTCCGGATAAACTATTAAGCCTTCTTGTTCTATGTTCACGAATCTGCACATCAACAGGAATCTGTGCTTTGTGTAGTCTCGCTGCTAAGTTGAAAGGCCTTGATATCAATGCTGTATGCATGCTTGGCAAGATCTATGGCACTTTAAAGCACTTGATCAACTCTTGATGTGTAAGGCTTGATACTATCATGATCTTTCTCACTCTCATGCACGCATGCAGTTGATTCTTCTCATAGTTTCATACCAACTGTGTCCATCAACTGGTCTGCATCCCAACACTAAAACTAACTCCTCAACCTACATACTCCCACCACACACTCAATCTACAATGTCGTCATCATCTTCAATTCTGCTCACACCCATCAAGAAAGAGTCGACCACAAACATGACGACTCCACCTCCGCCACCAAGCCCAGCTACCAAGTTGATACAATTCCCTCCACTACTCAATCTAGTAGATATACACAATGAAGACTATTCCGATGGAGACCGGCCCATTGGATTCTTTCTCCTTGCACCAGCTATTATCGGTTGCAGCGTAGCAGCAGAAGCTAGTATATCAACACGAAGAGATTACAAGAGGAAGTTGTACCCACGCCCATTGAAAAGATGATATTATCTTTTGAGGAGGCTATTTGATGCGCTATGTAGCTGAATCTGCACACACGGCAGACAAGGC
This sequence comes from Skeletonema tropicum, assembly GCA_037178625.1. NCBI lineage: Eukaryota > Bacillariophyta > Thalassiosirophyceae > Thalassiosirales > Thalassiosiraceae > Skeletonema > Skeletonema tropicum. The sequence continues at coordinate 1,256,365 of CM074139.1, read as the reverse complement.
TGGCAGTCCTACACCTACTTATACTACTTACACCGTAAACCAAATAAAAAAGTTCTGTCTGCCAAGGATTACGATGTTACATACCAAATAAGATACAACTATTCGTGATCAAGCTTTTTGCATGTAAGAAATGGGATCACATTCTGAATCACTAAGTCGGCACTACAAACACCACGTTGAACTTGTCTGAAACTCCATTCGTCATTGGTATCATTATCGATGTTGAGTTTCTCTGACAAGGTCTCCTCGAGCGAGTCAGAAGAGATGGCAGCGAGAGACTTATCGTTATCTCTATTCTTCTCTGCTTCAGCTATTTTGGCCCCCCAAAGAGCGAGTTCAAGTATGGTCATACACTCCTTTATTAATGCATAGTGCTCAGCTTTGTAGTGATCCACGCTGTTCAGGACTGATTGCATCCATTCTTGAATTGCTGTAGTCTTGTCCATCGCTCGTGCATCAATAACGGGGAGAACTTGATTGATACGGTTGATTTCATCATTTGCTGCGTTCCTCCACTCCTCGAGGTGCAGAGATGACACAAAGTCGTGTACGCCACCAATCAGATCAATTCGTACAAGTCGGCTACAAGTGATAAACGCACCATCCTGGAGCAAGCCTTCTTTCAACGGCGTGGATACTTTTTCAAGAGAATGGCATCCAGCGAATGCATATCCCTCAACAACTTCGATGTCTAACGGCAGGTTCAACTCAGTGATGGCGCAGTCTTGAAAGGCACGGAATCCAATCCTTCTAACACAAGGCATCTTGAGGAATGCTAGAGACGTGCACTGATCGAATGCACTCTCTCCGATTGTTTCCAAGTCTTTGCCAAACTCCACCCTAGACAGTTCCCAGCACGCGTAAAACGCCGAATATTCAACGTTCTTGACGCCAGGCATCACAATTTCTGGTAAGAAACCGCATAGAACGAACGCATGCGACTCAATTGTGTCAACATCGTCATGGAGATGTATGCCTTGGAGGTAGTCGTTTCTTTCAAAGGCAAAGGCGGCGATGGACGTGACGTTCGGGTGTACTTCTGCGAAAGGGACGAAAGGGGCTCGCCCTCCCGTGTAGATGAAGACTGGTATTGACATTGAGATGAGAGTGAGAGGCGAGAAGACGACACAATTACGATTGATGGGAGGATCTCATGAGGTCAAGGCGAAGTACTTGTGTGTTGTGTTGGTGTTTCTTCTGTCTCCTCTGGCTGTGAGGAAGGGATACCACGCGAGCGTCCAAAAGCAAGGCCTTGAATGTTGAATGGCATCTGCACATCAAAAGAAGTCTGTGTCTTCTCGCGATATATCTGATGATGGCTCCAAGGGAATAAACAAATGGATCGGATTCGAGCGATCTTTTCGGACGGATGAACTACTTATACACGTAAGGTAAGTAAGTTCTAGAAAGAGTGGGGTCACGCAACGAACGAGAACTGCAAAGCTAGGTAAGTTGTAAGCCTTTGTTCTAAGTTGTTCTAGCCGTGGTGCGAACCCTTCAGTGTCTTCATGTGCTTTGTGACTTGTGACTTGTGACATGTGCTTTGTGACTTGTGACTTACATAAAACCTCAATAGAACTTACGTGTAAGTAGTTTATCCGGAAAGATCGCTCGACTCCGACTATCTCTAGAGTTTTCCTCCGACCCATCATCAGATGATGATAAGCGAGCAGCGACAAGACGCAGATCCTTTTGGTGTAGGTAGTGTCTGGAAATTCTGCTTTGTGTAGTCTCGCGCTGCTAGCAGTTGAAAGGCCTTGATTTCAATGCTGCATGCATGCTTGGCAAGATTTTTTTTCTGAATATTGGCATAAAGCACTTGATCAACTCTTGATGTGTACGGCTTGATACTATCATGATCTTTCCCACTCTCATGCATGCATGCAGGTGATTCTTCTCATAGTTTCATACCAACTGTGTCCATCAACAACTGGTCTGCATCCCAACACTAAAACTAACTCCTCAACCTAGAAGTACATACTCCCACCACACACTCAATCTACAATGTCGTCATCATCTTCAATTCTGCTCACACCCATCAAGAAAGAGTCGACCACAAACCAAGCCCAGCTACCAAGTTGATACAATTCCCTCCACTACTCAATCTAGTAGATGTACACAATGAAGACTATTCCGATGGAGACCGGCCCATTGGATTCTTTCTCCTTGCACCAGCTATTATCGGTTGCAGCGTAGCAGCAGAAGCTAGTATAATAACGCGAAGAGATTACAAGAGGAAGTTGTACCCACGCCCATTGAAAAGATGAAGATATTATCTTTTGAGGAGGCTATTTGATGCGCTGTGTAGCTGATATGATTTTGATGATGTAAATAGCATAGAACATGATTGCTCACACGGCAGATTTACTGCATCTTGTATGGTTATTTTCATTACTTTGGAGTACATGTACATAGGCAATAGGTAATCTTCAAGCCCCAAAAGGGCGTCAGAAGTAAAATTCAACGTTCACACAGCCATAGATGCTCGCAAGCTAAAGGAGCCTAAGTACATCAGCAGATGTCACAAGGCACGATGAGAGCAGGGATATTTGTGCCCTTCTGCGGTTACGGCCAATTTTCTCCTATTTCTTTAACGGATTGCACAAGCATGATAGAAGATGTACACAGTCCATTGTTTCATTTAGATACTTGTTCACAAAACGGAATAGTACAAGTGACGCACATTGGTTCTAAAGAAAGAATCTTATGAAACTTCTTGTGCAGTAAGAAGTGATTCTTTGGGGGGGTACCTACAAGCAAAGTTAGGGGGGTACCCTAATTTATGGTGGTAACGAGACTAGTCTCGTTTTGGATTTTTCCTTAGTCTCGTTACCAAGGCCACCTCGAGAAACTAGTCTCGTTATTGAAAAGTGGTCTCGTTATTAAAAAATGATCTCGTTATGGCTTAACCTATCTATCCTCCTACTTCCACACCTACTGTATCTGAAGCATCACTGCTGCATCTCTTACTCCGCGTCGTCTTCAGGAAACTCACCTTCTGCCTCATTTTCTGGATCATTGAAGAGAGTCAATGCATCTGCTCCAGCGGTTTGTTCCACAATTCTGCCCAACATCGCCTCATCATATTCAACAATTGCACTACTTCCAGCGTCTACATTTGCAATGTCCTCCTTAGATTTGTACTGGCAAACGGTCCAAGCTCTTCGCACAAGATCCTCTGGTACCTTCTTCCAAGACTCTACGGCCCAGATCGCAAGCAGCTGACGACTTGGAGCCTGAAATGCAGAAGTTTGCGCCGGCTCGGACGGATGGCCGGGGCTGTTCTGTGTTGATCTTGTAAAGACTTTTCTCAAAAGGGAGAAACTTCTCACAAAAAAGATGCCAATCTCTAGTCTCGTTATGGCCCTTGCCGGTTGCCGGACATCGAACATGTCTCGTTATCAAAAGAGACCCGATCACTAGTCTCGTTTTCTCGAAGTGGTCTCGTTACCACCGTAAATTAGGGTACTTTCGCTTCGTGCTAAGTACTCGACCGACTGTACAAGCCCCATTTTTTACAGTGACAGCCCCTGTACCGTGATTGCTTGTCCTGTCGCACCGCGAGAGAACGCGTTTTTTGTTTCAGAAAGAAAATCGCACCTGCTTTCCATTCGAATTCTCATCCCTACTCTCGATGGATCCCGCTGCTCCCTTGATCACATCAATATCACATTGCATCGCATCGCAACCCAGATCACATTGCGTCGCAATCCGTCGCCTCATAAGTAAATAATATCGGAACCCTCCCTCTTGATTGGCTCCTTCTCCATCAGTAACAACACCAATACCACCGTAAATCGATATATCATAATGCCTCCATCAACTCACAAGATCGAGAATGCAAAGTCCGGACGCTCGAAATGTAAGCGGTGCAAGGAGCTCATCGCCAATGGAGAGTTGAGGATAGTTACGGAGGCCTCCTCTGAGACGATGGATATGAACTTCACTAGCAATTACCATACACAGTGCTTCAAGGTGCCCCCTCGCGCGATGGCCGGAGTTGCTCCTGAGGAATTCGTCGATGAACATTTGGAGTGAGTGTCAATTATCGTTATACCGTTACCGTAGTCTCTCGATCATTGCCGCAGAGCATGCTGGAAATCTATTATCTGCGACGTAATAATCTTCTAACTCCTACCGCAACTCTCTCTCTCTCTCTCTCTCTCTCTCTCTCTCTCTCTCGCTCCTTCATCGGCTAAATATAGGGATTGCTCCAATGACGATGTCCTCAGCGATCCTCAGTCACTGAAAAAGATCATTGCTGATATTACACTTGCCACAAATGCTAAGAAGAAGAAGGCCACAAAGAAGAAACGCAAGGCGCACGATGATGATGAGGAGGAGGATTGCAGTCCCGCAAAGAAGAAGGCAAAGATGGAAGCTCCCGTAAAGAGTGAGGAAGTCACCGATGATGATGATAAGTCTTCAAACTCTTCCACTTCTTTTGAGCAGCAGTGGGTTGGATGTGACAGGTGAGACAATTTCATAATCTTTGCGTTTTTTCTTTTACACTTACACGATTTGTCATCTTGCTCACACAAAGAAAAAATGTTCTTGTCCTTTGCATGCAGCTGTGGTAAATGGAGAAAGCTCCCAGCTGATATTTCTCCAGATACGTTGCCAGATGAGTGGCATTGCAACATGAACACATGGGATAAATGCTTCGCTACCTGTGAGGCTGCAGAAGAAGAGGTAGCGTAGGATTAGGATTAGGTTGTCGAATAGATGAGAAGGATGAATGAGTGATCTCAGGCTTGCGTCGAGAAATTCTAGGAACTCAGCAGCGCAAGGGTGTCAATCAAGTATTTAGAACTAGTGCAACAAAGGAATAACGAGGATTTTCTTTTTCCTACCGTTGCTGTTACAAACCGCATCTCCAGAATCCAGTGCCTTCTCAACCAGGTCAAAATGTCCTGGTATAGTTTTCTCTGGATCATTTTTCTTCTCTCAGCAGTGCAGCTGTTTCATTCTCCTTCATTCATTGATGAGCACTTCTCTAGTTCGTTCTGTGTTGGTATGATTGGCTATTTCAACAAAATGGACATGATGAGATCATTGATGCTGTTGCTTTCACCTCTCGACCTCATGCTTGTGGTTGCGGCATGTTTATTGTCATTACCATAGCATCGCGTTAAGTATTGTACCATAGCCATAGGAGAACACAAGTAGTACCATAGGATCCTCGACTCCCACCAAAGCTCGGCCCCGCATGGCATTCTCCCTTTTACATCCTCGTCGTTACACAGCACCCACCCCCGAAATCTATGTACTTTCTCCAACAATTCATATCTCCACCTCCGTCGACGACCAATTCGTACCCAGCAGGTCTCACAGGCGTCTAGAGGGACCAACTCGAGTCCCTCCGGTTTACTTAAGTTCTCCTTTCTCTAAATAATGTCTCCATCACTCGAAAATGATAGGTTGGAGTGTCTGCGATTCCTCTTTAGAGAGAAATGGACAGCTCCAAACCCACGGTATTACATTCACATACCATAGTAGTCAGATAACCTCTGATGAGTACTTGAAGTACTTAGCAAAAAGGTAAAATGAAAAATGTGAGTTGTTTGATTACTTACTTCTTCGTGCATTCAAGGTTGGTACGTACTTAGGATTGGAGTTGACGTCGACGACTCTCGATGCAAGCCGACGCAAGCGGTAAATATGATCCTCATAATAATTCTACGATAACATAATAAATCTTCATTACATCTCCATTACACTGGATTCGGATTTGATTGTGGTCATTTCCGTGCTTGGCAGAGCAGACACCGATAGGCATACTTACAACCTACTTGTGAGTTGCGAGCAACAAGCAACGAGCGACGAGCAACATTCACTAACAAACCTTGATAAACCAATCCCGTCCTCCTCAAAGCAAGAGATTAAGATGGATTCTGAAGGAGCTGAGCCTAGACGTACATCGGAGGAAGCTGATGGATTGCTGCCTCAAAGTTTTCTTTCAACAGTTGGGGCTGGTCTGGAGCTGGAGGGGTGCAAGCCTCAACCTCAATCCAACGAAGATGTGAATGTAGAGGAAGTAGAAGCTAAAGTCCAAAAGGCCGACACCGACGCTACCGAAGACGAAGATATTCAGACTGGCAGATCTCAGTCCTGGAATGGTGAAAAAGACGATGAAGCTGCTGAGCGGGACGAAACAAGACGACGTAGACTTGTACAATATCTTGTTGCGATGGAAGAGGAGGAGGAAAAGAAGAAGGACGACACGCCTGAAGATGCAGCTCAGCCGAGCGACACACGACGACCCAGATTGGTTCTTCCTCGTGCCGCCTTGGAAGAGGAAGAGGAAGACGAAGAGAGTGATGCAGACGATCTCGCAGGAGATTTGACAATGCAAGAGAAACAAAGTTTGATCAGCGTTCAAAGGCCAGGACTAACACGGAAACTGAGTCATCTCCAGAAGATGCCTTTAGCCGAGCAAGATGTCAGTTTGGCTGTGGTTGAGGAGAATAAATGCTTCGCTTTCGTTGGTACCATGCTGTATTTCTCTTCAGCATTGCCAGTCTCATCGTTTGCCTGCTACAGCTGTTTACAGCACCACCATTCGGAGTATGGATGACATCTGCTGAAATTAAAGAGATTGAGAGTGCACCCGAGGGCTGCGAGGACGGATTGGATCATTGCATCTGCCCCAGAGAGACTATCTGCGCAACGAACACATACTCGATTGTTCTTCTCGCACTTGCTAGATGCTCTGTATTCTTTGATTATCCTCTTTACATGATGGTGTTTATATCCAAATGTCATAATATCAACAGCATATGCCGTCGTACTGTATTGAGAGAATGGATTGACTTTGCTGATTTTCACAAAGTCCATAGGTTGTTTGGCGTTGTTGTTGGGATTGAAACCATGTCTCACTCATTCTTCCACATGTTACGATGGGGGCTGAATGGAGACATTAGCCTCTTGTGGGAGACCAACACTGGTATCACCGGATTAATTGCAGTGATAATCACCCCTCTTGTCTGCTGGCCGATGTTTGTACCTGCACTCAAACAGATCATGAAGTTCGAATTGCGCAAAGGTCTTCACTACCTTGCTGTTGTTTGGGCAATGGCTCTACTATGGCATGCACCATCTAGGATTTACTATTTAATTGGCATTCCGGCTCTTATCTACGCAGTGGATTATTTATTCGGCTTCTTTATCCGGAATACTTTGATTGAGAATGCCCACTTTGAACGGTATGGAGAAAATGGCGTAGCTGTGAGTTCCTCTTGACACTCCATACCATCTCAATATTCACATGCATTTATCCTTCCTCGCCTCGCTTCTGACTTTAGATTGCGTTATTTCTACCTTCCTCTCTTCGAAAACAGCTGCACTTTAAGAACTCACAGAGCTGGGGGGAGAGACCCAAGACATCCTACTTGTACATCATGTGCCCATGGATTTCAAAGCATCAATGGCATGCCTTCACGATGTTCCCAGAGCCCACCAAGGAGAATCATACAATGCTTTGCATCGGAACTAGTGGCGATTGGACCAAGAATCTGCATGAGAAGATCAAAGTTCCGAGCTACAAATCATTGTATGTGCTTGGACCTTATTTGTCAGAGTTCTCTGATAAGGCTGTTACTACTTCCAACGCTATCGCAGTTGCCTCGGGCATTGGAATCACCCCTACTCTTTCTCTCATGTTGAACTACGCAGGCAAGAAAAGAGTCAATATCATTTGGATGTGCCGTGACGCTGGCCTTGTTGAGTACATCCTCCATAAGATTGACATTGAAGCGATCACAAAGAACTCGTATGCGTTTATCTACTACACAGGCAAGCGTGAGTTGGCTCTTCCAAAAAATCTACCTCTGAATCTCTTCATCATCAATTCAAGACCAGATCTCGAGGAATCAATCACAGGTGTTGTTACTGCGATCCACTCCGGCGAAGATCTGCCTGAGGAATTGTATGAAGCTCAGTTGGAGGTTGCCAATGTCCCGTTCCAGAAGAGGATGCAGGTAGCCTTGTGCCCCGCGTGTTGGAACTTTATGGTGCTCATGAAATGTTTGAGTATGCCGTTGAGTAGACGCAGAAGGAATTGTACAAGAAATATTCAAGTCAGTCAGAAATGAATGACTATGATCTCGAAGCTGCTCCTGAGAAGTTGAAGTGCAATCGTCCTCTTCGTCGTCTTCACTCATTACTTGCTATTCCAGAGGATTCAGTCAGCTTGGAGGGTTTGGATGCGATGATTTCTGAGTTCTGCGGAGGTATTGGCGAATACTCTGGGGCAGAACTCGAGGAGGTTTTCATCAAAATTGATCGATCCAGAACTGGTTTTATTGATAGGGAGGACTATGATGCATTCCTTGACATCATGACGAAGAAAAGGCATGAGCGGCGGCCTTCCCTTGAAGAACTCTCAGCTCGTTTGGAGAGAATTTTGAAGAAGTCGCTTCATACGAAGCCTGCTCGTGATGTCAACGTGTCGCTCGACAGACTTCAATTACTTCAGAAGCAGCACAACATGAGACTCATGACGACAATGATCGATGAGAGTGACAACAAGGATGTATTTCGCGATTGGAGTATCTTCTACTGCGGTGGCTCAACTGCACTCAAGAAGAATCTCAAGGAAAGCGAAGAAGTATGGGATTGCTTTTGCTGTCGAGAAATTTGACTGGTGAGAATATTGTGAAGATGATGTAAATAAGGGGACAACAAGATAAGTACCAGTCTAAAACTAGTCTGTTCCTTAAGTTTCGAGTCTGTTCCTTAAGATACCCTGAATTTTCTTTTTGCTTGTTTCGGACACCCTAGTGACCGATTTGAGTGAATCCAAGCCAGGGGGAGTCGGCGAGGACACTGTAGAGGAGGTTGCTATGCTTGGTGTCGGCCTCCGAGGCGGTATAGGAGCAGATCGAACGCTGTAATGTCAACAATGCTGAATTGCTGTGTTTTGAGGTGCGATTTCCGTTTCAGGGAATCTTTTTGCTCGTACATACCTTGAGATATGTGGTACGGTATAATAAATGACGCCGGCGCAATCGCACACACTGCATTATCATTGATGATGAAATTAATGTCAATCGCATCCATAAAGGCAGCGCCTAAATAATTAATGATAACATCTCTAGATAACTCAGCGGCTCTTCCTTTGCGGCGAATTATTTGACGATGCCGACAGGAGTTCCACGCCGTCGCGGTGCTCTCCCGCACGCCGAAGGGGAACGGCCGTTAGATGCTGGTGGACGCAAGCGCCGTCATAAAGATGATAGCAATAGTAATAATGACAGTCGGCAGCCAAAATCTAGGCGGCAGAAGAAGAATCAACATGAATCTGCTGCACCTCCGCCTCCGTCCCAAAAATTGACACCGGAGATGAAGGCACTACAAGATTCAATCGTCGACTCATACGCCGAGAAAGTGAATGCACTCTCAGGACAAAATCGTGCCGCTGTTTATGGAGAGAGGAAGAAACTATACAACGAGGCGGAACAATTATACGGGGGGTGGTTGACTGCAAAAAGGATCGAGAATAGGGCGACTTATTTAAAGGGTAGGAGAAAATCTCGGAATCCTTCCCCCACAGAGGCAACTAGCAATGCATCACAGAGGAGCACTACATCCCTTGACATAAGTGATATTCGTTCCGTCGAAGCGCCCCAACCCGACGCAACAGCGTGCCACCCAACCAAAGAGTCTCATACCGTAGACGTGTCCCCTGATTGTAGTACAACCGCATCTGAATCATCCTCGACATCCACCACCGGTTTCCTCCCATATGAAGGATATCATGGCCGACCGGGAACCGATGTTTGAGTTGAAAGAGATGATGGTGGCACGGAAGCACTTCTCTTCTTTGGAGGAAGCAGAAGAGTTTGTGACGCAATATGAAGACGAGTTGGAAGCTGGATCAGAAGCCGGATCATCTGACGAAGAAGAAGACGAAGAGATCGACATTGTAGGAGTTTGAATTGTCTAATTAGTTGGCCATCACATAGGCACATTACTAATTATAGACACAACCTATCACAATCTGTCGTCTTCACTTGATCAACCACCTATAACACTCCTCATAGTCGACTCCACCACCATTCCCACTTATCTCCCGTCCCACTTGTGTATAATAAGATATATACAAGCATGATAAATAATAAACTACCACGGTATCGTCGTTGTTTTTTTGCCTCGAAACATTTTATAGTCATGATGGATCTTTTCACTAACGTGAAGCAATAGAGTCTACAGACTGCAGACACAAGTAAGATTTTCTCCAATCCATGACTCTCCCCCCAAGAAATCTCCAAACATTTGTCTCCCTCTAGAGAGTTATCACACGTTGGATGAAACTCTCAAATCGTTTGAAGAATCTTTTATTGATCGGTGCAGTGGCGTTACCTCATTCTTGGATGATAACTGCTGCTGCTTCAATATTAGTTTTGATCCGCCCCTCCCGGGTTAAGTCATTATTTACGTCACATCAAATTATCTTCCAAATAACGGTTGGCGAAACATCCCAACCGCACCCATTCTTTTCTATGACCATAATAACGCTTTCTAAGACGGGATTGGAGCCTTGAGACAAGTACCAGTGCCCGATATGCACTATATTGTCATGAAGACGAAGTATGTATTTTTGACCCACGGTCATTTCAGAGTGTACTGAGAGTCATTGGCGACTCCGCCAAGCCCAAAATTCATCTCAGAGCATGGCAAGGGAGTGGATAGGACGGGGCGCAGTGATTTATTGGCATGGACCCATGCGTATTACTGTGAGGGAGGTCAAAGAGGCGACGAATGAACATGTTGCGGTTGTGAAATGGAAATGAAAAGATACCCTGAATTTTTGGATTGAATTAGATCTCAGATATCGCTAACATCTGCATTTTATCACGTAAAAAGATGAATATTAGCGATAAAGGAACAGACTGATTCGGGGTCTAAAAGCGTCCAAATCAATCAATATTACATTCTTTGAGTGCTTCGATCTCAGTCAATACCCGACCAATCATAGTGATAATTGGACGTACACGAATGAGCATTACCTCAGCCGCAGTCAGCTTCAATGGGCGGCTTAATCGGCTGGAAAATGACCGAGATCGAAGAGTGCAAAGATACCCTGAAACTTAAGGAACAGACTAGTTTTAGACTGGTATAAGTAGGAGGTAAATAATTATAATTATTATAAGTAGTTGATGAAGATGATAAGATCAAGTAAGAGAATGGACAGAAAGCAGAAAGCAGAGATTCCTTCATTTCCTTCAGTTTTGTTCCCCAAGCCGGCACCTGTTGATAACGCTATCAACCACTAAGCCTCGCTCACACATGATAGGCTTAGTGGTTGATAGTTTATCATTATCAACAGCACCAGGCCCCAACATTGGTATGCTCGCGCGGCACGCCGAGAGTGCAGCTTGGATTCTTTTTCGAAGGAGGCCAGCATCTATTAATGACAAGCCTTTCCTCTTTCAGACAATGGGCCAGTTGCTAGAGAGGGTAGTTAGCTCCATCAGCCCGCGCGCATGAATTAGGAATGAGTGCTTTCTGAGCTTGCTCGATTTTAGGTAGATAGGCCTCTACTTGTACCGTAAAACCTGTAGGCATGGGTATGTACTGTACTTTTGAGGTCCACGTTTGATGTTGATGAGCATGATATGAGGATGAGGTCACTGAGAGGTTTTACTCTTGGCCTTGTTTTGATCTTATTATGCAGAATGGTGGCTGCTGCAACTTCCGTGGCAGCTTCTTCTCATGAAGATCTGAAAGATAACTTGTTGTCAGCACTGGTCACGCATAAGTCTACCGGCTATCTCCACATGATGTTGTCAATCACCGATACGTCCAGTCAGTGTTACAAGGACACTGAAACGATGATCCAGAACACCGATTTCATGTCAGGAATGTTTACCACGATGTTATCATGTCCCCAGGCATCAAGCCAGTTTGGAAATGTCATTACTACTTATATTGACTACAGTGTGTGTGACCTGGCGTCCACTGATAAAATAACAGAAGTTTGCACTGCAGCCGGTGGTGAGTAGGAGACAATCGATCATTATTTATCATCTTTCACCCGTTTATATGCTTTTCACATGCTGATGAGAACTCTCCTCCAACTCCTCTTTTCAACATTACCAGGTCAAATTGTTTCAGGTTTTGGAGACGTCTCTTTCACTTGCACTTTGAATGGAGAAACATTTTTGGGCACACTGAAAGGAATGCTTGAGTGCATTGCGGCTTCATGCGATGTAAACAAGTGGGAGGCAGAAAAGGATCAATTGTTCGATGAAGCGGCTAAGACAATTGAAGACATGTTTGAAGCTTTCGACTTGCAAGTACCGCCAACTTTGCTGGTGCTGGTAAAGTCACTGTTGACAGTGTCTTTACCGCTAACATTGCTGGTGATGCTGGTGCTGGTAAAGTCACTGTTAATAGTGCTGTCAAAGACACTGTCAACAGTGCTGGTAAAGTCAATGGAATGATCGCCATTGCCGTCACTTCCGTAGCGGCAGCCATCTTCTTCTAATGTCTAGAGGAAGCGGACCACGGCGCGGGCGAGTGGCTGACAATACTTTTCTGGGATGAAGATGAAGAGGAGATAGCGTAACTGGAACGAATAACTTGTTATTATCGAGTATGAATAATAATATTGTAGCGCACGTCCACCTACCATGACAGTGTTTTGGCAGGAAGTTGCTTTGCTTTGCTGCCGGCTGACTACAATAACTACTTCTATCCAGTAGGAAGTATTTTAGTCGACCCATTCGAGATGCGTCGACAATCGGATAGAAAAGCCGATGTCGAACACAAAAAAGGTTATTTTGGATAGAAACAGGTACAATACTTTTCACCCCAACACGCTGGGTCGCAGAAAATCTGGCATTACTACGCCAATAATGGCCAATAATATGCCGATTCTTTAAGGTGAAAGACCAATAACTTTCTATTTGAATCGTTTGGAATGCATCTTCAACGATGGTGGTGGTGCTCCGTTCAATTGCCGCGATATTTGCCGTAATCACACTTATCAAATAATTAACATTTTCCTCAGAGGTGTACACTTTGATTTGAAGCAACTCCAGTCTCCAGTCTCCAATCAACTGCAAGGCTGCGCTGAAGTGACTTCTTCAACAGAAAGTTTGTGCTTGTTCTGTTCCGCATTCATTCCGCGTATTGTATTCATCCGCACGCTAGCTTGAGGTTGTTGTGTTCGCCCGCCAGTGTTGATTTATTTACCCTTGCTATTGGGTACATTCTACATTCGGCTGCGCGGCTGGCATGATGGTACTTACGACATAATAGTATCATCCTAGCACGTCTCCAAGATCATGAGCAGCGCAACAACTTCTGTCGACCTCACTGACATCACAGCAGCAGTGGGACCAACGATTTTTTCCTACCTCCCTTTAGGATCTCTCCTCAATGGACTATCCTCGCCACTGCTTGTCAACAAAATCTTTCGCGGTGCCATCCTTGAATATCTACAAGAAGCAACATGTATAAGTTTCTCGCAGTGTCCACATCTACGAAAGATCAACGATGCTCAATTGATATGTCTCGTGGAAAATATGCTGGGCGAGTCTGGTAGTCTCAAAACCAAGCGATTAGATCTATCTAAATGTCGCAATTTGAAAGGCGACGGGATCATGTTTTGCCTGAAGAGCATGCCAAATATTGAATGGCTATCTGTGTCGAAAGCGACACGGTTCCATATCACCAACAATTTCCGTAATTCCTCTTTGATGGATGCAATTAAACATTTGCAACATGTAGATGTTAGTGGGTGTCCCAAGTTGAATACACAAGAGATCAGTTGTCTGGCATCGACTTTGTCGGGGAGCAATATTCGTGTGCTTGATTTCAGTGGCTGCTCCACACTTATAGACGATGACGCACTTCTATCGGTTGCTGAGCACTGTCATTATCTTGAATCTGTGGATGTATCTGGATCGAAAAAGTTGACAGTATTTGGTGTGGCAATTGTAAGTTATATTTGCAGAAGCACCCTCCGTTGTTTGAGTTTACATGGATGTGAGTCGGTGCAACTCGCTTATTTGCTTTATTCACATGCCATGTCATGCCCACTGAATGTGATTGTTCAGTGGAGGGAGAGTGAAGAAGATGATTTGTCAGTACTTCGTCGCAATTTGACGATAGGGGGGAACAACGATGAAAATTCATTTCTCACTCCAGCATACGTCGATGTTTTCATCAAAGCACTGCAGCCCCTTTCGGACGGTCCCGCGTTTGCACGAGAACGAAGGAGATCTGAAAATTTGATGAGATTATGCAGAGAATACGAAGAGAGGTGGGGGCAACGTTATGGTTGGGCAGAAAGGCACGATGAACACTCTTTGTTTGGACAACTTGAGAAGCTAGATCTTTCCAACACCGCTCCTAAATATAGTCGTTTAGTTGAGCCAGTGCTCATGAGAACATTTGCCATAATATCTTGGCTTAACAAAGGAAAGCTTCGAGAGATAAACTTGTCTGGTTTAGCAGTCCCGCCTGATGTGGTTTCTGCGTTGGCTTTTGCATCGGGATCCTGTCTTCGATGTATAGAAGTCTCGTCTATGTTGGACACTCACATCCCGACATCAAGACCCTGGGCTTCATTAATCTGTGTGAGAGGAGTCTGTGAACTGGATCTTTCTTGCTGCAGTGCTCTCATCAACAACAGTACCAATATTTCAGAAATGGAGAATCTAAGAAGCCTGAGACTTGACAATTTGCTCATAAGAGACTACAATGTGGAGCCAATGGGATTTCTGTCAAATACTAAGCGGTTGCTGCACTTGAGTATTAAAGGCTGCACGAGATTGAAAGTTAGCGTCTTGACAAAGGTTAAAGCTCAGAATCCTGACCTGAATTTGCTTGAGCTCGATGTGCGTGATGTTTTGATGGATGTTCCGCTATCAACGATAAGAGTTGCTTATCCAACTCTTTTGAAGCTAAACAATCGATGCACAGAACTTGGTACTTCGCGGATTCAACAGCATCGACTGAATTATCAGTGGAGAGTTGGAGCTAGGGAGAGAAACTCTCGAGTGTCAAATAAGCGCAAGAGAGGAAAGTCGCAAAATGCGAGTCAGAGTCCTGTTGTTGATTCTGCTCCATTGTCGCTAGATTGCTGTTCCCTTCAACTGACCGGATTCAGCAAAGCAGATTGCACTGAGCAAGAGATGTTTGGCTGCAAGACATGCAACATTGAGTTCGGGCGCTTTGTTTGCATGGCATGCTCAAAAGCTTGCCATTCAGCACTTGGTCACGAAGTTTTCAGTATTGGATATGGTCCTGGCTATTGCGATTGTTCAATCCTCTCTAACACATGCATGTGCATCAAAGACCTTGATGAGTGATAAAATAATTTAGACTTTTTACTATGTCTGTTGAAATCTTGGCCCACCAAAAGCCAATCCCAGCCAACTCAACACGAGAAAAACACCTGACAATTTGGCCATATTATTCATGATTTCATCATAGTTTGCAGCACCAAGGCCTAACGCATCCAAGACTTCATCACCATCTCTCACCAAGGCAAGTCCTCCCATCCGAGGCAGTTGCTTTAGATTGCCCCAAAAATCACGATCTTTCTCAAATGTCATCCCTCGAAATTCAGCTGTAACAAGAGCTTCGATTGCCCACTTTATTGGGGAAAACAATTTTATCCACTCCATAACGCGATTGGGAGCTTCATCGGGGTCCACTCCGCTGGGATTTATTACACCCACCACCATCAAGATAACTAAGATAGGGACTCCTAATGCCATTGCAGTCTCCGGAGACGATGCCACGCTACCAATTGCAAATCCAAGCGAGACCGAAGATCTGGTAGAAGGGCGAGAAAAGGTGGGACGTTTTAAGTTTCCATGCAAACGAAGCAATCATTTGATAGGTTCAACAAGCAATACTTACACGGTCATCAAACAGTAAGTCTTCATCAATGTACCCATCGACGATCGTAACCCAGTTACTTTCTTCAACACAGACGCAAAAATCAAGGCAAAGCTTGCATCCAAAGGTACCTCGGCAAACACCTTTGCAAGTAGGTACTCTAGACTTGAATAAGTGGAGCGCATCTGTTCCCTCAAAACAACCCCACGTTCTTTTGCAAACAACTCCAACGTTTTCATGAGTGCCATGATACTCAAGTTTATGCAGCCATACGTCAACAAAGCCACTCTATCGGCTATACTCTTTGTCAAAGACTTGTCATGTCGGACTGACTTGAATATCGATGCAAATAACTTGGCTTGAAGTACTGCTGCACCAAGTCGAAGCATCAGTACACGTGTATTGCGTATATTCTGTCTCAAGGAACGTTGGAATAGAGCTGCAAATCTTTTTAGAGCTCTTGGTATACTATACATCTTTCTATTTCCTGCCCCTGGATCTTTATTGCTTATTGACAACTGTTCCTTGTCCAAACAAGGTTGCTCATCGACCGTCTGATGCAAAGTACAAGATTCCAAAAAACGATGATGCAGAAAATTTATTCGGGCAATGTCTTTCATACCTTGTTCTATATCATCAGTATCAACCGTAACTAGATCAATAAACCACTCCGCTGGGTTAGTGTCGTGAGGACATTCATATCCAATCTCTTTAAAGTAGGCAGTCGCGTCGTTTCGGTTGCCAGCGTAGCACATCTTACCGCCTGGCGCTAGCAAAATGAATTCATCCAGCATCTTCCAAATGGATGACTTAGGTTGATGCAAAGTGCATATTGACGGAATATTCCTCTCCTTTGCTAGTTTGGAAATAAGACTCACTACTTTCCCTGCCTGACTTGAGTCTAGTCCTGTTGTTGGTTCATCAGCAAGGAAGATCTTGGGTTCAGTCAGTAATTCTAATGCTACACTAAGCCTTCGTCGTTCTCCCCCACTAAGACCCAATGCTGCACCTCCTGCTCTTTTCATAGCCCGTCTCAAACCAAAGCCACCTCCTCCACCCCCAACACCATCAAGTTTTGTTCTATCACCAATCCTTCTATCGGCTACATGCAATAGTCCTAGCGATGATAACTTCTGTTCCACCAATTCCTTGTTGTTGTTAGCAACCGCTGTATTCCGATTATACTGCAAGAGCTGTGCCAGCTCCAACGTCTCCCGAGGTGTAAGCATGGCAAAGAAGTTGTCATGTTGTGATAGATAGGCAATATCACCTTTTTGTTGCGATAACCTCATCTTATTTTCTCCATCCTCATAATAGATTGTTCCCGTCACATGAAGACCTCCATTATGAACTGTCGCCCCTCCCAGTGAATTCAAGAACGTAGTCTTACCTGCGCCACTTGGGCCAATGATACCGCATAAGGATCCACGTGGGACATAACCCGATGTTGGATGGAGTAACCATGATGAATCCTCCAGGCAGTGGTCACCATTTTTAATAGTATTGTCCTTTATTGAGTTGGTAGCGGTGGCATCCTTATTTGCATATTTGTCAAGCATGGCAGCAGTTGTCAATGGGCAGGAAGTTAAAGACACACCAAGATTGCACCATCGCAGCCCTCCTCGTTCATAGCTGCTTTGATCCTCGGCGATAGAAGTTGTTGTTTCATTATTAAATGCATGCACATCATAATGCAATGCAAACGCACCGAGCAAGAGTCTGATCGTCAATGTTTTACTCTTCATTCTTGACAGTTCATCTCTCTCTCTCTCTCTCTCTCTCTCTCTCTCTCTCTCTCTCTCTCTCTCTCTCTCTCTCTCTCTCTATGATACGTGCTGAATAGTCCCTCCGGAAGAATTACTGCATCCATCTACATGGATAAGATCTTAATAAGTATGATGGTGTGTGTGGGGCTTTGGGTTGTGATGTTTCAAAAAGTTGATGGTCGAAGCGTTCGTGCGCGCTGCATGCGCGAAAGTTATAAGCGGGTACCGGTGTGACGTGATTTGAATAAATAAATAAATTTTATTAGTCAGGGAAAATGAACGAGGGAGCACCGACCCTCGTTGACGGAGGAGAAAGCAAGCGGAACATCCCTTCATTCTATCTACAAATTCATGAATTTTGACAGGATTTGTCTGCGTCCTGTGTCACGGTAGAGACTACTGAAAGCAGCTGTAGAGATTCTTAGTGTCAAAGACAACAGTAGAATCATCTTTGTGGAAGCTAAAGCAAGACAAGATAGAAAGAGCTGTATGTAATAAATTTAAGCTGAGATGTGTCATACTCGACGTTGATAATCAAAAATTCTTTCCTAATTGAATTATAAAGTTGTTACAAAGTTATCAACGTAAGTTGTAGGTCGAGGAGAAAGAACATTTGGCACATGAATGGGGATGCTCATACATTGACTCTCTACAGAAGGAAAAGGAGAATTACTGTTGGGCAACCTCGACTGCAAACTGAGTTACACAGCCCTTCGCAACACTGAAAAGATAAACAGAAGAGGAGGATATTAGTCACGTAATAAATGGTTTTGCAAGCTGGCATCAAGAGAATACAATAGTTCTTCACTCACCACGAGTCGTATGTACTTGCAACCTTATCAAGACTCCTTTCAAGCTCATCCACTTCATCTGCACACTTCTCGCACTCCTCAAAATCCTTCTCACATTTTTCGACCTCATTTTCACAACTACTATCGCCTTCTGCACAATCTTTGTCACAATCATTCTTACAGTGGGTAGATTTCATCTTTTCGCAATGCTTACTGACTTCCTCGAACTTCTCGGCTGCAGTCACTGTGCATGACAAGGCACATTGGGCTTCACTGCTCCTTGCAGCTGGATCGTCGGAAGTAATACCATAGCATTCCTCGACGCACGCTGCCATAGACGCAGCCAATTCTGCTTCGGTTTCTCCAATGAGTTTGTCAGCATCTTTCTTGTCGGGCGTGCATTGACATGATTCGAGAGCTTCTTGATTGGTTTGGAGGCTAGTGTCCTCGAAGATTTCAGTATCCTCCTGAAGTGTGATAGCACGGAAGCTGCTGAACTCAACCCCACAATCTTTGACAAAGCTGAAAAGATGACACAGAAGAGCAGGATATTAGTCACGAGGTAATGGTTTCGTAAGCTAGCATCAAGAAAATAGAATAGAATAGATTTCACTCACCACTTCTGTAGTTCATTTCCAACCTTCTTTACACTCTTTTCGGCTTTCTCCAGTTCATCTTCACACTCCTCGCAATCATCAAAATCATCCTCACATTCTTTCTTCTTCTTTTCACATTTACTATCGCCAGGTGCACAATCTTCTTTACAATCCTTGCCCCTCTTACAGTGGGTGGATTTCATCTTTGCGCAGTCCTTACTGACTTCCTCGAACTTCTTGGCTGCGGTCGTTGTGCATGATGTGGCACATTGTGCTTCACCGCTCTCGATGGCGGCCCTTGCAGCTGTGTCGCCGTTGGAAGCAAAGGCAACGCATTCGTCAATGCACGCTGCCATGTACTCAGCCAGATCTTCTTCTTTTTCTCCATAGTAAACATCTTTCTTGTCGGGCGTGCAGCTAGCCGCACATGTTATGAAAGCATCTTGATTAGTTTGGATGCTGGTGTCATCGAAGACTTCAGTATCCTTCTGAGGTGCGTTAGCACGAAGGTTGCCGACGTAGTTCTGCAAACGTTTGAAACAAAAAGGAGCACAAGAGGGGTGAGTTTACTTAGAGGACAAGATGGCGTTGTACCATATCCACATAAAACGACACATCGCTGCCGATGAACGTTCCACACCACAAGACGACGGCACAAACATACCTTGACGACGGCAGCGGAGCCAGTGGAGGCGGAGGCGGCGGTGGTGAGAACGAAGACAGTAGAGAATTTCATTGTATCTGGGAAGATAGTTGTTGTGGGAGATGTTAAAAAGAATGGGAGTGTTGCTATTGATTGCTACAAGATTGTGAGCTCAACAAGAGGCAAAAAATCAGAAATGAAATAGAAGAGGATTCTACGATGCGTTGGAATTAGTATGTAATATGTACTGGTACATTTGGTAGAAGTCTCTTTATGTCAAAGTGAGCAATTTTACTTTCGGGGAGGCCCTCTTTACGTAACGTGATATGTTGGCAGAGATCTGACGCATTTGTCACATTCAGGGGGAGCTTTAGAGAATTGTTGCCCGCTGTTTTTCATGATGATAGGTAAAGTGAAAAGATACTCGTACAAATTCTTTGTGTCACCGAAGCTGAGATTTTGAGCGGTGTATCTGATACTTGTATCGGGTATCGGTGTGAAGTTATTAAGTAAGGGATAAGAAGTCACTCCGTGAAGCGCCCCCGGAGGGACGGTTGGCACGCCAAAGTAGTTTTGTTGGTACGTGTAAAACAGAGAAGTGAGAGCAAATAGGGAAGAAGGTCAAATGTAAGAGAGGATTGTAATTTTTTCCTCGTCCCTGCGGAAAAACACCTAGCGCCTCGAATGTGTGTACGCACTGGCTATGTGAGAGAGAAGAGAAGATCACGAGACAAACAAACATGTAGAGTAGAGTAGGTACTTATGGGACTCAGTCAATTTGCACACAAATTGGCAGTTGTCCTATTACTACTTACACTACGAGTCTAGTTAGATAAAACTAAGACTCCCTGAAAGTGTCTACTGATGTTTGTCAACAGACACTCCCTAGGGAGGGTAGGGTGGGAAAAAACAAATGTTGCCGTTGTCGATTGCGTTGATTTTATTAGCAAAGCACAATGGCATCATCGAAGAGCTCACTGCTCGCATTGAGAAGTGAGCTTTTGGCGTTCGGCACAGAATTCTCCTTCGATCAGTTTCTGTGCAAGTCTCCCGCAATTTTTCTAATTTTCGGAATTTTGAACAATTTGCGGGAATCACCATTCTCAGAATCCTATCTTCGTAAACTCGTAGCAAAGGCTCATAGGTGCTACGCTAAGCATCAACCACAATGACAAGCGTAAACAAATCTACGTCTACTGGTCGATTTTCCTCGTCCCTGCGGAAAAACGCCTAGCGCCTCGAATGTGTGTACGCACTGGCTATGTGAGAGAGAAGAGAAGATCACGAGACAAACAAACATGTAGAGTAGAGTAGGTACTTATGGGACTCAGTCAATTTGCACACAAATTGGCAGTTGTCCTATTACTACTTACACTACGAGTCTAGTTAGATAAAACTAAGACTCCCTGAAAGTGTCTACTGATGTTTGTCAACAGACACTCCACACAGGTATGCTGAAACTTGTGCAAAGCACGTAAGAAGATGTGCTGCGATCAAGTTCTGCTGAATGTGATCGGAGTGCGTCTAAAACTAGCCATTGAGTACACACAAGCATACGTGCAAAAAGAAAAAAATTTTACTTGAATTGTTAAATGTCTGTGTATGTGCCCATGAAGCTTGAATCGATTTGGTCTGCGGAATATGAAACATTTTGGGGTAGATTTGCAAGCTTAATAGAAATAGAAGCCGACTTGCTGAGAGAGTCAGAGTGTTGTTGGAGGATTTTATGTGTGCTTCGAAGGTATAGACGATAAGAGTCGCCTAACCATCTAAGTTGAATTTTGATGTAGTCACCATCGTGTCCTTGTTCGTGGAGGAGTACTGCTGCAGTCACGCGGAAAGAATGAGAAGAGAACTTTCTGATATCGGTTTCAGACATATCCGGGTATAGCTTTCTAGCTATGTTCTGTAAGAATGATGAGACATCATTCCCTGTTACATAACGCTTGTTGTTTTTGAACTGGTATACAACGCAAGGAAGTGATTGACTTTGTCCAAGATTATTGGCTCTTCTCACTAAACGCACTGCGGCACGAACAGGACACATCTTCGGATTTTCTCAATCTGGGAGAACATGTTTCTTCTCACCATTTCGTCGTTTTTTTTGGACTTTGAAGGTGATATCTAAACGATCTATTCCATCAACTTCATTGGAATTGTATTCAATAAATTGATTACCATCTTTTCTGAAGAAGACAAGGTCTTGGCTGGATATTGCTTTGAGTGTCTCTTTTCCGCTAGGGAAGACATGATAATCGGGTTTTGAGTGAGATTTTTGACCGTGTTCCGATAAGCGAAAGCCGAAGTATCTACTAAGGATTGCAAGATCGCAGAGACAGTATTCTTTTGACATAAAATCAGATGAAATCATTATCTCCAGCATTGCGGCAAAGAATTTCTCGTTTAGTGGGGAACGTTGTGTAGCGATGTTCTCTTGTTCCTCGTAGTTCTTCAAAATGGTGGCAGCCATACTATTCTTGTCATTGAAGTCGAAGGGATCAGGAAAGCCTCTGAGACGAAACAACTTTATCGCGGCACTTGCATATCCTTTGACAGTATCGGACCTAAGTGAGTCTCTATTTTGGATATTTATGCCAAGAGATACCTCCTTTACAAAATGTGCCAAGGTACGGTCCCAACCAGGGCCTTGTCCACAAGGGTCGGGTAGAAACTTTCTTCTTGCAAAAGCTAAGTAGAAAGCTTGCCTAGACCGCTCTGTTTCAATTGCCTTACTTCCTCCAGAGTTGGCGAACTCTCTGTCAAGATGGTCTTCCAGAGCATCGAAAGCAGCAATGGACTCGGATGAAAAGTTCTGCAATTCTGCAAAACGGGGTATTGCTGTTTGAGTGAATCGAAGAGGTCGGAGTATTTGAGGGAAGAATTGTTAGAAGACATTTTTGATTTGAGACGTGAAATAGCATCGGCGATTATGTTGTCTTCTCCAGCGATCCACTTAGCGTTGATTCCAAGTGGTGAGTCCATGATAAGAAAACAGAATATGATTGCTAGTCTCCTCCCGATGATGGATTCGGTACAGAGACGGATTCATTTGACTGAACTCATGTTGTCCGCACAGTTGAGTAGTATAGGATATGGATCATCTTCTGGAAAGTTCGATTTTATTGCTGTGAGCGCTGCTGCGTAATTAATGATGATGGCCGTAAACTCCAATACGTTGATTCCAATTTGTAATGGGCCTGATTTGATGTATCGAATTGTACGCTGACAGATGTCATTTGGAAGTGGAACATGCCAGATGAATTTTAGCTTGATACTAAAGCCCCCCATTTCATCTAAACAAGAGTCACCGCAAGAGATAGCAAATGGGTCTCTTTCAACATTGTGGGCAATTGGTGAGTGCCAATTGATGCTTCTATCATCAAAGAGTTGAATGAGCACATCAAGTTCTTTCCGCATGGTCTTGACAATTGGGTACAGAGCTCGCGAGTGGTGCGGCATTTTTGCCACTCTAGATTTTGCATAGGCTACAACGTTGAGGTTGATATCTTCATCATAATTTGCTTCCCCATCTAATATCTTGTAAGAGGCTTGGCCCTTGACTACTTTGAGAAGGTCATTGAATTCCTTTGAGTTCGAGGCAAGTAGGGCTCTATTTTTTGTCAGTGCGTATGAGACTGAAGCGTAGAGATGTGAAATCAAATGGTATACCCATGGTACTGCTTGTGCAATGTGACCAATCTTTCCGATAAGTTTGCTAATCTCTGGGACATTGAATGTCTTTCTATACGCCCAACCTTGCTGGTACAATAGGGAGCGTACGGTATCGAGATATTCTTCCGGGATGCCAACTGTAAGTGCTCTCGTATTCCATTTGAAGCCAAGGAGGACGCTGAGCCATGATACCCGATGACCGATCCACTTCTCCATTGATAAGTGATTTCGTCTCACGCTTGTATTGGGTCTGCCCATTATATTGAAGATGGCTTCGATGAGCGACGCAAGGAGGCGTTTGATATATCTCCGAATTGATACCAGCAAGGCGTCATCGACGAAGATCCCTGGCCTTGGTTGTAAGAATCGTCCTTGGGAATCGATAACTCAAGTGATCTTGGAACATTTTGCTGATCGTTGCAGTGAACCTGGGGGTGGATTTGGTGAATTAAAGTCCTCCCAATCAAGCAGGTCAAGATAAGACTTATGAATAGACTCGAGGTCCTTTTGGCTATTGAACTCAACCAAGGCCATCTTCTCAATAGCTTTTCGGAATGGCTCCCAGCAACTCGCTGATTCGATATGTCCAAACACCATACTAGTTGCCAGGTGGTAGTAGTCTTGTAAGACGAATCCAAGGGCTCCACCTAGGTCAGGATGTATGTTGCCGTTGTCGATTGCGTTGATTTTATTAGCAAAGCACAATGGCATCATCGAAGAGCTCACTGCTCGCATTGAGAAGTGAGCTTTTGGCGTTCGGCACAGAATTCTCCTTCGATCAGTTTCTGTGCAAGTCTCCCGCAATTTTTCTAATTTTCGGAATTTTGAACAATTTGCGGGAATCACCATTCTCAGAATCCTATCTTCGTAAACTCGTAGCAAAGGCTCATAGGTGCTACGCTAAGCATCAACCACAATGACAAGCGTAAACAAATCTACGTCTACTGGTCGATGTCCAAGCATACAAGCATAGTAGTTCATGGTATACTTATGTATATGTAAAGTATGTATATTGATTATACTTTAGTGTTACAAGTTTTCATTATTTGATGTGAGGTCATTGTACCAGTTAAGAAGAAATTCACAGCCACCTTGGTAAGTCCTATCGATGTTTCGGTCGAATCGACGGTGTGTTTGATCTTGTCAGAGTTCTTCAATTTGCCTCTGATGTCTGATGACAGACACACCTCACGGCCTTCAACCTCTTTCCCGCCAGAAACTGTAAGTCAGTCACGGTTGCTCCGTGACTGAATTCTACTCTGCCTCCATCAAGTCGCATAGAGACTGCAGCATCGCCGCTACAAGTGTAGTCCTCATGAGCCCCATACATTTCCTTCTATACTATCGTTGCCAACTATAATGAACCACCAGCTGCGGCTCAGGCTCATATCCACGTCGCTACAGACATTGTAATGGTGAAAGACGGAGCTCGCTCTACGCTCGATTGGCCTTCATCAAGTCGCATACGAGGCTGTAACATCGCCGCTACAAGTGTAGTCTTCATGAGCCCTATACATTTCCTTCTATACTATCGTTTCCAACCATAATGAACCACTAGCAGCGGCTCGGGCTCATATTCACGTCGCCGCACACATTGAGATGGTGAAAGATGGAGCTGGCTCTACGCTCAATTGGCCTTCATCGAGTCGCATACGAGGCTGTAACATCTCCGCTACAAGTGTAGTCACCATGAGCCGTATCCATTTCCTTCTATACTATCGTTGCCAACCATAATGAACCACTAGCAGCGGCTCGGGCTCATATTCACGTCGCTACACACATAAATGTGTCGCAAACAGCTAGCTCTACGCTCAATTGGCCTTCATCAAGTCGCATACGAGACTGTAACATCGTCGCTACAAGTGTAGTCACCATGAGCCGTGTATATATCCTTTCGTACTATCGTTGCCAACTAAAATGCACCACTAGTAGCGGATGTTGCTTAAATTGACGATGCTAGACGCATAAAATGGTGTCAAAATACTGAGCTAACACGTTGCCCAAATCGATCATTATAAGGTTGCTGTGTACACTACAGATGGCATATCCGAGGTTAGAGTTGATATGTTGTCTATATGCATGCATAGAAGAGGTTTGCTGACTAAAACGTTCACAAGCACGAATACATCACACAATATAGTCAAAATATGTGTTTTGAAGAGGGCACTGGGCTTGACAAAGATTGAGTAGCATATTGATATACGAGCTACAGATGACATACCCGAGGTTGGAGTTGATATGTCATCCACATGGATGCATAGATGAGGCCTGATTATTAAAACCTCTTACATCACTGATATATCACACAATAGAATCACTCAATGTGTCCTGATGAGGCATTTTTTGATTTGGCCGTGACTGAGTAGCGTAGTGTCATACGAACTGCAGATGACATACCCGAGGTTGGAGTTGATATGTCGTCCACATGAATGCATAGAAGAGGTCTGGTGACTTCAATCTGTAAAATCACGTGTGAATGCACAATAGAAGCACTAAATGTGTCCTGACAAGGGCATTAAAATGAGCCAAAATTGAGTAGTATAATGATTGTACGGACTTTGTAAGATATGTGTTAGGTCTGAATTGCTATGTCGTCCACATTGATATGTAGAAGAAGTCTGAGCTCTTCAACTTGTTGAATCACAAATGCCTTGCATAATAATCTAACGCTATTGCATCCTGACGATCAGGTCTGATTTGATGAAGTTAACTTTGTGTTGAATTGTTGCGTCTGCAGTAGCTTAGAGACCCCAAACACACAACCTCCTCGCGTTAAACGAAATATAGACAGTTTCGCGCAGTTGCTTGATATGAATAAATGTTATCTCTCAGAAACAAAACTGCCACTTTAAATGCGCTGCATTGTTGTCATATCTTGGAGCGGTAGAACCAGCCGATGGCAAAGTTTTTGTCACGTATATCCGCTGCCATTCAAACAGGACGTTCGCATTCCTTCAATCAACTTGAGCCAGCTCACACCTCATTACTTTTATATTCAATCATCAAATTGTTCCATTCATCTCTATTGATTTGTATCTTCTCCATCTTCTCACGCTCAGTAGTAACTGGATTGACCGTGCAAGTGTATGATACCAGCCCAGTGCCGACAAGGAAAGCATACTAATCGTCCTTCCTAAAGAATCCAAGTCGACGAGCGAGGCTGTACTCGTCTGCGCCTCCGTTGATGGTGTACCAACATGACTCTCCAATCGACAGGAACAACAAAAGTTCCAATAATAAGTTTCGCGCACGCATCATCGTTTCGTTGAGCTGCATTACTGAGTTCGCGTGACCTTTTTGTATGGGATGCCCGGCTGCACTTGATGAAGCTACTATGAGAAAAGGTCACGCAAAAGCAGTATGTTGAAGCAATGGCAATGGTTCTTACGGTCAATGATTGGTTGGCACGATGTGAGATCCCAAAAAGCGACCGCTGAGGAGGGTGCAATCCAGACAGTTGGCACGATGTGTAATCAATGATAATCACAGTTCGGGCGAAGCCCTCACAAAATACACTTCTCGTAATGCAGCGCCGTCAATGATTGGTTGGCACGATGTAAAATCCCAAAAAGCGACCGCTGAGGAGGGTGTAATCCAGACAGTTGGCACGACGTATAAACAGTATTACTCACAGTTCGGGCGAAGCCCTCACAAAATACACTTCTCGTAATGCAGCGCCGTCAATGATTGGTTGGCACGATGTAAGATCCCAAAAAGCGACCGCTGAGGAGGGTGCAATCCAGACAGTTGGCACGACGTATAAACAGTATTACTCACAGTTCGGGCGAAGCCCTCACAAAATACACTTCTCGTAATGCAGCGCCGTCAATGATTGGTTGGCACGATGTAAGATCCCAAAAAGCGACCGCTGAGGAGGGTGTAATCCAGACAGTTGGCACGACGTATAAACAGTATTACTCACAGTTCGGGCGAAGCCCTCACAAAATACACTTCTCGTAATGCAGCGCCGTCAATGATTGGTTGGCACGATGTAAGATCCCAAAAAGCGACCGCTGAGGAGGGTGTAATCCAGACAGTTGGCACGACGTATAAACAGTATTACTCACAGTTCGGGCGAAGCCCTCACAAAATACACTTCTCGTAATGCAGCGCCGTCAATGATTGCTAGATGTAAGATTGTGAGCGATATTGTAGCGAGTTCGTTCAAATAAATTTGCTCCGACAAAGAGACACACCTCTCTCAAAAGCAACTTCCAAACTTGCCGCCAACAAAACTATATCCCGCGCAGCTTGCGCGCAACCTCCCAACCATGGTAGGTAAGAGCAAAAGTACATAAGTACAAGCTAACCATGACCTCTTTAGGGCATCAGATGGACTTTATCGACTATCCAACTATCGGGTCATGTGGTCGATAGTATGGAAAGCTTAAGTTTCAATTATCTCTACAGTCTCTCGGGGGTTCTAATTTATCTTGATTTTGTTCTTCCAGATGGGAGTCTTTCTGTCAATTTTGATCCAGCCATGGTAAGAGCATTAACCCCCATTAACCCTAAACGCCCACACCCGCGCGAAAAAGGGCCCGGCAAAAATGACCGAACACCCTCGTTGACGGAGGGAGAAAGCAAGTGGAAGTGGAAGTGGATAGTGATATGTCGTGAGATATTCCATGGCTTCTTTTTTGAGATAAGGCAAGAGGGACAAGTGACGTAGGTATGCAATGGAATAACCCACATCTTCATATAGCTCGTAGCCGAGCATCAGATTGCTGCGCTGTAATGGCGCACACATGTTGAACTGACCGAGTGAAAGGATTGATTAAATCTGTCCTTGTAAAACTGGGAAGCTTTCAATAGAGCAAAAGTGTGATCACATCACACTCATCCCCTGTAGACCAATTGACACTTTACCACGAATGTGCACGCATGAGAGCTACCTTGATCTTGCAAAAGCGACAGTACTTGAAGCATATGATAAACACTTAGCAACGCTGATGTTCTTGGTACACTTGTCAGCATCAAACTTGACAACTTCTTCGTTGTTGGTGCCGTTTACAATTCTATCTCCCGACTGTCCTCTGGATGTCGGGAAGAGAGCCCAGTGACTAGCTATTTTGAGTTATGAACGTGTGACTTCGACTTCGCAGAACAAGCAAAATACTTCTGGAATGCTGCAAACACCAGGTTCGTGGGAATTGTGTTCGTGCAAATAGCAATCACATAACATGAGAGATAGCACACGACTTTGGAAGTGACTACATGTCGAACAGGAATTCTTTGTTGCAGCGCAAGCTGAGGCTGCCTCACTGGTAGCAAATTGCCAACAGATTATACGAAACAAAGGAGGTTGTCGTCACGTACGAGAGGTGACGGCAGCAGCAGATAATCTTTGTGTCGACTTGCTGAAGTACAGAACTTACTTTTGAGATTAAACATTCTTACGGCCACTTGGTACAAGAGACACAAGTAATTGAGCTATAGTACAATGTGGTATCAGCTTAGAGCGGCACAGGAAACTTGAGCCAGTGTGTTGCGCTAGGTAGACTAGCTTGAACTGTTACAACGATGACTGTGTTAGGCGTAGCGTCATGAATTGCCGAAGAGGTCAACTAGATCGAAGCAGACTCGGCATACGGGGACAATGACAGATATGTCTCACTTGCAACGGTAAAACACCTCTTACAAGGTTAACACAGAGCGTGAGCCGGACAAATGTGTGCCGAGCTTGATATGCGCTGGATAAATTGAGATACAAACGATCAAATGTGAGAGTGAGACGCGTTCCACATCCCATGATGTCGAGACAAGTGCGTCGAGATAGAAACAGACTTTGTGTGCAGAAATGTCGGACACGACAAGTCCAGAAAGTAATGTACCGACGGCAGCGGTGAGGTAGCCGCAGTTATTCAACAAAGCAAAACAGACAAGCATCAGTTAAGATTACTAGACGACATCGAGGATGTAGGCTACATCAGATGTACCATCAATGCACCTCAAAGGGCGAAATGCAGATACATGCATCAACAGGGCAGTATTGAACGGAACGCATGCACACAACAATGAGCGTTGAAACATAGAACAGTGTACAGCTACAGCATTCACTTACCTGGTAATGGGCCAGATCGGAAGCTGACGGGGACAATGAAACAGGAATGCAAACGGAGACAGTTATCACGGTCATCCCCACGAGACGCTCCTCTTCGATTGTGATTCAACGGCGTCGGAGAGATCCCCTCCCTCTCGCGAAGTGAAGAAAAGAGTACCGGAGACCGGACGCACAGTTAGTTTCGCACAGCAACTACTACTTGTTGAACGAACTACATAGAGCAAATGGCGTGATACAATAGCAAGTGGGACGATAACGTGACAGCGCACGTGTAATTTTTCGCGAGCGGCAACAGTTACAATACAGACTGGATGAATGTTCAGGAACAAAAGAAATAATAGAATATCTTGACGAAGATGGACAAGGGATGTGTGAGCAGATTTACCTCGCTCAGATATGTAAAGAAAGGATAAGACATCCGTCGTCTAGCCGCAGTTATTGAACAATGCAAAACAGACAAGCATCAGTTAAGATTACTAGACGACATCGAGGATATAGGCTACATCAGATGTACCATCAATGCACCTCAAAGGGCGAAATGCAGATACATGCATCAACAGGGAATTATTGAACGGAACGCATGCACACAACAATGAGCAACCCAAATGTGTTGAAACATAGAACAGTGTACAGCTACAGCATTCACTTACCTGGTAATGGGCCAGATCGGTAGCTGACGGGGACACTGAAACAGGAATGCAAACGGGGACAGTTATCACGGTCATCCCCACGAGACGCTCCTCTTCGATTTGAAACAACGGCGACTCACTCGCTCGGAGAGATCCCCTCCCTCTCGCGAAGTGAAGAAAAAGAGTACCGGAGACCGGACGCACAGTTAGTTTCGCACATCAAATAAGTATTGAAGAACTGCGTGATACAATAGTAATTGGGACGATAACGTGACAGCGCACGTGCAATTTGTCGCGAGCGGCAACAGTTACGGTTACAGACTGGATGAATGTTCAGGAACAAAAGAAATAATAGAATATCTTGACGAAGATGGACAAGGGATTTGTGAGCAGATTTACCTCGCTCAGATATGTAAAGAAAGGATAAGACATCCGTCCAGCCATCAGATTAAATTGATTGGTGAGAGTAATGATGATGTTGAGAAAGGATGCAGATTGAGATTGCACAGTCAACGAGGAGGAAGCAAGTGGAACATCCCTTTTATCTACAAATCTGAAAGCAGCTGTAGAGATTCTTAGTGTCAAAGACAACAGTAGAATCATCTATGTGGAAGCTCAAGCTAGTTGTATAGAAAGCTACTTAGAGGTTGGACACTCCGAAATCAAGGCAAGATAGAAAGAGCTGTATGTATTGTAATAAATAAGCTGAGGGTGACATACTCGACGCACTTGATAATAAAAAATTCTCTCCTAGTTTAAGATACAATACGAAGTTATCAACGTAAGTTGAAGGTCAAGGAGAAAGAACATTTGGCACATGAATGGGGATGCTCATACAAGGGGCGCATCAAACCAGTTTGCCAAAACAGTTAGTATTGACACTCTACAAAAAAAAGGAGAATTACTGCTGGGCAACCTTGACTGCAAACTTAGTTTGGAGGCTGGTGTCCTCGAAGACTTCAGTATCCTCCTGAAGTGCGATAGCACGGAAGCTGCTGAACTCAACCCCACAATCGTTGACAAAGCTGAAAAGATGACACACAAGAGCAGGATATTAGTCACGAGGTAATGGTTTCGTAAGCTAGCATCAAGAGAATACAATAGATTTCACTCACCACTTCTGTAGTTCACTTCCAACCTTCTTTACACTCCTTTCGGATTTCTCCAGTTCATCTTCACACTCCTCGCAATCATCAAAATCATCCTCACATTCTTCCTTCTTCTTGAAACAGTCTCTATCATCATCTTCACATACTAAGTCGCAATCCTTGCCCCTCTTACAGTGGGTGGATTTCATCTTTTCACAATCCTTACTGACTTCCTCGAACTTCTTGGCTGCGGTCGTTGTGCATGATGTGGCACATTGTGCTTCACCGCTCTCGATGGCGGCCCTTGCAGCTGTGTCGCCGTTGGAAGCAAAGGCAACGCATTCGTCAATGCACGCTGCCATGGACTCAGCCAGTTCTTCTTCTTTTTCTCCTTTGTAAACATCTTTCTTGTCGGGCGTGCAGCTAGCTGCACATGTTATGAAGGCATCCTGATTAGTTTGGATGCTGGTGTCCTCGAAGATTTCAGTATCCTCCTGAAGTGTGATAGCACGGAAGCTGCTGAACTCAACCCCACAATCTTTGACAAAGCTGAAAAGATAACACAGAAGAGCAGGATATTAGTCACGAAGTAATGGTTTCGTAAGCTAGCATCAAGAAAATAGAATAGAATAGTTCTTCACTCACCACTTCTGTAGTTCACTTCCAACCTTCTTTACACTCTTTTCGGCTTTCTCCATTTCATCTTCACACTCCTCGCAATCATCAAAATCATCCTCACATTCTTCCTTCTTCTTGAAACAGTCTCTATCATCATCTTCACATACTAAGTCGCAATCCTTGCCCCTCTTACAGTGGGTGGATTTCATCTTTTCACAATCCTTACTGACTTCCTCGAACTTCTTGGCTGCGGTCGTTGTGCATGATGTGGCGCATTGTGCTTCACCGCTCTCGATGGCGGCCCTTGCAGCTGTGTCGCCGTTGGAAGCAACGCCAACGCATTCGTCAATGCACGCTGCCATGGCCTCAGCCAGATCTTCTTCTTTTTCTCCTTTGTAAACATCTTTCTTGTCGGGCGTGCAGCTAGCCGCACATGTTATGAAAGCATCTTGATTAGTTTGGATGCTGGTGTCATCGAAGACTTCAGTATCCTTCTGAGGTGCGTTAGCACGAAGGTTGCCGACGTAGTTCTGCAAACGTTTGAAACAAAAAGGAGCACAAGAGGGGTGAGTTTACTTAGAGGACAAGATGGCGTTGTACCATATCCACATAAAACGACACATCGCTGCCGATGGAACGTTCCACACCACAAGACGACGGCACAAACATACCTTGACGACGGCAGCGGAGCCAGTGGAGGCGGAGGCGGCGGTGGTGAGAACGAAGACAGTAGAGAATTTCATTGTATCTGGGAAGATAGTTGTTGTGGGAGATGTTAGAAAGAATGGGAGTGTTGCTATTGATTGCTACAAGATTGTGAGCTCAACAAGAGGCAAAAAATCAGAAATGAAATAGAAGAGGATTCTACGATGCGTTGGAATTAGTATGTAATATGTACTGGTACATTTGGTAGAAGTCTCTTTATGTCAAAGTGAGCAATTTTACTTTCGGGGAGGCCCTCTTTACGTAACGTGATATGTTGGCAGAGATCTGACGCATTTGTCACATTCAGGGGGAGCTTTAGAGAATTGTTGCCCGCTGTTTTTCATGATGATAGGTAAAGTGAAAAGATACTCGTACAAATTCTTTGTGTCACCGAAGCTGAGATTTTGAGCGGTGTATCTGATACTCCCTCTGTCCCACAAAAAATGAGCTTTTTGATTTAAAAATTAGTTAAAATTTGGTCAATTTTCGTCCAAAAAATTGCTAGGAGTGTCGCACATCGTTCGAAAGCTTATTTCACGCCGGTTACGATTATATGGAGGTTGGAGGTTGTTAAGCAAGTATTTGTAATGATATTGTGACAAAAGACTTTAAAATATCCTTACATCTAACCCTATTGGAAAATGAAGAGGCCTCTCGGACACTTGTGTAGGACCTCACGTAGGAATAAGTACGTCAAATAGCTAGTTTTTTGTGGGACTACGATTAACTTCAAATAGCTCATTTTTTTGAGATTTTCAGATGTCGTGCACTTTTTCGTCGTGCAGGTTTCGTGCATTTTTTTACAGTTACACGTTACACGATACACGACGCACGCTGAAATCCAAGCGCCAACTTGTAATGGCAATACTTAGCGATGGCATTGAGAAAGCAATCAACCAGTGATAATAATTGGAGAAGCAACACCTGTGGTACCCCAGTACGTCGCGCAGTTAGGATCTTCTGCTGCTCCGCTCACTTGGAGTAAGTATAAGTCCCATGGACACTGGACACGCAGCAAAAAAGAGACTCCTACGGAACAGCTCTACATACTTACAACCTTCTACAACAATAAACAATAATACCACAAAGCGCCATCATTGAAAATGCAGACTCGCAGTAGCAAACGTATCACTAAAGAGGAGACGCGCATTCACTCTGATGAGAAGGAGCAGGACAAGTGAAGGATGATGACAAGAAACAAACGCACAAACGCAGCAGCGGTGGCTGCACTACTTACTGCCACGCATCGCAGACGGAGCCGGTGGTGTCAACACAAAATAATGATGCAGCTACGCGTCAAGAAGAAGAAATCTACAATCTGCAAATATAATGTATCAGGGGAAGCGTGCATTATTATCTGCAAAGTTCGTATATAAATGGAAAGGTGACGAAAGACGAAATCTCTCGCTACTGCCACATCGAGTACGTTTACTAGAGAATGGGGATACGTTTGAGAATTATCCAGAGGAGAATGAGGTGGATAATGTAATCGAAGATTATCGAATGACGCTGTACGAGGAAGACCATGAACTATACAATACATGTATCGCCCGTGTCAATGCAAAGAAGAACGATGCGCTTGAGGTGGAAAAAGAAGATCGAAGAGAATAAAGAAAAAGAAGATCGAAGAGAATAAGAAGAAGTCATCACTAGACGACATCACTGATATAGAGGAAAAGATCGTAAATGAAAGATGAAACCGTGTGAAGTCTTGGAGTCAGAGTACAACCATCTGGGGCACTGCTTAGACGCACTATTCAGAAGGGAGTTAATGCAGGGAAGGAAATTATCAATCAGGAGTGGGGTGAGTAGTGTATGATGTATGATATTAGTGGGTGTGGATCTGTGTATATTCTCACATACTCTGCTTTGTTTTATCAATTGCACATTATTACAGTGCACACACTATCTCAATATACGTGTGTTAGGGATGGGAAGATAGGCAAGGATGAGTTGAAGTACGACAGTCTTTCGAAGGCAGCAAATTATATTGTGAAGAAACGTTTGTTGGGGCATGTCCGTCTGAAATGTTTTGTGGAATTAAACAATACAAAATCGGCAACTATTGCAGAGGTAAATGGAGAGGAAATATGACAAGGAAGCAGATACGGCATTGGGAATGAAAGGAGTCATCGCTTTTGTCTCGAGCGAGCCCCTTTTCAATCTTTGAAGTTCGTCACGTGAAGGACTGGATTCACAGTCTCAACCCCAGCCATCGTATTGCAAACAGGATCATGCGTATCCACATCCTATAAGTTGTACAAGATTGGAATTTGTACGTACTGTAAAAGATCGCCGGAAGGATTTGACTGAGGCATTTGTGTGTGGTCAGACGGACATGTGGAAAGATTCCCATCGTAAGGAGAATTTTGGCGCACTCGTGCTCACTATTGTTGCCCATCTTCATACTTTGAAAGATGGGCGTGAATACTTTATGAGTAAAGAAACAGCAGAACGATTGAAAATGGAGGGTAAACTTGTTTCGGTACGTACTGTTATTGCTGAATGTTCCTTTTCATTGCAAATACTAAGTGCATATCATCTCACCACTCTATCTTGTTGTCCTTCTATTGTATACTATACTTTGCAGTGTGGACCACATGTCGCGGTGCTTGAACTTGTCGGCATTTTTGAGCGTTTCGAGCAGGCGAAGACTGTGAATCACGTCGCAAGGGCGGACCCGACGAGAAGCTACGTACTGAGGATGCGGAGAGTCTATCCCACCGGCTGCTAGATGGATTGCTACCCGTCTATCAAAATTTACCCAAGCCAACAATAATGCGTGGGCTTATGTTTTGTTTATGATTCAGTACGCTCTCCAACACTTCGTGTATGATGCTTCCTTAAGTAAGTATGCACGAAGGTGAATTTGTTTGCGTACCATAATATGATTCTTTTTTGCGATGAAGTCTCATACTTATCCTAATTGCAAATATGCTGTCTTTACAGACGTCTCACACGAACCATCTCAGCTTCACCCTGATTTACGGCAACGAGGAGATCATACCATCCTTGTCTATGTCTATTCATCATGGCAAGAGATGGATCCTTCCATCATCGCCTACCTAGAGGAGTATGCCAATGAGCAGGAACTCAGTCTACGTTGTCTGCTTTAAGTTGTATTTATGCTCAAACTGGTACTGACCTAAAGCAAATGGAGTGATCAACGGAGTGAAGAGTGACAGTGCGAGTGCATTCTCTCGTAGCCAGTTTGAATCTCTAGGGTTGGTAGCAGTATAAGCAACAGTGATTCAAGCTCTGCTGAACGTCAATGGCGCAGCGATACTAGTTTTGATGGCAGCTTTGCAGAGGCGATAGCGATTGATGGGCTTCTTCATGATCGACACTAAAATAAATGGAGGACAAGGCAGAGTCGTCGCAGATATTTTCTGAAATTGAGTCAATAGTGATGCTTGGGAAGTATCTTGGTCTTCGGAAATAACTGAGGAGGAAGATGGTCACGAGACATCGGAACTCTTCAAGCTACTTCTTCATCAGGTTTCATATTCTTCAGAGGATTCCTTGGCTCTAGGTTTGATACTATGAATTCTGGAAACACTCTCCTTGAAAACACCGTAGCTTGATGTAGTGATGTAATTCTTTATTATCATTTAGTAACTATTGATGTGTACTATTTCCTTTGCAACTTTTGTGCCGTATGAAAAGCTTTCGTCTTCATTGCCTTCAAAAGTAAGACCTTCCCATCGAAATAATGTATGAGAGAGGGGCGAAGGTGAGTTCCACCTGGAAGGAGGACTGGGGGCAATGCCCGCAGCCCGCAGGATAGAAAACGCACGAAACTTGCACGACGAAAAAGTGCACGACATCTGAAAACCTCCATTTTTTTTGGGACAGAGGGAGTACTTGTATTGTATCGGGTATCGGTGTGAAGTTATTAGGCAAGAATTCCTAGTAGAAGAAGGCTGCCTCAAGGCTGTCCACTTTAACCCCTTCAAACCACGTTTTTCGGGACATCTGGCCGAATGCCCACTCGCTCACTAACCAAAATGTTCACATACTTAAGTCCCCCAAATGGGTATTTAGGCATCAAAAAAATTTTAAGTCGGAACACTATGTACTTTGAACTAACGCAGATCATCTCTCTTTACGATGCATCGGAGCAAGTTTGCCCAGCAATATCAGTTTGAGCATATGCTCTAATACCAATTTAATAAGTTTCATGTCTAATACTTAACTAATGTACTATATATTCCTGCTCTTCAGTATCCTTACGCATTCTTGTGTGGTTTGTGTCTTAGTGCTTAGTGCAGTCTGCCACTTCATACTTAATAGATCGTCGTAAGTTGCGAGCAGTGATCAGGGGCAGAGTGTTTGCCGTTTCCTTGTGTCTTTGCAATGATGCATTTCACGAAGTGTACGGGATCTTGTGCACATTATGCCTCCAAGTTGTTGTATCTCATATTACCCTCAGACCGCCGTGACCTAGAGCACATACCAGTTTCCGCTCGTAGAAGTTCCTCAAGGTAGATCTTCTTTCATTGCTCAATGCTTACTATTCCTCTGTATCTTTTGGTAGGATTTGTTATATGGTCATAGTCCATATTGTTAGAAGTCTCTATTGCTCCACAGAATCACTGCTACAATAGCCGTAGCTATTCGCACACGATGCTCTAATTCTCTTGTTACTTTCTTCTTATGACGAATTACTTATTGTTCCGAATTATGATACGTGTCTCTTCCCTGAGACACTCAACTCCCGCCATAATGCTTGACTATGCTTGGGCTGAATAACGCGCTCTAACACCCTCCCTAGCTCAAGCATTGGACAGCTATTGAGAAATGTCCTACCACCGGTTACACTCCTCCTGTCGTCTGTAGTTGTGGCGTAATCAGAATCCGATCTACTACTGCTTTCGAACTCAAAATCCTTATCACCACTCCATACCATATTTGGACTCAACGTCCCTCCTCTGTTTGGCGTGCTTGTCACATATCTAATCCTCGAATGTGAAGCTGACATCTGCCTCGCCAGACCACTTACTGCATCGCCGCATTCAGGCCTTGACCTCATCAACTTCCTAATTTCCGTATTCTCAGCTGCACTTAGCTGCTCCGATCCATCTCCTCGCACAAGAACTTGACCCTCCCTTGCTGGAGCATTTGGATCTTTAACATCCGATACGTCATACTAATCCTTGGGTTTCTGTTTCAACACCGGATGCTTGAACCTCACGGTCCCCAATCCATCTTCATCACGTGTAACGTCGATCTTGCTCCCGACATCTGCACATGCACTTGTACTACTCTCTCCCGAGTTTGTTACTCTTGCTTTGTCTTGCATATTCAAATTTAACCCTCGTACTTGCCACAGATACTTCTCTGCTCTTTCGAATACACCTTCCAGCTTGCTATCAACAACAATATCCACATACCAATGCTTTCCCCGTCGTTGTACCTATTTGCTTCGCTGCTTCGACATTGCCTTCCAGCTTCAACTCTACCTCCGTACTTCAGGCCATCCACTGAATGCGACCTTCCCATGTTCGAGCGTCTCACTTTCAGCTGCATTGAACTTCACTTCAGTCTTTTCCAGACTTGACTCCGTATTATACGCGCTCTTTCCATTGCATTGTTCAGCACCATTGTACAGAACTACTAAACTGCAGTCGTACTCCAATACCGCATTGCTTCTGCTACTACTCATTCCGACTTGCTCATGCGCTATCCCTACAGCACGATCATCTCTTCTTCCGATATCTCCTGTACCGACTCGTTCACTTGCCTTACTCACTCTGGCATCACCCATACAATCATGAGCATGAGAATGTTGAGCTACATTTATCACTCTCCCCAGCTTGACATTGTCATGTTTCATCATGCGACCTTCACTCATGTCACAATCACACAGCTCCCGTTCACCGTAACACCTACAGCAAACTTCACAAGCTACTGACAACTCCGTGTCACTATTCTCGGCCACTTCTGCGCCTGCATCATCTTGAGTTTGAGAATGTCGAGTATCACTCAACACTCCTCCCTGCTTGACATTCAAATCATCACTTCAACGACTGCTCTCTTCTCCGAGATATCTCTATCTTTGCCGACCACCCTCTTCTCTGAGCTATCTTTGCTTTTACCGACCGCCCTCTTGTCCGAGCTAGTCACCACCTTTTCACTCTGATTCACCTTTGGTCATTCATCTCTAGTCGACCTTTTGACTTCCAAGCTACTAATGTTGACATGCTGATCTTCCACGGCTTCATTCAACCAGACTTCATCA
The DNA here is from genome assembly GCA_037178625.1 of Skeletonema tropicum. NCBI lineage: Eukaryota > Bacillariophyta > Thalassiosirophyceae > Thalassiosirales > Thalassiosiraceae > Skeletonema > Skeletonema tropicum. Next base: position 1,217,694 of record CM074139.1, on the reverse strand, counting down.
TCAAGTGATCGTCGAGCATCACAACACTCTCCCCCTTGTCCACTTCGGGATCGTCGAACAACACAATACTCTCTCCCTTGTTCGCTTCGGGATCGTCGAGCAACACGACACTCTACCCCCTTTTCACTTAGGGATCGTTGCTTGACACAACTCTCTCCTCCTTCTTTACTTTGGGATTGTCGAGCAACATAATGCTCTCCCCCTTGATCGACATTCACGACGCTACAACTCACACTGTGCTCTTCTGCAGTATCCAAACTATTGTCTGAATCACATTCAACTTCGGATCTATCCGTACTCTCCAAGACAGTTGGGAATAGTCGAGCAATGCTCAACTCCCTCCCTTGCTCGACATAAACATCCGAGCCTCTCTCTTCTTTTACTGCGCAAGATCTCATGCCACTGACTTCAGCTAGACTAATTGAATCATTTTCATCTACTGAGTCACAAGCATCTCGATCACATCATCGCCAACCCTGCTGAATTCCTCGACTCCCAGTCTTTCATTACCATTGCTAGCCCTGCCGAACTCTTCGACTTCCAGGCCCTTTTCCTCTTTGCCAGCCCTGCCGAACTCCTCAGCTTTCAGGCTATCTTTGCCATCACACGTGCTGGCTTCCAAGCTTTGCTTTCTCTGGTCGAACCTCTCGACGTACGAGACCCTGCATTCGATCTCACCTTCGCATTCACATGTATTGACTATTTGCTCTCGCTGGTCGATCTTTTCCACGTCCAAGAATTTACATTTCTTGCTTTCATCAGCACCTCCTGTGCTGACTTTACATTTGTAGCTCTTATCAGCACCTCCTGTGCTGAGCTCCAAGCCATCCACTTCAATTGCTCTATCGATTCCATTCACAACTCGTGAACTATCATCGCAATACTCTGCCGACATCTGCACCTGGGACATTTCCCTTACAGATATTACCTTCGACCCATCCGAGCCAGACTTGAAGTGCGCTCTGCCGATCATCTGCACCAAGGACCTTTCCTTTACAGATATTACCGTCGACCCATCCGAGCTAGGACGCCAAATGCTAACTTCATCACCTTTGAAGTTACCGCATTTACTTTCGCTGACAACATTCCCCATGCCGTGGTGAACATACACCATATTATATCCGGCACTATCATCAACTTTATTTCTGCCGTGGTGACCATACACCATATTATCTCCGGCACATTCATCAACTCCAACGCTGAGAAATAACTTGGCCAAGGTCATGTCTTCTCCAACATTCGACCTAATTGTTTTGCTCAGTCCTAACCAACCTTTGCTCATTTCACGACGACTCCTTCCTCAGATCGTGTGACTGTAGTACCTGTGAATACAGACACTCTCCCTGCTACAGACTCATGATCTGTACGCTTCACACATCTTCCATCATTGACATTCAACGCTCTCCTAACGATCGCGTCAACTTCTTTCCCATTCATGCTCATCGACTCAATATTCATGTCATCGACTTCCGAGCTGATTCCATTACTGCCGAGCTCCGTCTCAGCAATCATCTCATATTTACTCATCGCTTGACTTCGACTGTGTTGTCTCTGGAAGTCAATATCAGCCACAAAGCCATTCGCTCCGACTACAAACAAGGAAAATACCAGCATTGCCAACACTGCTATTCCCATACCGATTCCGCCTCCATGTTTAAGGCGTTTTCTCCTTTTCTTTCGCTTCATCCCTAACGTTCCTTTTACCAGTTCGTCATTCAATTGTTCTCCAGCGTTTCTACTTGACGTCAACTCCAATCAAGATCAAGTTGACTTTGACTTTGCCAATACCTCGACTGCAACTTTGCTCTATCGACTCCTTCGATTTCAAGCCCTTGTTGCTTCGGTGATTCGATCGACTCTATCAATCCGATTCCGAGTCTTGCTTCTCAACTCTATCACTCCGATTTCCAAGTTAGTTGCAAGCTCCTTTCGATTCACGCCTTTGACTCACACAGCAATTCAATGCAATCAGGACCTCTTCGATAAACTTCGAAGTTTGTTAGAAGTCTCTATTGCTCCAAAGAATCACTGCTACAATAGCCGTAGCTATTCGCACACGTTGCTCTAATTCTCTTGTTACTTTCTTTACTTCGGTACAGTTTTCAAACTCAACTTTGTTAGCGGGCAAAGCTAGGCAGCTCCTAACGGCATTTTTTCAAAAAACCTTTAGCCCTTGTACGCAATAATAAGACCTATAGGCCACATGACGTGTAATGCTTTATTCACACAAATATCACGAGGCCTATTGCCTTTTTTGAAAACTGTACCGAGGTACAGTTTTGCCCTTCACGTAGAAACATACCAGAGGTCTACGCAAAACTGTACTGAGGTACAGTTTTCAAAAAATGGTTGGGATATCCCAACCATTTTGAAAACTACTGGCGGGAAAAAAGTGGCACCAGTGCCAATCTCAAATCTCACACAAAACACTAACAAAATGAACCAAGTCATAAATATGGCCATGATACTCGACAAAAATACATAGAACAGCCTCAAGATACCATACCAATCATTATATATACATTATCTGCTTCAGAAGAAACTATAGTTCATCCATATAGAGCAACTATCTACAATTTTGGCACCGATAACTGCTATTTTGATCTAGGATGACGCATGCCTACGGCATCTTTGCATGCGTGTGCTGCTGCTGCTATGCGAATATACTACATATAACGTTGACCAGTGGTTCTATCGAAAGCTATTAGTCTCTTCTATCATATTATGGACGAGATGGGGTCGGGAGGGCGATATTGACGCGCAGAACCACCATAGTAGGGGTTTAAAATCGATGGTTGTGTTTTGTTAGTGTTTTGTGTGAGATTCTAGTTGGTGCCACTTTTTTCCCGGTGAAAACTTTTTTCCCGCCAGTAGAAAACTGTACCTCAGTACAGTTTTCGTGTTGGGCCCAGTACCCGTAGGCATTGAAAACTGTACTTCGGTACAGTTTTCAAACTCAACTTTGTTAGCGGGCAAAGCTAGGCAGCTCCTAACGGCATTTTTTCAAAAAACCTTCAGCCCTTGTACGCAATAATAAGACCTATAGGCCACATGACGTGTAATGCTTTATTCACACAAATATCACGAGGCCTATTACCTTTTTTGAAAACTGTACCGAGGTACAGTTTTGCCCTTCACGTAGAAACATACCAGAGGTCTACGCAAAACTGTACTGAGGTACAGTTTTCAAAAAATGGTTGGGATATCTGACTCAGTCGACGTCGTTCAGATTGACGATGATGTCTGAAACCTTCGACAATGATTCGCGGTTGGTTTTCAAAGGTCCACAACACTAAAGCAGTATGCATGTATTGCCATTTTTCAAGAATTGACATCTGCAATTTCTTCACCGGCGGCCGCTGCCTCCGCCCCCTCGGCCGTGCGGCAACTGCATTCGTATCACAGCCGGCGTCTAGAAGACGTCGCTGCAAAGTTTTTTCCTGCATCCAATAATGATGAGGCGTAATATTGTTGATAGAGAGTCGGTCGACATGATGTTTGTACGTAGAGAGTGAGGAGAGAGTTGCTTATTTTTGTGTCAACTTTTTAGCGGGCAAAATGCGGAAGTATCCGAGTTTGAGCAGTCTCCCCGTCTTTTAGCCCGTCCCCGGGACAAAGTACCGAAGATCGTGTCAATAATTCAGGGGGGATGGCGTGCTACGGTGGACTCAGTATGTTGGCACAGAACCACTAATCAATGATTGTCAAGAACTTCGGACTTTTCTTCGGCCACAAAGCTAGAGATAGAAATGGCCACTGTGGGGCCGAAAAAAGTGGCCTTATCCCCTATCCGTAGTCCAATTTTCACCTCCATTTGGAGGTAAAAATCGATTTTGCCTCCAACCTCCAACCTCACCCCTATTCGCAGGAATCGTCCTCACTCACATCCTCCGACAAATCAATGCAGAACCAATGGACCGAGCCACCAAGCGACTTCAAAACAACCAACCACTCGACGACGGCAAAGGAGGAGCTCCCATCATAATGGCGTATGTCGACGACACCAACTGCCTTTTACCAATCGAAGATGTACATTTCTTTCTACAACGTTTCAAAGATCTTGGGATCCCACTTGGAGCTGTAATCTAATGTAATGAACACAGACAAAACAAGAATTATGACCACTACCTCCGGACATTCTGTTCTTCACGCTCACTTCCAATCCAACTTCTTTGTAGCACAAAACCTCCAAGAAGCAATCTCACTTTATTCCACCAAAGACACTGTAATGTATGAAGAAACAAACGGCCTTCGCATCTTAGGCTCCCCAATCGGTTCGCCATCATTCCAAAAAGCCTTCATCACCGACGATCTCCAGAAGATACAAACTGACGCCGACAACCTCCTAAACGGCCTCGACGACGACCAAACCATCATCCAACTCTACAGACAATGCACATCTCAACGCCTAAATCATCTCTTTCCAGCCGATGTTTATGCTCATGCTCATGCTCATACTTCCATTTGCATCGGAGACGCTTGGGACACATGGGATAGTCTCACTGCCAGAGCATTCGACAATATCAATGCACACATCATCAAATCCATTACCAACAAAGACACAGTACCTACCCACTCACAACTCCTAATGAACATGAGCACAAAAATGGGAGGACTCGGCCTCAACACCAAGAGACAAAGCCATTCCAGCTTCAATTCTAGCAACCAAAGGAACACTCAACACAATCTATAATGGAGTATTTCTTGGACCAAAACGCACAAGATTTATGCTACCCGACTCAATCACATCACTCTATGCAAATAGCTAGAGAGACCAATCCATCTACCACCTTCCAAATCTTCAACAAATTTGCACCGGCAATAGCAAAGATATGCACCGGAGATGATACAGCTCAAGGAATATCAACCTTCATCAATAATACACCACTACAAAAATGCCATGATATTATCAACAAGGAAGCATCCTCTCGCCTAAGTGGAAAAATGATCAATTACCTTCCAAACGACAGCACACACAACATCGCAGAAATCATCGACGGCAAGATGGGACAAGGACTTTTGGACCTTCCAAGAAGCGATGAAGAAAATAGACAAGACAACCGCCTTTTCATATTCAACCTCCTCCGCTGTTTACGTATGAACATTTGGGAAACAACAGAACAACTCAAATGCCCCTTCTGCAAACTAGACTTCGACACAAAAGGAGACCATCTATATCAATGCAGCCACCTCAGCAAACAATTCAAAACGAAGATGCACAACAAATAAAGGGATAACGGTAGAGACTACTGAAAGCAGCTGTAGAGATTCTTAGTGTCAAAGACAACAGTAGAATCATCTTTGTGGAAGCTAAAGCAAGACAAGATAGAAAGAGCTGTATGTAATAAATTTAAGCTGAGATGTGTCATACTCGACGTTGATAATCAAAAATCTTTCCTAATTTAATTATGAAGTTGTTGCAAAGTTATCAACGTAAGTTGTAGGTCGAGGAGAAAGAACATTTGGCACATGAATGGGGATGCTCATACATTGACTCTCTACAGAAGGAAAAGGAGAATTACTGTTGGGCAACCTCGACTGCAAACTGAGTTACACAGCCCTTCGCAACACTGAAAAGATAAACACAAGAGGAGGATATTAGTCACGTAATAAATGGTTTTGCAAGCTGGCATCAAGAGAATACAATAGTTCTTCACTCACCACGAGTCGTATGTACTTGCAACCTTATCAAGACTCCTTTCAAGCTCATCCACTTCATCTGCACACTTCTCGCACTCCTCAAACTCCTTCTCACATTTTTCGACCTCATTTTCACAACTACTATCGCCTTCTGCACAATCTTTGTCACAATCATTCTTACAGTGGGTAGATTTCATCTTTTCGCAACCCTTACTGACTTCCTCGAACTTCTCGGCTGCAGTCACTGTGCATGACAAGGCACATTGGGCTTCACTGCTCCTTGCAGCTGGATCGTCGGAAGTAATACCATAGCATTCCTCGACGCACGCTGCCATAGACGCAGCCAATTCTGCTTCGGTTTCTCCAATGAGTTTGTCAGCATCTTTGCTGTCGGGCGTGCATTGACATGATTCGAGAGCTTCTTGATTGGTTTGGAGGCTAGTGTCCTCGAAGATTTCAGTATCCTCCTGAAGTGCGATAGCACGGAAGCTGCTGAACTCAACCCCACAATCTTTGACAAAGCTGAAAAGATGACACAGAAGAGCAGGATATTAGTCACGAGGTAATGGTTTCGTAAGCTAGCATCAAGAAAATAGAATAGAATAGATTTCACTCACCACTTCTGTAGTTCATTTCCAACCTTCTTTACACTCTTTTCGGCTTTCTCCAGTTCATCTTCACACTCCTCGCAATCATCAAAATCATCCTCACATTCTTCCTTCTTCTTTTCACATTTACTATCGCCAACTTCACAATCTTCTTTACAATCCTTGCCCCTCTTACAGTGGGTGGATTTCATCTTTGCGCACTCCTTACTGACTTCCTCGAACTTCTTGGCTGCGGTCGTTGTGCATGATGTGGCGCATTGTGCTTCACCGCTCGCGATGGCGGCCCTTGCAGCTGTGTCGCCGTTGGAAGCAAAGGCAACGCATTCGTCAATGCACGCTGCCATGGCCTCAGCCAGATCTTCTTCTTTTTCTCCATTAGTAAACATCTTCTTGTCGGGCGTGCAGCTAGCCGCACATGTTATGAAAGCATCTTGATTAGTTTGGATGCTGGTGTCATCAAAGACTTCAGTATCCTTCTGAGGTGCGTTAGCACGAAGGTTGCCGACGTAGTTCTGCAAACGTTTGAAACAAAAAGGAGCAGAAGAGGGGTGAGTTTACTTAGAGGACAAGATGGCGTTGTACCATATCCACATAAAACGACACATCGCTGCCGATGGAACGTTCCACACCACGCACAAGACGACGGCACAAACATACCTTGACGACGGCAGCGGAGCCAGTGGAGGCGGAGGCGGCGGTGGTGAGAACGAAGACAGTAGAGAATTTCATTGTATCTGGGAAGATAGTTGTTGTGGAAGATGTTAGAAAGAATGGGAGTGTTGCTATTGATTGATTGCTACAAGATTGTGAGCTTAACAAGAGGCAAAAAATCAGAAATGAAATAGAAGAGGATTCTACGATGCGTTGGAATTAGTATGTAATATGTACTGGTACATTTGGCAGAAGTCTCTTTATGTCAAAGTGAGCAATTTTACTTTCGGGGAGGCCCTCTTTACGTAACGTGATTTGTTGGCAGAGATCTGACGTATTTGTCACATTCAGGGGGAGCTTTAGAGAATTGTTGCCCGCTGTTTTTCATGATGATAGGTAAAGTGAAAAGATACTCGTACAAATTCTTTGTGTCACCGAAGCTGAGATTTTGAGCGGTGTATCTGATACTTGTATCGGGTATCGGTGTGAAGTTATTAAGTAAGGGAAAATGACCGAACACCCTCGTCGACGGAGGGAGGAAGCAAGGGAAGTGGAAGTGGATAGTGATATGTCGTGAGATATTCCAGGGCTTCTTGCTTGAGATAAGGCAAGAGGGACAAGTGACGTAGGTATGCAATGGAATAACCCACATCTTCATATAGCTCGTAGCCGAGCATCAGATTGCTGCGCTGTAATGGCGCACACATGTTGAACTGACCGAGTGAAAGGATTGATTAAATCTGTCCTTGTAAAACTGGGAAGCTTTCAATAGAGCAAATGTGTGATCACATCACACTCATCCCCTGTAGACCAATTGACACTTTACCACGAATGTGCACGCATGAGAGCTACCTTGATCTTGCAAAAGCGACAGTACTTGAAGCATATGATAAACACTTAGCAACGCTGATGTTCTTGGTACACTAGTCAGCATCAAACTTGACAACTTCTTCGTTGTTGGTGCCGTTTACAATTCTATCTCCCGACTGTCCTCTGGATGTCGGGAAGAGAGCCCAGTGACTAGCTATTTTGAGTTATGAACGTGTGACTTCGACTTCGCAGAACAAGCAAAATACTTCTGGAATGTTGCAAACACCAGGTTCGTGGGAATTGTGTTCGTGCAAATAGCAATCACATAACATGAGAGATAGCACACGACTTTGGAAGTGACTACATGTCGAACAGGAATTCTTTGTTGCAGCGCAAGCTGAGGCTGCCTCACTGGTAGCAAATTGCCAACAGATTATACGAAACAAAGGAGGTTGTCGTCACGTACGAGAGGTGACGGCAGCAGCAGATAATCTTTGTGTCGACTTGCTGAAGTACAGAACTTACTTTTGAGATTAAACATTCTTACGGCCACTTGGTACAAGAGACACAAGTAATTGTGGTATCAGCTTAGAGCGGCACAGGAAACTTGAGTCAGTGTGTTGCGCTAGGTAGACTAGCTTGAACTGTTACAACGATGACTGTGTTAGGCGTAGCGTCATGAATTGCCGAAGAGGTCAACTAGATCGAAGCAGACTCGGCATACGGGGACAATGACAGATATGTCTCACTTGCAACGGTAAAACACCGCTTACAAGGTTAACACAGAGCGTGAGCCGGACAAATGTGTGCCGAGCTTGATATGCGCTGGATAAATTGAGATACAAACGATCAAATGTGAGAGTGAGACGCGTTCCACATCCCATGATGTCGAGACAAGTGCGTCGAGATAGAAACAGACTCTTGTGTACAGAAATGTCGGACACGACAAGTCCAGAAAGTAATGTACCGACGGCAGCGGTGAGGTATCCGCAGTTATTCAACAAAGCAAAACAGACAAGCATCAGTTAAGATTACTAGACGACATCGAGGATGTAGGCTACATCAGATGTACCATCAATGCACCTCAAAGGGCGAAATGCAGATACATGCATCAACAGGGAATTATTGAACGGAACGCATGCACACAACAATGAGCGTTGAAACATAGAACAGTGTACAGCTACAGCATTCACTTACCTGGTAATGGGCCAGATCGGAAGCTGACGGGGACAATGAAACAGGAATGCAAACGGAGACAGTTATCACGGTCATCCCCACGAGACGCTCCTCTTCGATTGTGATTCAACGGCATCGGAGAGATCCCCTCCCTCTCGCGAAGTGAATAAAAAGAGTACCGGAGACCGGACGCACGGTTTCGCACATCAAATAAGTATTGAAGAACTGCGTATACAATAGTAATTGGGACGATAACGTGACAGCGCACGTGCAATTTGTCGCGAGCGGCAACAGTTACAGACTGGATGAATGTTCAGGAACAAAAGAAATAATAGAATATCTTGACGAAGATGGACAAGGGATGTGTGAGCAGATTTACCTCGCTCAGATATGTAAAGAAAGGATAAGACATCCGTCCAGCCATCACATTAAATTGATTGGTGAGAGTAATGATGATGTTGAGAAAGGATGCAGATTGAGATTGCACAGTCAACGAGGAGGAAGCAAGTGGAACATCCCTTTTATCTACAAATCTGAAAGCAGCTGTAGAGATTCTTAGTGTCAAAGACAACAGTAGAATCATCTATGTGGAAGCTCAAGCTAGTTGTATAGAAAGCTACTTAGAGGTTTGGACACTCCGAAATCAAGGCAAGATAGAAAGAGCTGTATGTATTGTAATAAATAAGCTGAGGGTGACATACTCGACGCACTTGATAATAAAAAATTCTCTCCTAGTTTAAGACACAATACGAAGTTAGTTCTTAACGTAAGTTGAAGGTCAAGGAGAAAGAACATTTGGCACATGAATGGGGATGCTCATACAAGGGGCGCATCAAACCAGTTTGCCAAAACAGTTAGTATTGACACTCTACAAAAAAAAGGAGAATTACTGCTGGGCAACCTTGACTGCAAAATTAGTTTGGAGGCTGGTGTCCTCGAAGACTTCAGTATCCTCCTGAAGTGCGATAGCACGGAAGCTGCTGAACTCAACCCCACAATCGTTGACAAAGCTGAAAAGATGACACACAAGAGCAGGATATTAGTCACGAGGTAATGGTTTCGTAAGCTAGCATCAAGAGAATACAATAGATTTCACTCACCACTTCTGTAGTTCACTTCCAACCTTCTTAACACTCTTTTCGGATTTCTCCAGTTCATCTTCACACTCCTCGCAATCATCAAAATCATCCTCGCATTCTTCCTTCTTCTTGAAACAGTCTCTATCATCATCTTCACATACTAAGTCGCAATCCTTGCCCCTCTTACAGTGGGTGGATTTCATCTTTTCACAATCCTTACTGACTTCCTCGAACTTCTTGGCTGCGGTCGTTGTGCATGATGTGGCACATTGTGCTTCACCGCTCGCGATGGCGGCCCTTGCAGCTGTGTCGCCGTTGGAAGCAAAGGCAACGCATTCGTCAATGCACGCTGCCATGGACTCAGCCAGATCTTCTTCTTTTTCTCCTTTGTAAACATCTTTCTTGTCGGGCGTGCAGCTAGCCGCACATGTTATGAAAGCATCTTGATTAGTTTGGATGCTGGTGTCATCGAAGACTTCAGTATCCTCCTGAAGTGCGATAGCACGGAAGCTGCTGAACTCAACCCCACAATCGTTGACAAAGCTGAAAAGATGACACACAAGAGCAGGATATTAGTCACGAAGTAATGGTTTCGTAAGCTAGCATCAAGAAAATAGAATAGATTTCACTCACCACTTCTGTAGTTCACTTCCAACCTTCTTAACACTCTTTTCGGCTTTCTCCAGTTCATCTTCACACTCCTCGCAATCATCAAAATCATCCTCACATTCTTCCTTCTTCTTGAAACAGTCTCTATCATCATCTTCACATACTAAGTCGCAATCCTTGCCCCTCTTACAGTGGGTGGATTTCATCTTTTCACAATCCTTACTGACTTCCTCGAACTTCTTGGCTGCGGTCGTTGTGCATGATGTGGCGCATTGTGCTTCACCGCTCTCGATGGCGGCCCTTGCAGCTGTGTCGCCGTTGGAAGCAACGCCAACGCATTCGTCAATGCACGCTGCCATGGCCTCAGCCAGATCTTCTTCTTTTTCTCCTTTGTAAACATCTTTCTTGTCGGGCGTGCAGCTAGCCGCACATGTTATGAAAGCATCTTGACTAGTTTGGATGCTGGTGTCATCGAAGACTTCAGTATCCTTCTGAGGTGCGTTAGCACGAAGGTTGCCGACGTAGTTCTGCAAACGTTTGAAACAAAAAGGAGCACAAGAGGGGTGAGTTTACTTAGAGGACAAGATGGCGTTGTACCATATCCACATAAAACGACACATCGCTGCCGATGGAACGTTCCACACCACGCACAAGACGACGGCACAAACATACCTTGACGACGGCAGCGGAGCCAGTGGAGGCGGAGGCGGCGGTGGTGAGAACGAAGACAGTAGAGAATTTCATTGTATCTGGGAAGATAGTTGTTGTGGAAGATGTTAGAAAGAATGGGAGTGTTGCTATTGATTGCTACAAGATTGTGAGCTCAAAAAGAGGCAAAAAATCAGAAATGAAATAGAAGAGGATTCTACGATGCGTTGGAATTAGTATGTAATATGTACTGGTACATTTGGTAGAAGTCTCTTTATGTCAAAGTGAGCAATTTTACTTTCGGGGAGGCCCTCTTTACGTAACGTGATTTGTTGGCAGAGATCTGACGCATTTGTCACATTCAGGGGGAGCTTTAGAGAATTGTTGCCCGCTGTTTTTCATGATGATAGGTAAAGTGAAAAGATACTCGTACAAATTCTTAGTGTCACTGATCTTTGATCTTGCTTTCTATTTTGAGCTGCCTTTGAGACTGACTCACCGCGTCAAGCAATGTCTCGTCTCAACCTCTTGCAGTACTCCACGCACTCAGCAGTTGATTGGATGTGCATGAACGACTCATTACTTTTAAGTTTCACTTGCTGATCTCTTGTGACAGCTTCGGCATGAAATGGATAAAGGCAAATGTCATTGCTGCCTTTCAAGTATGACCTCCATAGTCATTTACTTGAAAGTAGACACCCAGATTGGAGAACCAGTGTTGATATGTGGCTGTAGCATTACACATTCTCAAACGCTTCATTCCCACAACAATTTCGATATGGTACGTGGGAAAAAGTATGCTAACTACTGAACCTGACTAAACGCCTCAATTACTAAATGATTGTGACCAGTCGAATACCAACAACTCCACAATACAAGGCAACTATTCACCCAAAGCACCTAGTAGTAGTATTTCCCAACCCTTTTCCTAAAAATAAATCTAAAACCAAACCAAACCAATCCTCCACCTCACAAAAACCTTCCTATCCACCCCCACTTCAAAAAATAGTAATCATCACAAACGCCGAATAAAGCAACGCAGCAGGATACGCCACCAAAAACCTCTGATCCCTCATCTGACACCCCCTCTCAAACAACCTCGTACTCGCCGCAGTACACCACAATATAATCAACACAGACAATGCCATACCTACCACATTCATCTTGTGCACCCGATACAATACATTAATCCCCGCCAATAAATTCACGGGAAGTAGTGCATACCCCAAGATACTCACGACTGTCCACATGGACACGGCACCATTGGGATTGAGTAGATTTAACAGTAATGTCATGGCGAGACATCCCGATAGTCCGAATCCATAGACGTATCCAAAGTGCATTTTACCAGCTAGCAATAACTCTCCCCCTAAGCCCAATGCAAATGCCAATGGTCCAGCCAAATCAGCATCATCTTCAATCAATCCCGCCTCTAACGATTTGGCATGTTTGCCAATTGGAAAGAGAACGGCACGTGATTTGGAATAGATGTGTGGGAAGTTCACGCCTAGTTCTTCGAGTAGGGGTGGTTCATTTTCGTAATCTTCGTCATCTATGGAGGTCATTGTGTTGTTGTTATTCTGAGATTCTTGTTGTTGTTTGGCGGCGTTGGGATCGAAGATGTGTGGTGCAGGAGTGGTGGAGGTTGAGGGTGCTGTACTGCCAATTGGACCACCGCCCATTGCTCCACTCATCATATTGTTGTTGGTAGTATCGGTAGTGTAAGAAGTGGGGGATGTAGATTGATTTCCCATCATGTTATTATTGGTGTTTACTGATCCACTCATCATTTGCATCCCCCCACCGCTCATTGAAGATGATGCTGTGGTGGCATTATTTGATGTGTTTCCATAATATCCTCCACTAGTTGACGAGTATCCTCCACTAGCTGGCGATGCTGTATTGTACTGACCGTACATATTATTATTTGAATTGCCCGCAGCTGTATTCATGGAATAAAATCCAGAACTTGCAGGAGCCGGTGCCGCCGGAGCAGGGGAAGCCGAGAACCAATCGTCTGATTGTGCAGTAGTGGCTGTCGTGGTGGTGGTGGTGCCTCCCCATTGCTGAGCATTGGTCGTCGGATTCGTGGCGCTGGGGGCTGGTCGACGTTGGCTGAAATTATTTAAACGACGCTGTCTAGCAGCAGAGGAGGACGATGTGTCACCGCCAGACGCAGCAGCACTGGAGGAGCCGTAGTACCCTCCGGAGCCTCCGAGGGATTGTCTTGGCGGTGGTGGGGGTGGCGGAGGCGGCATGGTCACAAGAAGTTAGTTTGGTGGTGAGTTTTGAGTTTCAGGTGTAAAAAAGATGGAGTTCTGTTTGTCATAGTAATTGTGCCAATATTTAGGACGTTACTAAGATCGTTTCTCTCTGTCACATGCAAAACAACACATGAGAAGCGCGCTGCAAGCTAAATGCCGGAAGAAAATGATTCTTCCTGCTTCCTGCCTTTGATCCCTTGATCAAGAAGAGCTTGCTACATCATGAAAAAATACTTAGTAAGTACTTAGGAGTAGGTGCTATCGTACTGAACTAAGAGATAGGCCGCACTCCTCCTAATTAGCTAAATAGGGCAAGTTCAGATCCAGCTTGCCCGAGAAATAGTTCCTGAATACCATGCTAACTAGTCATTTATTTTTACTCACAATGAAATAGTAGTTAGTCTTCATTGTACTCATGCTTTTGTGCAAGCTATCTAACATACAACAAGTGTATGTTGTCATCTTTTATAATGGAAACCAATGAAAGTGTTGGTCATGTTTGCTTTGGATGGCATGTTGGCAGCAAGGTTAAACTGCTTAAAAAGATCAAACGATTTGCTTGGAAGATCACACAACAGAAGATGTCAAGGGTTCACAAGGGATGAGTCAATTTCCTATGAAAATAAAAATGATAATACAAATAAAATCCATCATGTAGAAGAGAATTGGGCTTCATTATATAAGTTAGCTTTCCATCCCACTCCTCCTCCAAACACACTGCTCAAGCACAGCACATTAATGTTCATGTGTGCGAGCGAGCGTGGTAGTTCCTCATGTACAACATCTTATTGTAATGTATTGCATCTATCACACAACTATATCAAACAAGCAATTCATTGAAGGTGTCCAATGATGGGAAGATCGGGATCATATCCAAGGGGCTGGATCTCCTCAGTGGACCATAAGTCCGAGGATTCCGAACATAGCGGCACGGCCGTTGTTCAATTCAATGGCACGCTTCTGAAGCTTGGTCTCTTCATCAAAGTCATCCCAGCCGAAGTCAATGTATCCGTTACGGAAGTCACCAACGTGCTCGTTTCCAGTTCCGGGAACATCACGCATGAAGGCAATCTCCAACCATCCAATGAAGGCGATGATCTGGCCTTGTCCCTCGAAGGGGATGGCATCAGGTCCGATCAAGGCGGCAACACCGTTGGGGAAGGAGTCGAAGGAGTTTCCGGCGTAGTCAATGTTTCCGGGAAGGTGGATTCCGGCACGGGTGACGATCTGGCCAAGGAAGGCAAGCTGAGCGATACGTCCGTGCTTGATCTCAACGTAACGGAGACGGTCGAAACGTTCTTGGGAGCAGTCTCCGGAGAGCATGCCGAAGGGATCGAAGAATCCGAGAGGAGGCTGGGCACCGAGCTCATCCTCGAAGGCGTTCAAGGAGGTGGTGGCGGCCTTGTTTTGGGCAGGGGCGAAAGCGGCGGCAGAGCCGATAAGGGCAGCGATGATGGCAGACTTCATGGTTGATATGTTGTTGATATGATTTTATGTGAACGATGGCATCGGCATCGAGATAGAGATGCTAGCTGTTTTGATGCTGATTTTCTGTAAATCTCAAATCCTTTTTGAAGATCTTCAAGTCAACGTGGGCATCTTCTCTCTTCGCTGTTTTCAGATTTAGCTCTTCTCCTCAAGATCTTTTGAAGTTGAAGAGTGAGATTTGCGAAATCCTCCTCTCCCCTCGCCTCACTCACCACCCCGTTCAGGTTAGCTCATAATATCATATCAACAACAATCAACCATGAAGTCTGCCATCATCGCTGCCCTTATCGGCTCTGCCGCCGCTTTTCGCCCCTGCCCAAAACAAGGCTGCCACCACCTCCTTGAACGCCTTCGAGGATGAGCTCGGTGCCCAGCCTCCTCTCGGATTCTTCGATCCCTTCGGCATGCTCTCCGGAGACTGCTCCCAGGAACGTTTTCGACCGTCTCCGTTACGTTGAGATCAAGCACGGACGTATTGCTCAGCTTGCCTTCCTTGGCCAGATCGTCACCCGTGCCGGAATCCACCTTCCTGGAAACATCGACTACGCCGGAAACTCCTTCGACTCCTTCCCCAACGGTGTTGCCGCCTTGATCGGACCTGATGCCATCCCCTTCGAGGGACAAGGCCAGATCATCGCCTTCATTGGATGGTTGGAGATTGCCTTCATGCGTGATGTTCCCGGAACTGGAAACGAGCACGTTGGTGACTTCCGTAACGGATACATTGACTTCGGCTGGGATGACTTTGATGAAGAGACCAAGCTTCAGAAGCGTGCCATTGAGTTGAACAACGGCCGTGCTGCTATGTTCGGAATCCTCGGACTTATGGTCCACGAGGAGATCCAGCCCCTTGGATATGATCCCGACCTTCCCATCATTGGACACCTACAATAAATTGCTTGTTTGATATAGTTGTGTGATAGATGCAATACATTACAATAACATGTTGTACATGAGGAACTACCACGCTCGCTCGCACACATGAACATTTTGAGTAGTAGTTGTGCTGTGCTTGAGCAGTGTGTTTGGAGGAGGAGTGGGTTGGAAAGCAAACTTATTTGTACCATAATATAAAGCCCAATTCTCTTCTACACGTGTCTATTTATTTCCAATATTAAGTATCTCTCGCCGATACCTTATTTCCCTGTTGCCTTGAAATATATCTCAAGCAGAGCCGGTACACATTTTCATTCATGATTCAACAAATAGTGATTGCCGGATCCTTTTTCACAATTTTGAGTATCAAGTAATACTGTGCAGCACATCCTCCTCCATGTAAAGGTCTGATGTTGTCACTGTTTCATCATCCGCAGCGGCAGTCCCTGGCGTGGATTGCCGCACGATCGGCAGTTCTTGACCATTACTACTATCATTAGGATTATGAGAACCTGCTTCCTCTGAATTCGGTAACACTAACACTAATGCCACTACACATGGAAAGCAGTATCGTCACCAAAATATAGGACGCCTTCACAGTGCCAAAGAGTGCACAAGTCTCTACTTCCGTCGTCCTTGAAGAACATCTTCACGAGGCATGAATACTCCTGGTATCGAAAATGCAGTGGTTACCGTTACCACAGTGAGGACTATGATCAAAATTACATTAGCGCACGCGGTTTGTACTGTGATAGGGTATCTGTTGTGACAGCAACTTTCGGCCATCTTGGCAAGCTGAAACTTCAACAAAATCATTTCTGCTAGAAGTACCATATTGACTCTCACTTGTTGAAAGCCATTTTTGAGTGCATTGCCGTGTGGTCCAAGTTGCATTTTCATTAGTCTTCTCTTGTTCAAGCCCTGGCTGAACTGGACGTCCCTCATCTAGAATATGAATTTGATGTATACCTCCGTCATTTGATTCCATGCACGTCACCACCTGGCCCTCATCAGCGGCAGAAGCTGCTTCTGCTGTGGAAGACGACACCCCATGATATCTAAATGTTCTCCAGCAAGACTGATGAGGCTCTACAGTCATAAGATACAAGCAGTTCATGATCGTAAGTGATCCCACCGTTATTGTTTCTAGTACGATGGCGCCTTCTCTTATGTACTGTTGCCTTAAGAATAATACCCCATCGCTTGATGCATGCCAACTTGATAGTATCAACAACAACATACAAAGTTCCTAATATAATTCCGACGAAGCCCATGCTGAAGATTAAAACTGGATACATACTTGCTGAGCAGTTGATTCCAATATCCACAAGTGCTAGCACAAGTAAGGTTACTGTTGTGATGATCATCAGCCCTTGCACTATCTTAACGAGATTGACACCTCTCATCCCTCTGGCAAGTGCGCAAAATCCTAGCAGTAATGTAGTCAAGATGATGACGACACAACCCAGGCCCCAGCATATTAATGGCAAGAAGAGAAGTATCAACCCAGGAGTAATCATTGCATTACTCTCCCCTGAATTAAATCCTACGATACACAGAACAAAGCCGACGGGGGATAGGAGAAATATCCCGCACGACACGCAGCGAACGATCCTCTCATCATGTGTTACCGCTACCGCAGTTGATGATGATGATGATTCCATGATGAAATTTCTGTTATATTATTATTGATACTGCTACTTACAGATAATACTGCGCGGTGATTCCTAAGTATTTAAATCTGGCAGTCATGATATCATGATGATCAACTTGCACAACCGAGATTCTTTCTCTTCAGATGATTTTTGTGAAGGGGAATAACAGCGACCGCGACCGCAAAATACCACTCATCACTTAAAAAGAACGCAATCGAACAACAAAGAACTCCGAACAAGAACCAAGACCACTTGCAGCCTCTCACTTGTTTGTTTGCCCCAACGCAAGCACGACCACTCTGTATCACTCTATCTCTGCCAACTAATCATGTGTACTGGCTCCGAACGACCAAGAACAACAAACAAGAACCCCATCTTGCAGCGCTCTCACTTTTTGTGTACACGACTGCTAAAGTTAGCAACAAGTAGAAGTACTCGTCTAGCTCACAAAAAATAAACCAAAGCCAAAGTGAAATCATGACGCAAAAATATACAACAGAGAACAACATCCGCAAATACAATCCAGCATACGTTCCTCCGCCAAATGCTACAAAAGCAGCTCAGTTCGTCAATCAAGCAACAGCACTTCCCGTAATACCCGCTCCATCTGCTCCTTCTCTAGAAGAAGAAGAGATTGTAGTCATACCAACAGCGACTTACGAGGCAGCTGTACTCGCCTATCATGAAGAAGCCTGAACCGGAAATATATTTAGGCGGCTACGCTGGAGAAGGTGATTCGCTTGATGCACTGAATAATATAATGGCAAAATATGAAGTGCCAGGCTGGTCTCCTTGCAAAACTATTGCAGGTGAAAGAATTCCAGCTTATGGAGATTATTCGTGGATGATTCAGCTTCGATGAATGCTGCCACGGATGCTTTGGATCCAGTCACAGGCAGCAAAATGAGCAGATGGTGGGAGGCAAAGTGGCGTATTTCTCAAATGATTAGAATTGCTTGCATATGTGCCTAGCCCTCCCATCAAGATATACTTCTTGAACAGAAAAGATATCATACCTATTGAAAAGAGTAGCGGGGAACTACCCTCCGATTATATCAAACGTGCAGAGTCTATACTGCAGACAGCTTTTGGGCGTCTCCCTGGTGGCACTACACCTGCCCGGGAAGCTATCGAGGCTTCTCTCGGTCGTAACGAGGGTATGAAGGTGTCATGCACTTATTTCCTGGGTGATGGTGTACCGAATGGGGGAGAATATGCATGTAAGGAGATTCGAGATATGATCATTTATCGACCAGCCCCACATGATAATCCATTTACCTTCTTTAGTTGCACTAACTGAAGATGATCAGGTTGAGTGGATGAAGGTGACAGAGGAAAAGGCACCGTACTGTGCTGAGTTTGATGATTATCTTGACGAAGCAAGGGAAGTGTTGAAAGATCAAGGAAATGCCTTCCCATACAGTTTTGGATTGCACATAGTAGCTCAAATAGTGGCAGCATTCAATCCTCACGATCTTGATGCCATGGACGAGAGTGTTCCCTTCACAAAAGCAGTATTGGACAGCTTACTAGGCTACCAGTCCTCGCAGAAAGAGTATCGATACTACTTTGAACAATTCATTGCAGCTCAAAAGAAGCTTCCACTGAAATCGTTTCAGTTCTCATTTGTGAGGAAGCTTCCCTTCACTTTACAATGAGTTTCTTACAGCAGCAACTTCATCAGATATCCCGGCTGCTATTAGGTACAAAACAGCAAGTAAAGCAAGCGTCCTCACGAAATGGATACATTGAGGGGAATAGGGGCAGCATGTCTCAACATGCTTCGGACGACTGCTGTGTCATTTTGTAAAACTAGAAAATCAGCGGGCAGCAGGCACTAGTCATCTGGATGATAAGAGAGTATACAATACTTATTGAAACACGTAACATAAATTGCACATGATTATTTTTTAATTTTGAATCGATATGGTACCTCAATCCTCAATATAGTCCCTCGTCCTTTCTTGGCAGACAACAAATCAGACGCAGAAGACATCCCGGGAGAGAGCAAAAGTTAAGTTCGCTTCGACCGAGAGTGCTGAGGACAAACTTTTTGCTTAGCCCAAGGCTCTCAAGTGCGCGAAATCGTAGCAGTAATATTCAATCAAGATGATGCAACAAAACACAGGCTACTGTAGGTATGTACCCAGAATGGCAAAGTTCTTCAGATGATTTTGTGGGATCAACCGCGACCCAGGAGTGTCAATCACCACTCAAAACAAGTCAGCGAACAACCAAGAACAACAAACAAGAACCCCATCTTGCAGCGCTCTCACTTTTTGTGTACACGACTGCTCAAGTATTAGCAACAAGTAGAAGTACTTCGTCTAGCTCACAAAAAATATACCAAAGTGAAATCATGACGCAAAAATACACAACAGAGAACAACATCCGCAAATACAATCCAGCATACGTTCCTCCGCCAAATGCTACAAAAGCAGGCTCAATTCGTCAATCAAGCAACAGCACTTCCCGTAATACCCGCTCCATCTGCTCCTTCTCTAGAAGAAGAAGAGATTGTAGTCATACCAACAGCGACTTACGAGGCAGCTAGTAGCTCGCCTATCATGAAGAAGCCTGAACCGGAAATATATTTAGGGCGGCTACGCTGGAGAAGGTGATTCGATTGATGCACTGAATAATATAATGGCAAAATATGAAGTGCCAGGCTGGTCTCCTTGCAAAACTATTGCAGGTGAAAGAATTCCAGCTTATGGAGATATATCGTGGACGATTCAGCTTCGATGAATGCTGCCACGGATGCTTTGGATCCAGTCACAGGTGGCAAAATGAGCAGATGGTGGGAGGCAAAGTGGCGTATTTCTCAAATGATAGAATTGCTTGCATATGTGCCTAGCCCTCCCATCAAGATATACTTCTTGAACAGAAAAGATATCATACCTATTGAAAAGAGTAGCGGGGAACTACCCTCCGATTATATCAAACGTGCAGAGTCTATACTGCAGACAGCTTTTGGGCGTCTCCCTGGTGGCACTACACCTGCCCGGGAAGCTATCGAGGCTTCTCTCGGTCGTAACGGGGGTATGAAAGTGTATGCGCTATTTCCTGGGTGATGGTGTACCGAATGGGGGAGAATATGCATGTAAGGAGATTCGAAATATGATCATTTATCGACCAGCCCCACATGATAACCCAATTACCTTCATTAGTTGCACAAATGAAGATGATCAGGTTGAGTGGATGAAGGTGACAGAGGAAAAGGCACCGTACTGTGCTGAGTTTGATGATTATCATGATGAAGCAAGGGAAGTGTTGAAAGATCAAGGAAATGCCTTCCCATACAGCTTTGGATTGCACATAGTAGCTCAAATAGTGGCAGCATTCAATCCTCACGATCTTGATGCCATGGACGAGAGTGTTCCCTTCACAAAAGCAGTATTGGACAGCTTACTAGGCTATCAATCATCTCAGGAAGAGTATCGATACTACTTTACGCAATTTAAAGAAGCCCAAATGAAACGTCCATTGAAATCATTTCAGTTCTCATTTGTGAGGAAGCTTCCTTCACTTTACAATGAGTTTCTTACAGCAGCAACTTCATCAGATATCCCGGCTGCTGCTAGGTACAAACAGCAAGTGAAGCAAGCGTCTTCACGGCCTGCATACACTCCTAGGAATGGGCACAGCCCGCCTTTACATGAGACGGAGACGACCGACTGCTGTGTCATTTTGTAAAACTAGAAAATCAGCGGTCAGCAGGCACCAGATTATATTTAATGTCGCCTCTTGAGGGCCCACCAGACGTACTTTAAATTTTCTTGTTACAGATAGACATCCAATATTATCTGGAAGATAAAAGTACATAACATAAACTGTACATGATTATTTTTTTCATTCAATCGATAAGTTCCTCAATCAGTGCCTCGTCCTTTCTTGGTAGGCAACAAATCAGATGCAGAAGATATCCGGGAGAGAGCACGAGTCGAGTTTTGACCGAGCGTTGAGAACAAACCCTTGAAGCGTTTTGATGCCTTTTTACTTAATCCCAAGGCTCTCAAGTCACCATCCGCCAATGCTTGACAAGTTGCAAGGTCTAGTGACGTCTTCTTCTGAGCAATGTCAACAAAATTCTCCGAAAATACATCTACTGGTATGCACCCGTATTTTCTCGCACTTGAACCGATTGGAAGGAGATGCAGCAATTCAAAGAAGACCTCTACACATTCACCATCAGAGCAACCCTGCTGAACTAAAAGTGTCTGGAGCTTGGAATGGGAGATCCAATCCTCAGAGTGTGCTCGAGGATATTTTCGGAATGATCCTGAGAAGGGGCACAAACCGTCATCTTTGGACATCTTTGCGAAAAAGCATCGCGCTGGCGTGCCAAAATCGGTTACTTTGTCGTCATCTTCATCACCTTCGTCATCCTCGTCATCATCATTTTGACTTGAATCATCATCCTTTTTCGAATCGTTCAACACAATCTTCTTACTCGTTGCCTCCTTCTTCTTGGGTGAATCTACTTTTTTCTCATCCGTGTCATCACCATCGGTAGAATAAACAGGGGCGCGCAGAATGGTGCGATAGTGGTGGCGTGCAGCGGTGTATGTGGCGGGTTCAGCGCGGGCCCTCGGGGCCTGTAAAGTATTGTGTCGTCATCTTGCTGTTGGCCATTTGCTGTGTGGCTTGTCAGTAGTCTTTATACAACGGAATTCGGCTATAAAGTTGCTCTGCAATGACGTTGGCCTTAATTGGTATAATTGTGCTGTGCACAATTTTACCAATTAGTCTCTTTACAATAGAATACGGCTATAAAGTTGCTCTGCAATGACGTTGTCTTTAATTGTGTTAGAATTGTGAAAATCATCTATCTGTCCATCGGCACTAGTATTTGTGTAGGGATGTGAGAGAAGATTGCAGTGCGCCTGATCAAATTATATATAATTGTGCTGTGCACACTTATACCAATTAGTACATTGTCCGGCAGTCATTCGTCGTCTCAACTGTTTGTTGTCGGATCAGCTGTTTAGTTGCGCTTAGTGTTCACTGTTGTGCATCTCTTTCACTTTCAACTCATCCACTCGATTCTATCGTTTCAGTGCGAGTTTTTTATTGTTGGTGCCGGCATGTTATAGTTCACCTCTGTATGCGAGATCTGTGCGAGATCTGTGCGGCCGGATTCGTTGGGTGCGGTGCTTTGCTCTGAATTACTTCCGGAACTTCAACTTGAAGTGTTGGGATTTTCCCCCCTCCTATCCCCGCTGAAATGCCCATTTTGATTGTCATTTAGATGCTATATCTTATGATTTAGATCAAAAATCGCTTGATTTGTGCTAAAAAGGACTTTTCCAGGCTAATTAAGTCAGATTGTCGATGAGCTTCTTCGTTCTTTCCGGTGTGCATCCCCGTCACCCTCTATTTTCTTAATTTTTTCTCTGAGTGACGTGGTAAACTTCGTTACTTAAGGAATTAGTACACTTGATTCCAATCGTCTTACGTCACAAAGTACCAGAAGTCAGGTGTTGGCAAAATCCAATGAACAAAAAAGTATTTAAGTTCATGCAGCAAGTACTCAGGTCGACATTGGCTCAATTACATTATCTGCCGAGTCGTCTATTGACGCAAGTCTAAATAGACGCCGACGTTGGTTGCCGACGTGTTTGCATTTGAATAACTGCCGATCTTTGGCCACGTACTGATCAATACGTCAGTTCTTAACTCCACGTCGACGTCTTGTGTTGAGCTGAATCTTTTTGTCGACGTGTTGTCGATGTGTTGAACCACAAGATCTTGTGTTGCCGACGTAGCTTACGAAGGAACTCGTTTACTTCATGACGTGGTTGGTTATTGATTGCATTGTTCTCTGCTGATTATTGCGCTGGTGCGTTGGCGGCGGTTATGTAGGCAGTTTGTACGTTGTCGAGCCGTTCAACAGCTCTCATAAATTATGCATTGCATCATTTACATCATCACATTTCTACATTGTCCGAATAAATAATGAAGTTTGGCAACACAAATCCAGTTATATCCACCGTTGGTAGTAATGGTAAGGGCTTCCGTGCCGTGCGGAATCGGAGCAATGTCGATGCACGTCTTACTTCGTCAGGGGTCAAGACTGCCGCTAAACCGTCGGCTCCTGTCATTGCATTGAGCGTAACAGACATCAATTGGCGTTTGGTGCGTACCGACGATCGTATCTTCTTGCTGCTAGCGTCTGTTGCATTAGGCGATGGGTTTGACGTTGCCAAGTTGGAGAAGGAACAACTGCTCTTTTCTGCTCTTTCCGTCTTTGAAGTCGGGTCAATCAAGTACATCCTGAATGAACTGTCTGAACATTACCCGAATGTCCCAGTTGGTAAGACTGATTCTACTGACAAAGATGATCTGGTGTCTGCAGCGGTCAACTTCTTAATGTTTGCCGCTATTGCTCAGAAAGGAGGTACAAGCCAAGCGCCGTACACTTCAAATTGTGAGCATTTTTGGTAAGAGAGAAGGTTAACCTTCGTGTGGTTCAATGATTTTGGTATTTTTGTTCATTGTACCGTTTTACAAATTCTGTCTTTCCTTTTTACTTACAAGTTTTTTTTTCAACCTTCAACTTCACACCAGTGATGAGAACGGGAAACTTGTACTTGAAGACAAAACTCATTCGGGCTCCCGTGATCAACCTGTTCAAGATGATGATGAACCGGATTTGTCCGAGAAAGGTGCTGTCACGAAAAAGTCTAAACCGGTACCTGTCGGAGAGAAGGCCTCTCCTGATTCAACTATCATGTGAGTTTATTTTGTGTGCATGTGCACTGCCGCACTAAGTATCGCTTGCTTATTGAATCATTTTAGTATAATCGATCACTGAACAATTTTACCTAATAAACAAATGCAACTGCCTTCTACATAGCGAGAATGAGTGGGTTGATTACACCCATTCAGATCTCTCGGATGGATGGAAAAGGAAGAGTATCAAGCGTAAGGGCGGCAAATCCCGCGGAACTATTTACCACCATTACCTCTCCCCTGACAACAAAGTTTTCAAGAGTTTGAAGAAATGTGCAATAAACTGAAAGAGCTGCTCGTACTGATGGTCGATGAAAGAAGCATGTTGGGCTCACACGTAACATTCGGTGCAGAGGAGCATGTGAGAGATTGCGCATTTAATGGGCACAATAAACGGGAGAGGTGGGGCGGTGTCCCGGTTGTGTTGTTCTTCGGTGACGACTACCAGCTGCCACCGTCCAACAAGGGGGGAGCAATAAACGGCTACCACGAATACCACAACAACGATAGGCCAAAAACAATGACAGGAAAGAGTAAAAACAATCAAATATGCGATTACGAGGGTAGCAAAATCTTGACTGAGATGATGACGGATGTGGTCTTCATGTTGACGAAGAATTTTAGAGCAAAAGACAAGGAGGATAGCGATCTCATGAACAGGATGAGAGTGGGGAACCAGACTGATGAGGATGCAAAGCGCCTGATCAAACTACACATAGACGAACTCGGAAAATATCATCCAAAACTGAGGGAAGAGGTAGAAAATGACCCAAAGACGTTGTGGGTATACGCGAAACGGGACGATATGTCCCAGAAAAATGTAGACATGCTGATCAAAACACACGAACGACTGAAAGTACCAATAGCTAGGCTCAGGTGTCAATTCAGCAGCAGGATGGCGGGCAATAACACAGCATACCAGTCGCACTTTTACGGCAGGAGGCTATTCTACACCTTTGATGTGTGCGTAGGTGCACATGTTTGCTTGGAGTCAGCCAACATCGATCCCAACTCAGGATTGTACGTCTCAGCTATTGGGGTAGTAGTCGAGATCGTTTACGATAAGGATCGCTCCGTTGGACCAAACGGTAAAGGTGAGGTTAGCCTACCGAAGTACATTGTTGTGGATTTCCCTACATACAAACCACCACCAGGCGAGGACCCATGGGACAAGAACAACCCAACGGTGAGTAAAAGTTGACACACGAAAGACACAAGACAATTGCCACTCTCTGCGAAAACACTACTAACTCATTTCATACTGATACAAATGCATCCTACCCCAACTTATTGCGCACAGCACGTGCCAATCCCACCCTACGAGCAGATTTGCAACAGAGGATGCTGCACCGCATTATTCATGCCATTGCAAATTGCCTACGCCATCACCATCCACCGCTGTCAAGGACTCGAAGCTGGATTCGACAAAGGAGACCGCTGGAACCGCATGATAATAGATCCAGCAGATGAGTTGTGGGAGATTAGCAAGTTTCTTGGAACAATGTACGTGGACGTGGCTACCAGCAGAGGCAAAACACTTGGCTCCAAAGATCAAGCATACCCGTCGGACAGTGCCATATACTGGACCGGAAGCAACATTTCAACGAACCGATTAAAAAATTGCAAGAGAAAGCAAAATGGCCAGTTCTGCGAATCGTACAAGAAGCGAGCAAATTGGGTGAAATACTTGGAGGGGAAGGCAGAAGAGTCGAAGACAAGGTATAGCAAGAGAAAGTTGGAAGAAATCACAGAAACATCGTACGCAGCAGCAATCAAGGGCAATTTCATCAAAGACAGGACAGACCTGACAACCAGGATTACCAACATCATAACCAACCCGAACAAGAAGTGGAAAGAAGCGAAGAAGGATCATGAAATCCCAAGTGATTACTTCGCAGGATCTTCATCTGGTGATTAGTAAAATTGATCACTGCACAGTTTTACAAAACAGACACTTTCTCAACACAAAGAATACAACAACTCAATTAAGCGTCTGCATCTGGTGATCAGTAAAACATCTGCAAGCGCACGATTCGATATATCAAGCACAGTTTTACAAAAAGACATTTTCTCGTGACGAAGAAAGACAAAAACTAAATCGACTAACGCCCGTGTAAAACCTGTATTTCTTTCTCGTACAGACCGATTTAGATGCTCAAAAAGCGCATCTAGTACAGTCAATTTCTCGCTTTCAACAGGTACTTCTTGCTTTCTACATAGGAACACATACAGATCCTACGCCGGTAGTCTCTACCGAGGACTCTACGTGTCCCTAAAGTAAACCTTCTCACTAAAAAACACATGTACTGATTCCTACCTATAACTCTGTAGAATAATGGGGGTGAAAAATAATGAATTTTCCCACCTGTAATAGAAGGGCACCTGCGGCCCCCTATTACGCTGCTCTGCACTCCATGAACGGGGGCCCCGAGGGCCGATTATCTGATGATGCCAATGATGAAGACTCCACTCGCTTTACAGAAATACCGCCAGCCTGCATATCTGTGGCAACTGTGGATAGCGACGTGTCCGTCGTGCTTTTTGTAATAGTACTCCCCATCAACGAATCGGCCATTCCTCCCGATAAAGGCTCCACATCCGCCAATTTCGAATCAACATTGCTCCCAGGACGCTCTCCAGTGGGAGTGAACCCAATAATACGTGCAGGTGCCCCCACAGCAGTCGCTCCACTGGGGATGGCCCGCAGTACGACGCTCCCAGCGCCAATTTTGACTCGATCTCCAATGTGGATGTTCCCAGGATCTTTTAACAGGATAGGATTAGAGATAATATACGTAAAGATTAGGTATGAAAATTCTGAACAAGTATGGAAGGCAATCAAAGACAGAAATATCAATCGATCCTCCCTCATCCTCGATTTAATAAATGGAGAAGGAATGTTCACATCTCACCTTTGTGCCGGCACCTATTAATACATCTTTCCCCACCTTTGGATGTCTATCGCCATTCTCTTTGCCGGTCCCTCCTAAAGTGACTCCGTGCAATATTGTCGTGCCATCTCCAATGATAGCAGTCTCCCCGACGACAATTCCAGAGGCATGATCAAACATCACTCCAGCCCCAATCTGAGCAGCTGGGTGAATGTCAACTCCAAATGCAGAACTTGCCTGTGATTGCAATAGCAACGCTGCAAAGCGTGTCCCACTTCCACCATCCTCCGGCTTCCATTCCCTTCTCGCGGCACGATGAATCACCAAACTAGCAAACCCCTTCATAAACAACACAACTTCCAACAAAGTTTCACAAGCCGGATCTCGTTTCACCACCGCCAAAGCATCTGCCCTCACTGCCTCGGACATGGTATGCCCCAATTCCAATTCCTCTACCAGGAATGCATTGTGGATTGTTTGTAGTAACATTGTTGGACACAAATTGCCCTCTGCTCCACCGGAACAGCTACTGAGGCGATGGGATACTATGCGGGATATTACTTCTTCGAATGTTTTGGCTGGTTGGATCTTTTTGCAATTTGGATTGGTAAAGGTGAAGGTGTTGTCGAGTAGGCCTACTTTTGCTAGGAGGTTGGCTACCATTGGTTCTTTTCTGAAGGTATATAATCATGGACAAGAAGGGGAGAGAGGCGTTAGAAGATTACCCCATCCATCAAGAAATTAAAGAAGACATATGATTTGCACGCAACAATTAGAACTCACTCAGCCACCTGTAAAGCTTCCCTACGCAATCTCAAAAACAGTTCATCGTCACAATCTGCCGCTCCGCCACCATTGTGTGTATCAACGACGACATATTCGTTATTATTCGTTGCCGTTACATCATCAGATCCATCACTGCTGCTTGTTGTAGATCGCTTCATGAATGTCTTCTTCATTGCGAGGGAGCTTTTCCTTATCATTGACGTCATTATTTGATGATTAAATACTTATTGTATCATACTCTCAAGTCGAAGTCTGCTGCTGAAATTATGTTGATAGTTGTACTACCTTGTACTACTTTGTCGTGCACACTGGCAGCAAACTCTCGGGCTCTGCCATTTTCTTTCAAAGAGAATCTAGCCTCACGCATATAGGCAGGAACTAATAACAAAAATGGAGGCTTTGTCAACTATCCTGCAAAACACAAGGGTGAACCGACGACACTACACCGCACGCTGTGTAACAGAGAAACGTAACCCACGTGCATAGCAAATAAACCCAAGACCACTACCCCAAGAACCATTCGCAAGAGAACTTACCATCGATCTTCTGCTGCTTCATAGTAATGTATACCATTACTACAATGATCATTCCTCAAGTAAAGATAGAGTAACAAGGAAAGTAAAGAAGCAAGTGTGATGACAACAAGGACAAGGACAGTAGAAGGGTTATTTGTGATTGTGAATGATGAACCACAGAGAAATCATTTTGGGATGAAGCAGTCTGCAAGGCAAGAGAACGAGTAAGAGTATAGGTAATATTAACATACAGAAAAACTTTGACTTTGCTACTAGAATGCTTATGGTTACAATTCCATTGTTATCAACTCATTCAGATTGAGTTGGATATCAGCATCACTTTAACTATTAGTGCAAGAGGAAGCACAGAATGGACCTCCTTCCTCTACCTGTGGTGTAGCTTGATATGTACAACCTGAATCAAAAAAGATATAGTATGCGTTGCTGTAGGGGAAACGATTACTGTCCTTCCATGCGCATAGATCCTGGTTGAATGACGAAGCTCCCCAGAACATGGCACTCATAGCAGTTACAACAGCCGTGTTCCAAGACGAGATGTCGCCATTGAATGATGAAGCTTTATAGAACATGAAACTCATATCAGCCACTGCAGCCGTGTTCCAAGACGAAATGTCACCATTAAAGGATGTTGCTTCAGTGAACATGTAACTCATATCAGTCACTGCAGCCGTGTCCCAAGACGAGATATCGCCATTGAAGGATGATGCATCTTCGAACATTCGATACATACTTGTCACTGCAGCCGTATTCCAAGACGAAATGTCACCATCAAAGGATGATGCTCTTAAAAACATTGAATTCATACCAGTCACTGCAGCAGTATACCAAGTTGAGATGTCACCATTAAAGGATGATGCTTCATAGAACATGGAACTCATATCAGTCACTGCAGCCGTGTTCCAAGATGAGATGTCGCCATTAAAGGATAATGTATAAGAGAACATCAAACTCATATCAGTCACTGCAGCAGTGTTCCAAGACGAGATGTCAGCATTAAAGGATTCTGCTGAAGAGAACATGCGACTCATATCAGTTACATCAGCCGTGTTCCAAGACGAAATGTCACCATTGAAGGATAATGCTCCATAGAACATTCGATACATACTTGTCACCGCAGCTGTATTCCAAGACGAGATGTCACCATTGAAGGAATATGCCCCAGAGAACATGCGACTCATATCAGTAACTTGGCCTACATTCCACCCAAATAAATCTTCGTCGAAAGAATCGAGATCTCCAAATAAGTAAGCCATGTCAGTTACGTCGTCTACACACCAAGACCCAATCGGCCAACCATAATTGCCAACAATACTAGGAGGGCAAGACAATTTCCATTCTTTACAGTCGGCTTGGACATACAGCTCAATGGCAGACCTGAGCATGTCACGATCAGTAAAGCATGTATAATTTGTATCGCTCGGACTTGGAGATGGAGATTGAGACGAGAAGGGGCGACTTGATAGTGTTGGCCCAAGAATGACAGCAACCACTACAATCATTCCAAAAAAAATCATCAATAACAGGAAGCGAAGTTTGCACCACGGAAGTTGGGGCTCTGCAGAAGTTGCTTCATGAGCAGTATCATGATCATCACCCGCAGTGGCAACAGGAATAGTTGCAGCTGCATCCTGAGGAGTTGTATCATCATCCGAAGATTTCATCTTCCTTCGCCCTTGACTACTTCTTCCTATTTACGCACTTCTCTCTCTAAATGCCGTCACGATGCCAGAATCCAACTAGATATGTGGGCAATTATTTTGACCTATTTGTCAAGGAAAAGCATCAAGCCAAATAAGTAGGGGTCTATTACAACACCGTTCAATGCTTTGAAAGTGGCTGCATGCTGGCTGCTCTCTCCAATAATAATATAAATTAAATTGTTGTTACAGCGAGGCATCGTTGCGTTGAGCCGAGGATGAGAGAATCTCTGAGTATGTATTGTACCGAATAAATCGCCGATATCTGGGCAGATGCAAATAAAATGGCGGTGGCGAAAAAATTCGATGGCGACAGCATTTTCACCCGCCTTCTTCTAGCTTACTCCATGATAAACTTTTTCACACCAAAGCGGGTGTCGCCATCGAATTCGATGGCGACACTAACTTTGTCTCACACAAATTCGATGGCGACAACGGGCAAGTAGATTATACCCGTAAAAATACCGGCCCGACCACTTTGAAATGGATCTTTTCGAGGCGCGCCAAATTTTAGACTGGATACTGGATCTTTCATCTTTTGCAAAGGACCATGTCGATAGATGTCGACCTCCATAACAACTCCAGCGGAAGCAATATCGACCCCAGAACTTACTTATGCAGCTGCCGGCAATCCATTTAATCATAATCACTCTCGATATTATCTTCAGAGAAGCGTAGCTAATCAGAAGTGCGAGGAAATTGCTCTGAAAGTTCATGCTCATTTTTTGTTTTCCTCCGCTCTCGCTCCGATGCCGACACACAAAGCAGCGCATCAGTGAGTAGATAGAAATGAACGCAAATCAATGAAATGCAATTCGCATTATGACATCGTCACAGGCTACCTAAGATTCTGCTCGATTTGGTGAATTTAATCATTGGCTATTCGACAACACTTCACGGAATGCAAATAGACAAAATGCAAATAGTTTGCGGTTCATGTAGATGCTGCATTACAGAGAGAGGACCAGTACTAGTGGCCACCGAAACCTCCTGCAGCGATGCATTCAATTATCACCAGCCGTGACGCCGAAGACGGCAGTGAATGATAATAACAACAATAATGACAACACCAGTAGCACCGTGGCGCTGTCGTCGTAAATAAATACAAACAGTGTCAGACCAGAGAGTAGACACCTACAAATCACCAGACAGTAGAAAAATACAAATGAAGTAACAGTCAAGTGGTAATAGATAGAAGGCTAAGATGGAAAGCAACTCTAATGTCGGATGCCGGACGCAAAGCGTATGAAGAAGAGAGGGAGAGATGACTACAATAGATACAGATCAGAAAACGATTTGAAACGACAAGGAATCACGTTTCCACATAGATCGGCTGGCATGACTATCAATAATAACCTCTAGAGGCTTAGAAGAAGACATCTGCCACAATGATCACATCCCATGCATTCCCAGCGAGGACGGATCAGAAGGCACATTGAAGCAATGCTTTGACAGCATTCTCCCAAAAAAGTCTAGCATCAGCCGAGAGAAACAACGAAGCATCACAACTTAATTGAAATCAAGAAGACAAACGAGCAATACTGGTAGGTATACAGTGTCTTTGGGGTATTTGCTTGAGTGCACAGTGTGGGTCATAGTGTCACATGCAACGTATGGTACAGATGGATCTGATGATGTGGTATAGTATACCCTCTAATGAGCATGTGGCAATAATGTAAAGCATCGCAAGGCACAGAACGGGGTCCAACAATGAATGACAGCAATTAGAATCGAGCAGAAGCAGGTGTATCTAGCTTTAAAGCTAGTGAAATCAAAACAGAGCATACATCAACATTCTCCTACCCTTTCTCCTCCTCTTTCCTCCTCCTTCCCCTTCCTTTCTTTCCTCTCTTCGTGCAGCATTTCAGCTGATCATCCGGCTGCGCCGGATAAAGGCCGTGCGCGTCGATTTTTTGGAACCGGAGCCTTTCCCGCAATTTTTTTGTTAGTGAAATGCTCTAGCTTTGGGCCATGGTGGCCAAAATTAAGTTTCAGGGAAGTGGTTTACATGCTTGTCCCGAGATACTATCCTTTAGGTGACTATTATGAGAGTATATATACTGAGGGGCAGGTGGTGAAACCTTATATTTTCGTCGAGATATGCATTTGAAGGTGCTCCCTAGCTTGGTACTAGCTTCGATGGCTGATGGCCTGCCAAATTTGTGCAGCAAAAAGCTAGTGGACTCTCACGTGCATTTCTCAGCGGAGCATTGGAATTATTTTACAGCCAACACATGTATAGAACCCCCATTATGGTCGGCAAAAGGATGGTGATACTGGAAAAGCATATTCGGCAACTGCCCAAAATATAATTTTGGCCATTGCGGCCCAAAGCTAGAGCATTTCACTAACAAAAAAATTGAAAAAAGGCTCCGGTTCCAAAAAACGAAGATTTTGGCGCGGCGCACGGCCTTTATCAAAAATTCACCCATCCACAGATATCAAATAATATCTGCCGATATCTGGATGGGGATGGAAAGGGGCTGCTCTGATCCCTTCGCCATTTTCGTTCAAAAGAATTCGGGTGTTTACACGTAGGAACTAGTAGAAAATATGGAGGCGTTCATCGACACGCAAAACACAAAACACAGCTGAACCCTGAACCGACCACCGCCCATGCGTGGAGCAAAACCAGAACATAACAGGCATTAGAGATCTTAACTTCCTCCTCTGCTTCCTCAATTACTACTATGCTCATTCCTCTTTCCAGCTTCGGCCATCCACCCCATTCTCGGCGTCACAAAGTCACGAACCGCATGACCAAAATTATCACCTACAAGCGGACATTATTACTCACAATTGCAATCCTCGGCATCATCAACTACTATCGCTCTTCTCAATACGAGAACAACAACAAATTAAATACCCAATCTCAGCATGATACAAAGATAATTGCACAAAACGAAACATCATCACTCTACCTCTATCCACCACACGAAGCCCACCCATTCGTCTACGATTACAACCCTACCAAAAAAAATGACCAATATGACTTTCGTACATCCAACTCACCCAAAGTGATCGAATTCTACGACCCAAAATGTGGTGCCTGTCAAGCATTCAAATACAATTATATAGAAATAGCCAAAAAGATCAAAGAACAAAAATCAAATGTACAATTTTATGGAGTCTCGTGCCATGTGTATAAATCGACATGTGACGAATTTGGTGTGCAGCGCTTTCCCAAAATATTGGTCTTTCCGAATGGTGAGGAGGGCAGTATCACGAAAGAGGATGGGATTGAGGTGCCCAAGGGTACGGGAACAATTTACTTTGTGACTGCCCGATTGATGAAGGCATTGAGGACGAAAGAGGAGATTGAGAGGGATAGAGTTGATTCTTCCAAATTTGCTACTGGGAGATAGCACATGGTCAAAACTTCTTTTCGCTGAAGTTGTGTCAATCTGAAAATAGCTATGCAGAAAAGAGGTGCTCTTTGATCCCAACCTTGGACGGATAGATGTATGTTAATGAATGACAATATCTCTATAATTATCAAAGCTTCAGAAGTTCTATCTCTATTGTCACTCCTTTGAAAA
The DNA here is from genome assembly GCA_037178625.1 of Skeletonema tropicum. Taxonomy (NCBI): domain Eukaryota; phylum Bacillariophyta; class Thalassiosirophyceae; order Thalassiosirales; family Thalassiosiraceae; genus Skeletonema; species Skeletonema tropicum. Next base: position 1,184,006 of record CM074139.1, on the reverse strand, counting down.
TTAACAATCTATCTAATGGTTGCTTTGAATCAAACGTTTACTATGGCCATTGAGACTGAGTATCAACATAATCAAGCCAATCATCATACGGCTCCTCTCCTTTCTCTACATGTTCCGAATGGTTGTCTCCATACATGTCTAGTAACTCCAAGTAGTTACTGGGACGCGATCCATTCTCCAAAGAAGTTGCGGTTGATGTAGCTGCAGTAGTAGTACCATCTTCAGTCGTCCCAAATATTGATTCTTTGGCGTAGTCAATGAAAAGACTCAACATTCCATCCGAGTAGTTCGATTTACTACTTGTGGAATGATCATCTCCAAATAAGAAGTAGGATGACGGTGATTTGTGTAACCAGTCTCCACCACTTTGAGAAGCAAGAGAATCATTCCTTCTCATCATTGATGTGTACCCTGCCGCCATCTCATCATCCTCCAACGACTGTTGCGATGACGACACACGCCGCTGCCTCTGCATCCTACCAGAAGGACTATACATTCGGAAATATCCACCCATAGTTGGTGAGAACGCATGCACCTTATCATCTTTCCTCGGCGGCATTGCACGTTCATGTATCATGGAGAGGAAGGAATCTTCGACAAGATCAAAACAGCGTCCATGTGGATGTGTGGAATTCATCTCTCGTATGCCACCACCGCTGCTGTTGTTGTGTCCATCTTCACTCTGCTGTTGCTGATCTGCTTTCAAAGACTTTAATTCACCAAACTTCTTCCACGATCGACCCTTCTTCCCAGCTAATACAGGTAACACATTCTCACGAAGTATCGTATGACGAAAGGCCATCGAACTTCTTGCACCCACCACTCCCGAATCTGTGTCATTGCGCAATTGTTGTAATGTTCTTCCTGGTAAATGACTGACTACCTGTTGTGCTAGCTCGTGCAGTGTCGCGCAGGTACAAGATGTCAGTATTGGCCGTTGTGATTTGGAGGATGGTTCGGATGTTAAGAGCGGTTTCAGAGTGGTGGGTGATGATGATGATGATGTTCTATTCTCGACGGTTTCGGATGAATGTTTGGCCTTGGTCACCATGACACGCTTCGCATGATAGGTTGCCGACACTACAGTCTCTGTGGTCGATAGAGCGTGGTTATTGCTTAGCTGTAGTTCGAAGCGCAGGACGCAACCACAGTCTGGTGAGCAATGTTGACCCCACGCTTTGCCGGTTATGTTAGAGGTGGCATGTTCTGTGGTAGCATTATTATGTGCATTGCTCTTTGATAGGAGTTTGTTTGCATCTCGGGCCGCAGATGCCGCCGCTCTGCAAGCAGTTGTTGACTTGAGCAAAAACCTCATCCTATCTTATTACACCATCCATAACTTTGATCATTTTTGAGGGTATTTGCATAGCAACACGTGTTGGGTGGAGGCTTCATCCTTTGTCAGAAGAATGATTGGGCTGTCAAAGTGCGACGTCAAAGCAATGATGAGGTGGTGGTGTTGTTGTCTCTTCGTGTCTCAGCTCATGTACCCGCCAAAAAACAGTAGGTAATAGTATGTTTTACTTAAGGTACGTACGATATCGGGAGAAATGAGAAGATGACGGAAAGAGGAAAGATCCAAAACCATGTCGAAAAAGTGTTGAAGTAGTAACACATCTATCTAATCAACTCTAGTCGTTGAGGTAGTAGACACGACGACGGCGCCACTTCTATGTAATCCAGTTGGTCCATCGCACGTTCTAATTTCTGTTCTGCTGCTGTTTCAGCAAAGCAGCGCCGATAAAATCAGCGACTTCTCAAATCTCGAAGACACCTACTTCTTAACACACAACACAATAATTATTATGATCAACGAAAGCACCAGAACAACCGCAAGCTTCCCAATCAAGAAGGTGGCCTATCGGAATTCCACCGCTGCTGCCCAAGCAGCAGCCGGAGAGCAGCACAGTGATTACAACAGCAATACTGTCCATCGGACATCCGGTTCAATCAATGTCTCCTCCCCGGTCGATGGTACCGATCGATCCACACTTCCTCCCATCACCACAGCGTCGCAGCATGAAGCACGTCATCGGCAACGACAGCGTGAACTCGCCAAGAAGAAGGCGGAGGCACGAAAGGTGGCACTGGAAACTGCGTTATTTTGTTCGACTGGGGTTATTACTACATTTAGTGATTTTAGTGATGGCAAAAATACGCTTACGAACCGGAACAATAATAGCAGCAATACTGGTGCTCGTAATAATAAGATCAAACCAAAATCAAATCCCAAAAGGATACAAAAGAAGAAAGCAACTCCCAAAATCGTCAAGAGGACAACGTCTAGTGGTGTCAATACGTATCATGAAGAAGAAAAGATTTCGGAGGATGACGATGAAAGCAATGCTGGTTCTCGTACCATAACCACTACTGCAACAGCCGACGGTGACAATGTCCTCCCATCCATCAATGAAGAGGGGGGAAGTAACATGCTGCAGAACAAAAGCGGAGGCAAGAAATTTGCACCAAAACGATTGTTGGCACCACTTTTAAAGAATGAAACTGATGATCAAAGCACAAGTTTAACAGCGTATCAAAAGTATCAAGAGCAGCTAGCCCAAGAGGCACAAGATCTCTTAGCAACGGGGGATGTTTGGATGTGCAGTTTATGTGGAACACCATTTGATTCATTGGAGAATGCAGATTCTCATGAGTTGCATTGTGTTGTCCATTGGATTCGAGGTGGATTGTTTGCGTCTTCTTCTTGTTCTACGGGCAAGGAACAAACGTCGTCTTTGCGTAGAGGAGGATTCGAATGGACCACAGTCTCAGAGGAGGATGAAAACAGTATCATTTGATAGCATGGATGGTGTGAGCGAGTTTGACGATGAACAGAAACGACAGTTTTACATGTCTGCTCGGAGTAGGAACACTTGGTCCCGAGCAACCTCTCAACAACGCAGTAATATCTTTAGATCGTATCGATCTAGTCAAATGCCAACTACCAGCACCAGAGACGTTAGTGCTTTGACAGTGACGAATTCATCCTTCATGTCGAGACTGATGTCATTTGATTCCACAACAGAGGTACCGTCGCCTCCCCCTGCTTTGTCTGCCACTCCAAGTATTCATCTCCCGCGCAAGATATCATTGCAAGAAGGACGTGATGTAGATTCAGTATTATTATATGAGCCACCCAGTACTGGTGGAGAAATCACCCTTCCGTCTCAAGATCTAGAGCAGTACATTATGATAACGGACAAGATGGCAGGTGACAATTGCTCATAGGACATGGAAGGATCCTTGAGGGACTATGTCGTCGTCAACTTTTCAATACTTTGCTTGGATCGTCATGTTCCTACGCTACTTCCTGCAGTCGACGAAAAATCATTGCTTCTCCTCATTCAAGCGTTTGATGCGCAGCGAGAGCTGGCATATGCCTCACGTGACCGACATTATTATGCCACAGTCGAACAAAACTCGTTGGAAGCGTCGATATGGGAAGGGGTGGAGCCATCGGGATGCCTATTACTATCGTAGCGCTCGTTTGACTCATGGAGATATTTTGGGCAAGAACATTTTGGGGGAGAATAATGATGAGTGTGAATCAAAATCTCTGACATCGAAAATGTTCTCACCCATTAGAAAGTCGATTTGTGCATGCGCATGAATTGATCAAGAAGGGACCTGCTGTGTCCAATACTGATCTTTATCATGACAAGGCACGGTCTCAAAGCGATCAAGGAGCCAAGAAGCGACACGATATTAAACACACGAAGAATACCCTGTATATTAATGTTGTTGTCAAGAATTCAGTACAAGTGGTGAACAATGAGTTAGAGAGAATGGCCAGGGGATGGTGGCAAGATAATAAGATTGAAACGGGGAGAGACTTTCATTTCGAGTGGATTAAGGCGGTTACTCAGCAGAAGGTCATACAGTTAGCTGGTCTTGCGCTTGCGAGTGATTTTACTCCACGCAAAGTAGCTGTGCAGCTCTCAAATGATTTGTATCGGTAAGCGAACAATTTGGTACGTCATCTTGTCATGGTATAGAAAGTGTACTCATACTTTCATCTTCTCTATTATCTATTTGCAGCCTGATTGGTCCTCGTCTTGAGCAGCGTGGCGTTAGTATTCAGACAGACCTTGAATACAGGACTGGACCATTTTTCGTCATCGCTGTGGAAGTTAATAACATTGACTGGATCCTTTTGATGGAGCACACCGCCAGACAATGGGCTCGGCGGAAGCGTGAATGGATCAGGGATCAGCGAGTAAGGGAAAGCGTGGCTGCTAGCAAGCGACGTGTAGGAAATCATGAAGGTGATGAGAAGGAGACGAAGAAGAAACGATCTTTGCCTGAAATTCTCATAGCTGTTCGTCGTCGTTATTTCCCGTCTCGAAACGAAGTGATTGCATATTTGTTGGCTAGTTTTTATCACCTTCACTTCTTCATCAGTCTACCTATTCTGCAAGTGTTATATGCTCTGGGTCTCAAATACCCAGTTGATAGGTATATATTGAGAGTAGTATCAGATGACATCTTTCGATACGTCGAGAAGAAGGGTATGGAAATGCAGCTTGAAATAAAAGGAAGAAGTTCTCAAGCTACATTCATGCTTGCAGCACTGAGGGAAATGCGAGAGGATAAGCGAAAAGAAGAGGCTGAAGTTGGTGAGGATGTCAAACCCATAGTTGGACCTCTACTAGGTCCAGCAATCAAAGAGGATAAGAATGATGCCACCCCACCTCCAGGGTTTAGTCTTCCCGAATCTTTGGAGTTTGTGGGGCTGGAAGTGGATTTACCAGTTGGATTTTTGAGGCTCCGGTGGTCGTTGCTAAGTGCAGAATCTAGCTTCATGAAAGACGCTTTCTTCGTGGACTTGAATTATGACAAGATAACGATGGGTACCTGGTCTACGAATGAAAACGATATCGGCCAGCCAAAGGCTCCTGATGGTATTGATGAAAGCACTTTTGTTGGTGCAACAATGGAGTATTCTTACTTGATGCCAAAGTCAGCTTTTGTCTCGGCGAATATGTGCTTTTCTACATGGGAGATATTGCAATATGATGCAAACAGCCTCGTCATCAAGGAGAAGACACTGACACCTGAAGTTCCCTATGGAAATACATTTATATCCTGGACTCAATATTCGATTCTGAACACTGGGAAGAATTCATGTCGAATGGTGTGCAGTGTAGAAGCTGAGTTCCCAAACGGGCAGCCAATGGTGGCCAGGCAAATTAAGAGTGGTATGAGAGCTGGTACGGCAGAAAAGTTTGTGCTATTGGGAGAGACGATCTGTAGGTATGCAGATGCTTTTCCGTGACCATGACCATGATGGTAGGTTACACGTGCACTTGCTCAAAGACACTTAAGTAACCGCGCGCAAGCTGGGAAAGTCTGTGACAGTTGACAAAGGCACCGCGGCTCAAAGTCTGATAAATCTAGTGCCAAGAGCCAAAAGTAAGAGAGTCTAGAGAGCTTGACAGTCCTCTCGCTTTCCGAGTACACGTAAAATGAAGTAATGCCGATTGAAGCTCAGTTGAATGAACGGTATCATCTCTCATTGAAAATGAATGATTGAGCTTACTCCTTTGGAAATACTCTTCCTTCACTTACAGATCTATCAGATGAAGCTAGCATATCTTGCCTCTTCGCTCGATAGGCCATTGTTGCAGATTACTTACCTCTCAACACTAAATAAACATTGTCTATCATCTGTGAACTTCCTCTTCACCCATCCATCAATAACAGCACGGTCCTGGTCGAGCTCTATCATCTCAATCCGAATTTGGGAGGGACCTGCAGGAGGATGTAGACGCAGAAGGTAGTAGTGTAACAGAAATTCTAAAGTACGTCTGGTGGGCTCTCTAAGAGGCGACATTATCTGTGGTAAATGATAACGAACATTTGCCAAACCGCCGATTGAGATTGAAGTCTCCCTCCACTGCAAAGGCCACCAAAGCAATGCCAATGGATTAATTTTTATGCTAGTCTCGCCTGTCTCAGGTACACGGAAAGGATGTATGAAGTGATGTCAATTGAAGTTCAGTTGAATGACGGACTGTTTCTCTCATTGAGAATGCTTGACATGACTGGCTCAATTGTCGCTACTGATCCTCTTCTCCATCCATCAGCTGAAGCATAAGGTAGCCTATCTACCTCTTAATGTGCGCGAGAAAAACGCTTGTTTAAAGGACCATTGTTAAGGGATTACGTAGTTATCAATAGCACATAAAGGCATCGTACTTTACTTAGTCGCGATATCTCGACGTCCATACCGATAGCTCATGCATGACAGCAGAAGATCTGTCCAGTACAATTTGCTTGAGATGACTACTCGTGATCGCGTAAAAGATACTCTTGATCTAACTTGTTGCAACGATTTCAGAAGTGCAAGAGATTTGATCTATCTCCGAGTGTGAATGTAATAGAGGTTGATTGAGCACAGTTCTATCTATCTACATGTGCTCTAGTTTAGTGTCAACCTACCATTTAGGGGTCAAAGCTCAAGAATCTCCAGCAGATAAATCCTTTCCCTCGCTTTTCATTGTACCGCTCAAGACCTTTCTCGAGTTTGTCCTTGTGACGGCAATAATACGTGATGACGTTCTGGGCGACTTCTTGCTTGGACAAAGCATCCAACAAAATGTATTGTTCAATGAAGTAAGGACCAAATTCGTCGACACTCTTGGCATTTGTCTTGTCAAACAGGACGAAACCAATCTCATCCAAAACACACTGCATATGATTTCCCAAAGGATGAGTTTCTATGTCATGAATATTGAATTGATCTTTCATTCCTATGATGTACACTCCCGGCTGAATACCAACCAGGGAATACTGTGGGTTCTGTCTGATACCATTCAACTTCGTTTCGGTGAGAAACATTTCTGAGTCAGCCTTGCTACCCATTTCCTCCATTTTCGATTCCGCTGCGACAGTTGCAAGGAAGTCTTCATAATACCGAGACAGATCACCAGCCCCTCCGATCACACGACGAACATCCTCTGTGATGTATCTCGGGTTGATGTGGTGAGAGTACATAAATTGCACTGTTGGATACACATTGATCACGTTCTGTCTCCCACCCCCAGAATACTGCAATGTGAAGATCGGGATAGAAACTGTTAAGCCAAGCATTCTCTTGACAACATCGTCCTCCATGCGAATTGTGGATGCAAAGTAATCCTCAACCTTCTTAGTCAGTGGTAGCTGATGCCGCTTGTCAAACATGTCCATCGTATCATTGTCTTGGCTCTTGGCCTTTTGCTTCTGTTTTTGTTTCTGTTGCTGCTTTGTATATGATATCTCCATCAGGCTGACTTGCTCTCCAGAGAGAAAGCGAATGTAGTCATCATAAATATCTTCAGAAGGTAGACGCTGCTCAAACTTCTGTCGCACGATTTGCCGCACGAGCTCATTCACCATGTCAACAGATAGACTGTTTTCTGCGATAGCCTTGTTCGAACTGCGGCCAAACTTATCTCCAAAGATATGTTGAAGGATTCGAGCTGGAACGATGTGTTCAGTCAAAACAGCGGCAAGCTTTTCTTCAAGTCGACCAACTTTCTTCATGATGGTCTTCTCCATCTTCTCGATGAATGTATTTACAATCTCGTCCGAATAAGTAGAATGAATTCTTTGAAAGGTTGTAGAGAGCAATCAGAGTCTGGAAGATGGAAGAAAGGTTCCCAGCCATTTTGCAATCACAGTTGCGAGTGTAGAGTAGCTTGGTCAGCGGATGCTTCTTGATATCGATTGGCTCACTTCCATGCTCTCCATTCATTTCACCAGAAATACTACTTTTGTAGATTGAAAACGTGGTGTCATTCATTGTTCTCGAGCGTCCCATCGCTTGCCAAATCTTACTAAAATCTTCGACGTCGTGAGCCACCACAACACTCTTCACGAACAGTGGGATGTTGAAATGTTTCTGGAAAACTAGCTGGTAAGGGACATCTTTGCCGATATAATTGCGGTCTGAAATGGAAGTGGACAGAAGTATGGTGAGAATAAGAATCGAGTCAATACGATAAAACGTAACGCAAACTGCACTCACTGTCTACGAAAAAGAAAATTTTATCTCTCAAGTTGGCACCATATGTTCGACAGAGGTACTTGTAAAACTCCTCATCAAATGCAACATCATTCTGCGTTTTGATACAAAGCACCCTGTCGCTTCCATCAATTTGGTCGATATGGTAGATGTAGTGGAAACAGTCGGCACCAAATTGCTTCAGGATTAACGACCGAACATCGTAGATAGTCGACAGCTTGAATATGCCACAAAGGTCAACTATCACATTGAATGGAGCTGCCTTTGCTCCGTCAATAGACATGACGTCATGGCTGGAGCTCTCTTGGGCGAAGATGGCTTCGAGAGTTTCCATTTCGCCTCTCTTCAGAGAATCAATCATGAAGTCTGACGACAAATACTTTCACTTTGACATTGTTGTTTTGGCCCTGGAAACAGTAAAAACGATTCTCAAATTCATTTTGAGGCAGATCTTCATTGGTGTAGGCGTAGAAGCTTCTATCGATACACGGTGGAATGTCGTCTTCACGTTGATGGCGGATATAGTCTGAAGTCGGATAGTTGTCCAAAAACGGAGTTCCGGTAAAGCCAATACAGTCAAAGTTGAAGATGATGTCAACGGAATTGACTGACTTCGATTTATCTCGGACTTCCATGCGTTTCAGAATGATGACGTACAAGAACTTGATCAACCCTCCTAACGTATGCGGGTGCTTCTCTGTAATCTCTGCGAGACTGTCGTGGACCGTAGACGAGTTCATCATAGTCAAGCTCAGCAAGATACTCCTTCCAATATTCAAATGTAATGAATTTTCGTTCACTCTGGAAGAGTTCGTTATACTTAGCGATATCCTCCGATAGGATGACGAAGGTGAGAAATATTGTCCTTTCTACATCACTGTAGTAAGACCCTGGCATAGCTCGGTTCACGGATTCGTAAGGACGCGCAATCAGAGCTTTGTATCCCTCAATATCATGAGAAATACTTGTCGTGCAATGACGTAGAGTTTTCTCGTTGAATATACCGAAGCTTTTGTTCAGAGATTTGCTAGCATCTTGTATCTCATGGAAAATCGCAACAAACTTGGCGTGCAACTCTTTCCAGTAACTCGGGTTGGGAGACGAGTCACATGCATCACTTGGGTACGCCTTCCCATGATATGCTGCATAGCTTGTTTCGTGGTAGTAATCCATGGTAGGCTGGTCAAACGAATTTGACTTGTTGCAACAGATATTGAATACAAGCTTATCTCGGTCCAGAAAATCATCAACTTCATCGCAAACAACGAGGATTTGTTCTCGGTGAGGTCGCACTTTCCTGCAAATCGGATCATACGTCAAGGCTTTCTTGAATTGATTGAAACTCGTAACGAAGATAGTCTTGCAGTCGGGTCCTAACTTGACTTGATCGTGGAGCAACGCCAATATGTCATCGTAGACTTTGTACTTCTGTCGAAAGTTCAGGTTGAGGCAGTGCCTGTACACTTGACTGCAAGCATCGGGCACTAAATGTTCAGGAACTAAAATTACCAACACATCTTTCTTCATTCCACCTCGAGCTAGATGCTGATGAGCTTCTACGTTAGAAGATAAAAATATCTGGCATAGAAGAGGCATGATGACTGCAGTTGATCAAGATACAATAAAGGCAAGATGTTAGTCAAGTATCGTAAGCAAATCGATATCTACAGCAACAGCGCATCTGCTCACCTTTCGTTTTGCCACTACCAACTTCGGAAAAGTGGAAGCACTCTTCCCCACAAATAATGCGTTCTAGGAAGCGTTTCTGCTTTTCTCTCGGGACGATTTGGTACTCTCCGTCAACAAATCGTTGATAACGCGGAAAGTTCTCACACAGCTTATCAATGAAGTCTCGAAGAGGGAGGTTCTTGTACTGATTGATATCAAAGAATTGCTTTTCGAAGATGTTATCGTAGCGCTTGTTCTTTAAGTTACCCATCATGTAAAGAATGGCGTCCTTCCATGGGCTGATTGATTCGCAGCGGAGATTAATGTTAGTAAGAACAGCAATATTACAACAAAATGTATAATCACGCGCAAAACATAACACTCACCCAGTGATTTGAACCACCTTATCCTTTTTCTCTTCATACCTAAGTTTCATTGATGTCCGCTCAAGCATAAAAAGTACGAGAATGAAGAAGGAGACATTACGGATGTAGACAGCATAGTGCAGGAGATTGATGAGCTGTTGCCGGCTTGAAACTAGGAGGAGGTAGTCGGGAAAGTAAACGACTACCTTCGACTCTGTCACCAGATCAGAAAGCTTCGATTGCCTAAACCTTGGGTCGTCGTTCAGATCACTAAATAGCTCGTCGGAAACTATGCAATCGACTAATTCATGTTTCATGCCATAATAGTCCGGGCAAAATTGCCCACCTTTATCCACCAAATAGTGAATCTTGCGTGATGTAAACACGATGACATCCTCGCCCTCAGCATACTTGAAACACGGGATGAATGAGATGGCTTCGTTGAAGAAAATAGTAGACACATTCGCATCAACCTGGTTGATTCGGATGTTCATTTCTCTGCCGTCAACAACATCGACCAAGATAACATTATCACCAATGAAGATGAGGTACTGATCCTCAGATGAAAGAGTTTGGAACACGTTGGTGAATTCAATATACTTCACCATCGACTGGACATCGGTCTTCGACTGCAACCTGATTTTGTAAAGATTAATCTCTGGCTGGTGGGGTCTCAAATCAAAGACTGAGATATCATCATACTTCATTATACCGTCACTCTCTGAGAAGGAGTGATGGATCGTGATCTGTTCAAGATAATCAGACGTCTCCTTGCTAAAGTTCTGAGGGATGACAATGTGGAAGAGACCGTTGCACTTGATTTTGTAGTAGTCAACTTCCACCGACTTGTTAATTTGACAGAGACTCATGTAGATTTTACAGAGAAGGAGATATTCTTGGTAATCAGGATCTCCGTTCAACATTTGAATCAGTTTGAATTGGTTTGAATGAAGATCAAAATTCTTGTTGACAATGAAATTGTACGATGCTTGAAAGATCAAGTGCTCCACCTTGGAGCGTGTAACTGCGTCGGCATCGTGCTTCCGATCAAAATCGTAGATCAGATTCGCAATCTCTACCTGGAGTTCCTTCGTGTCTGCCTCGTGTTGCAAATCTTTCATGAAAGGAATGTTCAACAAATTCGCATACTCGTCAAAAAGTCCAAAGTCCAATTGGAGGGAGAGCATCATGAGATTGAGCACACCATTATCCTGACTTGAAGCGTTTACCTTTGGCGCTATCGAATAGACTCTGTAGAATGCCTTTCAAGTACGAGAACTCATACACTCTATCAACGATGGTGAGATAGTTCATATCGGCCCTTCCACCATTAGTCATTGACACCTGAGGACCGGCATGACCAGTAGCACTACCAAGTGCAAGATCCAATTCGACGCGATAATTCCCCCGCAACTCTAATGGACCGTAATAATAGTACCCACAGTGACGAGGATTGAAGAATATCTTCTGGCACGTAATAGCTAGCAAAGTGCGGACGTCCTTCCCAAAGACTTGGATGTTATTCACATCAGGATTTGACCAGTAGGCTTCAGCCACATTCAAGAAGTGCATCAAGGTGTTGTACTTCGAGTAGGTGTATCCTTTCCCAATACTCACCTCAGCACGGTACTGCCGAGAAGCAATGTGCCTTCCATTAAACATACTATTAAATCTTCGACAATTTGCTCTTGCCATTTCATTGACACACTCCTTTTCAAATTCGTACTCCTGTCGGAACTGCTGAGATCGCATCAGATCTTGGGAATAGAACACTGTTTGAGTAAGACAATTGATATCTTTCTCTTTTGGATTGATATCAGACAAACCTAGTCCGATGTATTCGCCAAACCATTCCACCCCCATGAAATGCTGCAGGAAATGTCTATACGCCTTGCTATTTTCAAATTGGTTGGTCTTCATTATCTTGTGATAGCTATTACGGTTCTGAGTGGAGTAGTGAATTTTCTGCGCCAAATCCTCATTCATATCCCAGACAAGCTGTCCCAGTGCTTCCGGCGCTTTGCCCAATGAGCACATATCAATCAAGTAGGTGTAGTGATGGATGTCAATAAGCTCCTGTTGCCCTACCTCAAATTGAGGCATAAAGTCTTTAACAAAAACAGTCAATAACGATGATATGATGTTAGCAATGCACAGCGAAACGAATAGATGGCAGAGACATAAAGGTGCGTACTCACAATAATCACGATACATAGTCAATCTCCTACTAGTAACCTCCCTCGCCAAGTCCTCCACCCTGTCCTGCAAAGCTGCATGAAATGGCAACAACTGATTCTTCCTCCAAGCATTGAACTCAGAAAAGCTACTCATACCCAGCATCGCACCAGCATTGCATCCAAACATCAGATTCGCTGCTCGGTATTTGTAATAATCCCCGTGACAAAGTTTCCAAGTGGCACCTTCGGTCGATTGGATGTACTGCAATGACTTGGAATTGGGCGTGGAAGCGGTTGCACCCTCCAATTTGAACCTATCATATCCATGAAGAGCCTTGACCATGGCGAAATATCCGATCACTCCCTCGTATTGTGCCTCATACTTGGGTACTGGGATGCCCTTCCCTTCCAAATACTTCACAAATGCTCGGTAATAAGGAGACTGTTCATACCGATGAAAATCCAAAATGAAGTTGCTGTTCGTCATTGGTCGACAAATACGAGACTCCGGCTCCAGAAAGAATGTGAGAAGGAAGAGAGAAATTCGTACCGTTGCCTCTTCCAAGAGATCTGCATCAAGGAGGTCAATGACATTCCTATTCTTTGAAATGAACGGTTTGCCCACCTTGCAGAGGACAGCGAATAGATATACCTGAAAGTAGCAAGGTGTTCCCCGTAAGCTGTGTACTCATATTGCCATGGTTTTGTTTGCTGTTGATGAAAAGATATCTATCGAGGTTGAGCGGCAGGCTTGTCCATCGAATTGAATGCTCGAGCGTTGCCATAGTCATTTGATTAATCTTCCTCCACAGTTGGTAACTGGATGCGGTAGGGGCGACAATGATGTACATATGTGAGCAAGATGAATCCAATATGGCACGAAAGAAACACAATCAACAAACACATATCATCCAAATATCAAACTTACATCCTCTTCTGCAACTGACTCGCCGAACTCCCCGTATAATAATTCTTATTCTCCTGCACATGCACATCATCTCCATACTTACACTTCATCAACAAAAACAACGCTGCATCCTGCACGGAAGATTCTCCAACCGCCACACGTATATTGGGCGATAATGGATCATAATAGATGAGACACTGAGAATTGAGGATTTGAAAGGCGGTGAAGTGTGCGTCGATGCAGCATGTGACGAGTGATTGGGTGGCGACGATGTGATTGAAGACTTCGTCGTAGGTCATATTTTTACGATCGTAGACGACTCCGTGGAGCATGTTGATACCTCCTTCGTATTGATCATCGTCGTTGGGGGAGGTAGTACTATCGGATCCTCCCCCATTACTACGTGGACTTTTACGTGGTGGAGACCGAGTGGGACTATTGTCCTGATTATTGCTTCGGTTGCTCTCTGCAGCGGCTGCAACTGCAGCATCCCCACCATCCATTTTACCATCGTCATTCTCCTCCTCCTTCTTTTTCACCCCCAAATCAGCCAAAGCCGGAGCAAAAAATGCCGCCACGGCATTGTAATTACTATACCCTTTATCAAAATACTTTGCTGATGAAAACAGCAATAGTGGTGAAAATGTGTAGGGATAACAGTCGAGAGAGTATGATGATAATTTTTCCTCAAGCATGTTGTTGATGGCATCGTTGCTATCATCTTCTTCATCATTCCCTTCTCCTTCATCTTCGATGGTGATGCTCATATTGTCATTGTTGTCAATGGACATTTCATCTTCCTCCTCGTTATTATTTTTTGTGGCGTCATTATTATTTTGATCATCATCCATTGTTGCATCTAAATCATTGAGCATATCCTCTTCAGTCCACCCCTTATTTTCCTTCCTTTTGGATCGATATTCTTTCTTTAATTTGGGTGGCTGATCCATGATGTTCACTGACGTGGTTGTTGTTGTCGATTTAACTCCTTTTGCCTGCTTATCGTCTAATATTTTATCGTTGCCGGTGTTATCGTCAGCTGTACTTTCGGCCATTACACCCTCTAAAAATTCCGACACGTTCTCACCCAATGGGACTAATTTAATTACCGGCAAGCTAGGTCGCGAAGATGATGATTGCAACAATTGCTGCTGCTGCTGCTCGCTGTTCCGAGAAGGATGGTTCCCGTCTGCAGCGTTATTGTCTTCGTTATAGAGACCACCTCCTCCTTGCGAGAGGCAGCCTTGCAAGAACGAACGCAGTATGTTGACTAAACTTGTAGTCTTGGCAGACTACTACTATTGCTTTCAATGGAGATGATATTTAGGGAGGATGCCGGTTAGTTGAGGCGAATGCGTGGTAGCAAGAGCAAGCTATGACATCATGGTCGAAGCTCGAAGCGCAAGAAAGCTTGTAGTTTAAGTAGCTTGAGGTAGTGTTCTGGAATTTCACCCTTTCTGAGATTTGTGAAAGTTGCAAGGTGAAATTGCAGGAATTTCAATGTAATTTCAAAAACAAATTTCACTATGGCTTATTTTAAACTGGCCACACAATTTCTCTTGTACGAACACTCACACTCCAACGATCCACCACACTCTCAAAGCGACTCAGAAATCCTCTTCCCAAGCATCTTCTTCGCATGCATGATATGATGGAGGTTTCCATATCCTCGAAGAAGGGCAATTCCAGTTCCATCCTTCATCCTATTCCTCACCTTAATAAGAATGGTGTGCTTAAAAGGTTTGGACCGAGGTTCACAATTCATAGAAACTGAATTTCAACGAAGGAACAAATAGTTGCATTGTTATTCATCAGCCTTACTGCGGCGATGTGTTCTCTCTGAGTTGGTGGAGTACACCACCATCTCTCTTGTTTGATGATGGTGCCACGCACGTTTTTTGTTTATCATTGTTAGCGATATTGCAGCGATGTGGAAATTTCACTTTTGGCCAAATTTATCAGCAACTTTCACCCTGCAACTTTCACGCAAGTTGCAGTGCTGAAATTTCACCCCTTTGAAATTCCAGAACACTAGCTTGAGGCTTGAGATTTGAGAGATTTAGAGAGGTTTCGAGAGGACGACGACAGACGTCTATTTACAGCATCTCGAGTCGCTGGGGGGGGGGGAAGCTCTCTGCTTGACCTTTAGTGAGAAGTGAGATGATAACCTCTCCAGGAACTCAGCAAATACACACCAAGTTAATCAGATTAGATATATTACATCTTTCCTCTAGAGTGGACCAGGATTACCATTGCTCCGATGAATTTGGTAGATTAAGAGTTGCGGTAGTTTTCTCGAATGATCTTGATCCAATCGCAGTAGATTCGTCGTATTGATTGACCTTTGCTCCGTGTCTCCAACAGACTCCTTTGCACATGGATCTATTCGTACACCCTTCACAGCTGCCAGTTTGACCTTGCCCCATCATGCTCATACATACTCCATCTTTGACAAACTAGTGGCGCATCCTTCACCCTACATCACTTGAAGTTGGTCCTTGCTCCATGCCTCATGCACACTCCTCTTATCTAATCTGATTAACTTTGTCTTTATTTATTTATGAGCTAAAGTCATGATCCTTCATAGCTGCATTGTTTGGTCGCGACCTTTGCTCCATGACTTTGGCACACTCCTCCTTTGATGACTTTATTGCTGCATCCTTTTGACTGCAGCATTTTTCCTTTGCTCCATGCACACTCCTCTATTCTGCGCATTGTTGCTGCATCCTTCACTGCTGCATCGTTCGAGATCTATTCGTGGATCCTTCACTGCTGCATGGTTTGACCTTTGCTCCATGCTTGACGCACACTCCTCCATTGACGAGATAATTGGTTCATCCTTCAATCTTGCATCGTTTGACCTTTGCTCCATCATGTTTGATGCACACTCCTCCTTTCTTACCTAGATTCGAGCATCCTTCATAGCTGCATCGTTTGACTTCCTGTGATGTGTCCGCAGTCTGGGCGAAAATAATAATGAAAAGTTACGAAAACAAGTTTCAAAAGACCTGCAAGAGACAGCACTCCTCCTTGTGAAGAAATAATAAGTTGACAGCAATTTATTCATACACATAAAACGAAGTAATAGAAAAAGTTCTGTGTAATGCAGATAATGTCTAGTTGCGATCAGTACATATTATTCTCTCTAAAGAGTGCAACTTACGAATACATACGGCCAGATCAAATGCTCGTGAGCATCCAACTTCTACGACTTCTTGGCAGATGACAACTTCACTAGGAACTCCAGTACTTCTTCTATCGCAGCAGTGCGCTAAAGCGGTAGATTGAGAGTTGCGGTAGTATCCTCGAATTCCGATCCAAAAGCAGTAGATTCGTCGTATTGAGTGCGGTTTGCTCCGTGTCTCCAACAGACTCCTTTGCGTAAGGCTTGATTGGTGCATCCTTCATTGTTGCATCGTTTGACCTTGACCTTTGCCCCATGCCTCATGCACGCGCCTCCTTTGACAGCAATATTCTTGCATCCTTCACTGTTGCATCGTTTGACCTTTGCCCCATGTTTCATGCATACGCCTCCTTTCAGAGCACGATTTGTACATCTTTCAATGCTGCATCGCTTGACCTTTGCCCCGTGCTTCATGCACAATCCTCCTTTGACGATATGATTGTTGCATCCTTCACTGCTGCATCGCTTGACCTTTGCCCCATGCTTCTTGCACAATCCTCCTTGGACGACATGATTGGTGCATCCTTCATAGTTGCATCGTTTGACCTTTGCCCCATGTTTCATACACACTCCTCCTTTCTGAGCTTGATTGCTGCAACCTTCACTGCTGCATAGTTTGATCTTGACCTTTGATCCATGTCGAAAGCACACTCCTCTATTGACGACATTTTTTGTGCATCCTTCACTCCTGCATATCTTGCGTTTGACCTTTGCCCCATGCTTGATGCACACTCCTCCATTCTGCGCATTATTTGTTAGTGATAACGAACATGTGCTGCAGTAGGTACGCTGCCACATTTTTTGACCGGGATCTTGTCTTCTGTGCCACACGAAGTGGGATCAGGGATATGATGTACAATAGTATGTAAGTACTGTCGAAGGATGTTTGAGTTGATGGGGTGCGGTGATGTGTGTACCGGTTACCGGTCATTCACCCCGGTCCGCGTTTCGCCAAACCTTCACAAGATTCAATCATACATTGCTAAAGTACCTCGATAAGAAAATCACAACAAAATAAATTCGCAACAAAAATATTTTTGCTAACAAACTACGCACAAAACACACTTAGACTAAAACCAGCGCCTCACTACACTCAACATCGACCCTCTACCTACCTGCACCGGCCATAAGTTGATAGTACATGTTATTACCTTTCGATTAAGCCGCTGGGAGTCATCATATTCACTATACTCGCATTACAGCGGCTGCATAGGTGCTCATATACGCGTGCGTCATACATAGAATCACTCTATTTACTAGCTGAAATAGGCCATTTTGGACCGATGCTTGCGCTTTATCTAGTAGTTATATAATGGTCAACTAGTTAATAATTTTATTTGAATATACTTCCTCAAGAGATTCTGGGTATCAGTTTGGGTTCAACATGTTAATAGGTGCGCTCTATGGAGGGCATACTCACATGGTTGTTTCGTGTTTTGCGGCGTCGCCTAGCTAAAATTAAAAATTCGCAACAAAAATTTTGTTGCGATTATCTTATCCCGATAGCATGCGACAATTTTGTCGGGCCGTTTCAACATACTACTGAAGAGATAGAAACCGGACAAAGCATAGCAATAGTAATGGAAAACGTCACCAATAACAACGTCAAAATGCAGGCGGCTGCCGGAGAGAAGAAAAAGAATGATGAGCGATCCAAAAAGAAGAAGAAGAGAAAGTCAACTCGGCCCAAGCTACGACCAGTCGAGACACTTCCATCAGTCGACGAGGACAATCTCGAAAGTTGCCTCGGCTACGGAGACATCATGGTAGTCCCTCCACCAACACCACGTGACAAACTCTTCAGTGATCTCCACCAACATGAGAAAAAGTTAAATTCCATCCCTAAGATTACGGATGAATGGTCTGAATTAAAGCAAGAGATGGCACTTATTCAGCTGAAATTGGATGAGTGGGATAATAGCACACCTACTGCTGCGAGGATGGATACGCCTATTGTGACTGCGAGTGCTGCTTATCAAGATATTAAATCGATAACTTTCAAGGAGGAGGTATCACAGCAACAACAACCAGTGGCAAAGAATGAGGAACAACCAAACAACAAAACAAAAAAGAAGAAATCATCGCGTAAAAATCGTCCAAAGCTAAAACCACAATCGGTTGTTGACAAAAAGGAGGAAGAGGAGGGGGATGAAGAAGATGGGCTAGGATTTAATGACATTTTGCTGACTAAAAATAAGTACAAGGCACAAGCCAACAAACGCTGCAATAAAAAGCAATGCGGCGGTAGGTGGCCGGCCCAATCTAAACCCCGAAGCCAATAAAGTTAGACAGACTAAACAACCAGCAGCTCTGAGAAGCATCAATATAATGGTGGTGGGCATCACATCCACAAAATCCTCCTCTACGCACACTTCTCCTTTGAAGACATTATAGGCAGCAAGTTATTCAACGAAGTAATAGAAAAAGTTCTTTGCAATTCAGATAATGTCTAGTTGCGATCAGTACATATTATTCTCTCTAGAGAGTGCAACTACGAATTCATACGGTCAGATCAAATGCTCGTGAGCATCAAACTTCTACGACTTCTTGACAGATGACAATCTTTCAAGGAACTTCAGTACTTCTTTCCTCTAACGTACCAGCAGTGCTCTGATGGGGTAGATTGAGAGTTGCGGTAGTTTGCTCGAAGTCTGATCCAAACGCAGTAGACTCGTCGTATTGCGCATGGTTTGCCCTGTGCCTCTTACAGACTCCTCTACATCTGGCTTGATTGGTGCATCCTTCATAGCTGCATCGTTTGACCTTGACCTTTGCCCCATGCCTGATACACACTCCTCCTTCCCTAGCTTGACTGGTGCATCCTTCACTGCTGCATAGTTTGACCTTTGCCCCATGCCTCATGCACACTCCTCCATTCTGCGCATTATTCGTGCATCCTTCACTGCTGCATCGTTGGATCTTTGCTCCGTGCCTGACGCACAATCCTCCTTTACGAGCATTATTCGTGCATCCTTCATGACTGCAGCGTTTTCCCTCTGCTCCATGCCTCCTGCACAATCCTCCTTTTTGAGCATTATTTGTGCATCCTTCACTGTCACACAGTTTGACCTTTGCTCCGTGCCTGACGCACACTCCTCCATTCTGAGCTTGATTGGTGCATCCTTCATGACTGCATTGTTTGACCTTTGCTCCGTGCCTGATGCACACTCCTCCATTCTGAGCTTGATTGATGCATCCTTCATGGCTGCATTGTTTGACCTTTGCTCCGTGCCTGATGCACACTCCTCCATTCTGAGCTTGATTGATGCATCCTTCATGGCTGCATAGTTTGACCTTTTCTCCGTGCTTGATGCACAATCCTCCTTTGAAAGTTTGATTGGTGCATCCTTCATTGCTGCAACGTTTGGCCTTTGCTCCATGCTTAACACAGACTGCTCCTTTGACGGCTTTATTACTGCATCCTTCATGACTGCAGCGCTTGACCTTTGCTCCGTGCCTGATGCATACTCCTCCGTTCTTAGCATAATTGGTACATCCTTCACTACTGCATAGTTTGACCTTTGCCCCATGTTTCATGCAGACTCCTCCTTTCCGTGCTAGATTCGAGCATCCATCAGCAGAGCATGACTTCCTCCAATCAGACTTCCCTCCTGTCCTTTGATCATTTTTGTAAGACTGCTGCTTCTTCTTTACATCCCTATTCTTAGCTGGGCGATCAATTGATGTTCCATCATCTTGATTGCTAATACTCCTAGGTCTTGTCCGAGTTGAAGTTCGGCGTTCTGCAGAAGCACCATGTATCCGCCCCTTCTCCTTGGCAGCAGCTGCAGCCGCCGCCCTGGCTTTCGCCGTTTTGCTAGTTTTGTAGATGAGCACAGCCAGGTCCTCTTCCTCACTCATCTTTGATGTACCATGCTGCCGTACCGTTGATGTTTTAGATACAACATCATTGTCCAAGCTTCGGTAGAAGATTAGAGCTGTAGTATCTTTTGATTATGGTGGTGATGGATAGAGGGAGGTGGGCTCAAATTTTGCTGCGGTGTTTCTCCTCCTCCTCCTCCTCCTCCTCCTTCGTCAGATAATTTTTGAATTTGGGAGTCCGTCTCTACTGGAGTTTAGAGCCAAGCTTGCTGCTGCCGCACACAATTTTGAGTTGGTGTGATGTGTGATGTGTCAAGGGTGCGGTGACGTTGTTCTGGTGAACGCGAAAGTGCCAAAAGCTTCACAAGATTCATGCGATGCGACAATTTTGTGCAGGCAGGCACAATCAAGAATCAAGGCACAAGCCAACATCACACAAGCAATGCGATAAGTACGGCGGTGGCGGCGGCATCCCCAAAGCCAATACAGGTAGACACAGACAAAACAAACCCTGCAGCTCTAAGAAGCACTAATTATAGAATGGTGGTGGGCATCTCCTCCACAAAATCGTCCTCTTCCTCCACCGAGGCAGCAGAGGCCTACAAAAAAAAGCAACAACAAAAACTCATCACTCCGTCAACAGTCGCCTCATTAATCACGTGCTGTGCCGGAGATAAAGTCATCGGTGGTTTCCCCAGTGATGCAATAATGACAGCAGCCGAGGACAATAATGACAATGACAGCTTTGTCGATCCTGATTCATCCATGCAGCAAAACTCCGATAGCTTTGCAGCCGCTGCCGCCAATAGTAGTAGTAGTGCCAAAAAAAAGCCACCAATGATAATGAAAACGCCTGTCAAAAATAATGACAGTTTGGGCTCCTCTGCTGTCAAGAAACAACAGCAGCGTAATCGATTCACATCGAGTCCATTGATTGAACGTGACTAGTTCATTAGTGAAGCAGCAATCTGGATTGTTATCATTATTGTCGTCAGGTACCTTTGCCGAGACATCCACTTCGCCTACTAGGAGGGAGGTTACTCCAACTTTTAACAGCGGTAATAATATGAGTCCCATCTCCATGAAACGTAATCAAACTCCACCAACTCCATCCATGGTGACTTCTCATCATTCTCCTCCTCGATCAGCGGGGAGACGTAAGCAGCAACAATATTCACCAACGAAAGCATAATTCAAATCAAACAACTACGGCCTCAGCAGCAATGGAATTATCCATGGCACGTCAATCTGCCAATGCAACATTATCGTCTACTCAATATCAACGTAGTCGATCATGGCAACAACTACAACAACAACAGGATACTACTACTACTACTACCGTCATGGCACCACCAACACACTCACCAATTCGAAGTAAAGTTGCAGAGACAGTTGCCGCAATGAGGATTATTGAATCACCTACCAAAAAGGCACGTTCCGAAGAGGAAGATAATAATAATGGTGTTGGTGTTGTTGTTACCTTTCCATCCGATTCTTCAACAACCTGATTTGAATAATATTGAAGAAAGTTATTCGGCTGCTGAGACTATTTCTCAATCATCATCACCGCACCAACATCATCTACAGCCGAAAAAAAAGGCAACAACAGTGGTACAACAAACTTCTTCCTTCTCCTCTACTGAAATCATGGCATCGTCTTCTGAACACAAGAAGAATATTGCAATTTGGAAGCATTATACAAAGGCAGTGTTGGACTCTCATCAGGAAGATCATTTGCATCATTCCAACTCTAGTTTGCTTTGGGATGTGTCCTCTTCAAATAATGGAAAGCAGGGAGGATCCACCAATATTATCAATGAAGAATTGGACATGAGCTACAAATTCCCACGAATGTACCTACAAGATCCAACTATGTTAAATGTCGAGTATTTGAAGCGGGGGGCATGGTGGTATAGGTTGCAAAGTGGTGTAGAGAGTACCATGGGACATGTAAGGAGTGAGAGTGTCAATTATCATTATCATCAGCATCATGGTGCTGATGAACTGTCACTACAACATCGGAGTGATGCATCGGTAGGTTCCACCTCGACCAAATCGGTAAAGAAGGCATTGTCATTTGGTACCTCACCCAAATCCAAGGATCGAAAATCTGACAATGGTGGGAGTAGTAGTAGTCCTAGCAATGGTGGAGGATGTGAATTCTCACCAGCAGCCCAACCAACCAATGTATGGTCCGAACCACACGCATCCACCATAAAGGTACGTGGACTAACCTATGCCAAAGACGGTGTGAAAATATCCAGTGGGGAGAGTATGTTTGCTGTATTGGGTGTAGATAATTTTGTTCTCAAGAAGGAGGAGAGTAGTAAGGAGAGGAGGAAGAGTGGTGGAGAGTATGTGAATTTGGAAGAAGAGGAGAAGGATGTTCGATCGGGTACGGGTAGTTTTAGGGAGAGGTTGAAGAGTGTTTGTGAGGAGGTTGGGTTGGAGAGTGTTCCTTTTTTGTAAGTTGAATTTCATTGCTGTGTGTTTGATATTGAGTGCGTGTTGTGTGATTCAGTGTACTAATACGTCCAACCTGCCGGTTTGTGCATCCTTCACATTTTTCAGGCTCGTAATTAACTTTATTGTGCCATGGGGGAACTTTCAAATGTACCTAATCCGTCCCGATGCCGATAATGGTCCCTTCTCCACCCACCACGCCGACCGCCCCTCCGAGAAGGCATGGAAATCCTTCCTCGAGGGTGATACCGCGTACCGTAATACTGTACTCAAATTCATCCCAAGGATCATTGCCGGTCCATGGATGGTGAAGAAGATGGTTGGGACTACCCCTGCTATCATTGGACAGAAGCTTCCAGTATCGTACTCGGGATCGATTGAAGAGAATTATCTGGAGGTGTCATTGGATGTGACACAGGGACCTGCGTTGGGGAATACGATTGCAAATACAGTCGCGGGCAAAGCGGACGTGGTTACTGTCGATTTGGGTTTTGTGCTGGAGGGAAATGAGGGGGATGGGACGTTGCCCGAGCAAATGCTTGGGTTGGTGAGGTTGCATCATTTTAATATGAAGAAGGCTTTCACTCATGCTGAGTGGAAGGATGCATTGAGTTTGAGATCACAGAGTTGATACAGCATTTATGTTGCTGTGTGCATGGGGATTACAGAAGAGCTAGATAGCTTTAGGAAAGCTACACTGAGAAAAGAACGACATTGCGTTCAAGTGACTGCCTTTAGAGCATTTTAATACTTTAGGATAAAAATTTCATCACATCTATCCCGCCTGAGAGCCACACCTTCATTCCATCTCCGTTCCAACTTCACCCCGTTAAGGCAATGTGCGAAGGTGTAAGTAGGAGCAGGATAAAGAAAACGCACCGGCACACTGTGACAAGTCATAATCGATTGCACGAAGATCAAACCTTTACTGACGATTCATCAAAAGGTTTACGACGGCAGAAGCCCCCCATTTTTCATAGGTTGCAATTGCAAGCAAGAGATGTGTCTTTGATTTTTCGCATTCCCCCTTTTCTGCCAAGAACGCAGCATACAATTCCGTTGCGAGTCCTTCTTCGTGTAAAAAGCGATGCCGTTGCGCTGATTCGATGGCAGCTAGGTATTTAGACTCAGCATCATCGTGCTCTCCTGTACAACGGTGGCATTCAGCCTGTAGTAAGAGGAGTTTGTTCTCGAAATTCCAAGTCGAATGGTCTTGCCACACTTTGTATCGGTCAACAGATTTTTCACCAAGACCCATCCACTCCAACTTTTCAGCTTCATCTGTACAGCACCTAGCAAGATGAAAGGCCGTTAGTCCTTCATAAAGCGCTTGGATGACATCAATAAAGCGCATCGAAATTCGGCCTAGATTGCGAAATTGTGCAGCGAACTCAGCAGCTTCAACGTATTTCTTAAACCAAAATGCAGCAAACATGCGGTGGAAAAATATAACCTGAGAAAGCCCATTTCTTCCCGAGGACAAAGTTTCTTGAAGCAGATCATCTTCCGTAGTAATACCATTATCTCGAAGTAGATTGAATGGGTTTTTGCCTTCCGCATTCCCTGTAAGAGCTAATACCATTTTGTGCAAACTAGACATATTACGAAGCCACTGATACTGATGGAGTCTCAATGATCTCAATGAAAACTGTTGAACTTCTTTCTCAACAACAGGCAACGGAGTCCCCGACATCATCTGTTGGTGAGAGTAAAAATTCAATGCAAGACATGCATATTCATTATCCCCAGTAGCACGCAATCCTTCGTACGTCTCGAGAAGAACAACTGCTAACGACTGAATAGGTTCAACCAGATAGTTGACCATATTTTGTAACGTGCAATTGACTCTATGGTAGGTGCCAGTTGCATCGAAACTCTCCAGCAACGCAATCGCCAGCTTCGAACATCTGTAACCAGCATCGATATCACGCCTAATAGTTATAAGACAAAGGCTGTAATTTGAAAGGCCCGAAGCACACTCTTTACATGCCCCATCTTTCAACAAAATTTTGATCATGCGGTTGGCCAGTATTGGCAAATGCCGAGGAGACGCCATGAATACATACGGAAATAAGAATTCCATTAGTTTCACCGCCCATTCTTTTTTTTCATCTTTCAGACGGGGGACACCAACGATGTCTTCTTTAGAGTAGCCAGACAATAACTGTTGCGATGACAGCATGGCTGCTTGAACGTCCTCTGGACTAATTTCTTCCGGAATATCTTCACCGAGCTCATTCAAAACGAAAAGTACAGTATCAATTGCTTCACTTAATCTATTGAGTGATCCAAGGTTCTGTGCCAAGATGTAGTAAGCCTTGATTTTATCCTCGAACCGAACTGCATTTTCGAAAATCTCTCCCAAACTTAACTTCAAGTTTCGGCTGTCAACATTGACGAAACAAGCAAGAGCTCCCGCTTCGTATAGGCCAAGACTTAGTTCATAGGTGGATGACTCCCATTTTGCCTCGGGAAGAAATGATATGCCATAGACAGCATACTGCCATGCAGACGGAAAATCAGACACTTCCATCGATCTCTTGCATGCTTGGAGATTCAACTTTGCACAAGAAATATCCATAGAAGCATCAGTTACTCCATAACGCTTTGCGCTGTTGATTTGATCAATTACTGTAAATAGTAATGCATCAAACGATGCTTCCTTCGATAATGATGACATGAGATGGAGACCAATCCTAAAGTGACAATCACCCTTCTCTGCTGGAGACATTAAGTCGTAAGCTGATTGCTGCAGCGTGTCGTGGGCGAATTTATACACTTGGTCAGTGTGATCCAATATGTGCTCTTTCCGCGCTATTTCTAAGGAGGCGATGATAGCATTACCCGAAGTTTCTGATGACGAGCACAACTTGCTGATGATATCATTGCTGACTTGTATACCAAAGCATGAAATCAATTTGAGGGCATCCTGGATCTCCTTCGGTAAACGCAGAAGCTTGTACTTCATTAGTTCGGCAACGTTGTCGTCAACTGTAACTGACTTTACACCATTGATGTCCCATACCCATCGCTTCTTTGAAAGGCTATAGTGAAGGATATTTTCATCAACCAGCTGTCGTAAGAATGACTTCGCAAACAGTGGATTACCAAGTGATTTTGCGTGTACTGCTCCAGCCAAATCTCGAGTGAGCCTCAATGGCAGCAGTAGAGCCTCTGATACCATGATATGCGTACTACTCTTTGAAATCCCATCGAGTAGAATACTAGTGTCGTTGACAGATTGGGACTGTTCAAACTTTTCAACGTAACGAGACAGAATATGCGCTTCATCCACCTCATTGCTTCGAAAGGCACCAACAACAAGGAGACACTGTGCAGTGTCATCATCATGATCCCCGCTAACAAGCAGACTCAGTAATAGCTCGAGGCTAGATGCATCTGCCCATTGTAGGTCGTCCAAGAAGAAAAGTATCGGATGCTCTACACTAGAAATCGCTTCGACAAGTCTACCAAATAAATAATGCAGCCTGTTTCTCAACGTGTTGGCACTTGAAATGCCATCATCCTCGTAATTAACGTTGCCATCGCCATCATCATCATCAGGAATTATTTCTGCCACAACATCATCCGATTCATCTTCAGAATCCTCCATAATGACATGTGCGAAGACGGATCGATACAACACTCTAAGACTTGGGACTAAATCACTCAAAACGACAATACCAGAAGCGGACAAACTTTGTTGTATCGATTCGATCACAGCGTCAACATCAAAGCCATCAGGTAATCCTCTCCCATGGATCAGTTGTTGGATGAAGCTCTCCACCGCCGATGCAATCGTTGTCAATGGTTGATTTCGCATGAGACGATCAAATTTACTACTGAGATATATCCACCCATTGTTCATCAGTGCATCCTTGATACTGTCGACGAGATAACTTTTGCCCACACCAGCTGTCCCCCCTATCAGGCAAATGTGTGACAATTCGGTGTCCATCTGTGCTCTTGCAGCAGCTTCTAAGAGCGTACCAACTTCATTGGTTCGTCCAACGATGCCATCACCAAAATGAAGACGCAGCAGATCAGTATTGGAGTTGTCGCTGTCATCACCATAGCCATAGAAAAATTCTGGTCTTCTCATCATCTGTCGCAATTCTGAAACAGCTTCTGATAGCGATTGAAAATTAGTACCTTCTTCTTCTGGTGTGATGATCAAATCTCTAATCAACCTACAAATTGAGGACGATACACCCTTTTGACTTAAAGCATCTTCAACCTGCGAAATGTTCATTCTGCGGAAGTTTTTAGTAGCTTCCTGTACAGATACCTTTTGCCGTCCCTTATTGGGTCCAACTTGCTCTTCATAGAAATCTGATTCGTCATTAGAGTCATCTAATGATTCATTTCTCCTTCTCCCCCTTACAATTTTCATAGCTTCCTCCGCTGCCTTCTTATTCTCAGAATCATCTGAAGCTGTGGGGGGCGATTCTCCCCGAGAAAATATACAGTATAGTATTAAACCTACTTTTTTGAATATCTCTTCAGGTGAAACGCCACCGTTGCTAGAATTATTTTGAGGAATTGACAACTGGACATCTTGTATGCGTTCCAAAGTAGAAAGATCAATCGTCGTTTCCCTCTCTCGTAACATGTTCAAATCATCGGCACCCATCTCGAGATGGATATTATCAATGGATATGTCTTGTGGACAACAATGAAAATTATTTTCCTCCAAAATTTGCAGCTTGTCCAGAACCACAGCGGCTACATCTACAGCACGTGCAACATAATCCAATTGTGCATTCCGTATTTTTTCAGGTGAGGGTAATGATGATTGCTGCTGCTCCTCAGCTAGTTTAGATAGGTCCACCCATTCTTTGAGAGGGAGAAGGAGGTCGTTATCCTCGACCATCGCTGAAGGAGAAGAATCATCCATTGCTTCTTGGTCTTACGTATGATTTAGGAGGAGAATGAATGAGATTGAAGCAACAAGGCAAAAGGCAACTCAGTCAAAGCTCTCGACGAGCTGCTGAACTTGAAGAGGTAGGACAAGGCGAAACATCTGCCCTGCGAAAATTGAGCCCTTTATGTAGTGAGTGTAAGTAAATAAGTACCTAAAGGGAGGTATGCTCGCTCGCCACTCAGCCATGCGAAGTTATTGAGTTCGCATCTGCGGTGGTCACCTATGTATGTAATTAGGTGCGGTCAAGGTTAACCTTTCTAAAGAAGAAGCTGATTAGTTGGAGTAAAAAAAGCGAAGCTACGTGATTGAGTTCTCGATTGATAGGTCTGTACTTCGGAATTAGTATATTGGAGTATCACAAGAGAACAGGTTTACAGTAGAATTCTTGAAGATTGCGTGAAGAACTCTCTCTCTCTCTCTACAATACTTACCGCGCAAAAAAATGCATTTGCATTTAGGTCCCGAGTTGGAACTCGTGAATCCACCATTTTTACTCTAGCGAACCTCACACGAAACTCCCCACAAAACTACACACTCCCAACAACTGTGATAGATCGCTACTTGCCGTGGATGCTCCTTCCCACAGCTCCAGTGACCTATCGGTACTGGACGGTTTTGGTGACAGTTGCCACTCGTCAGCTAGTGACTTATCGATGAATAGAAGAGTAGATCCACCAAGAAAAGAGGTATTTATTGTTAAAACTTGATGTAAACTAGAGAGATGTTTCACTGACAGAGAATAAGTGAGCAAAGCGTCAACAGTACACTTCGACTACTTGGACTTCCGCCAAACAAAAGAGGCATCAAAGGCATGATCATCCAAAGGAATGATCGCGTCAATGACTGATTTAAGGTGTCACGCCTAAACCCGGATAGAGTCACTAACGGTAGTCGTGACGTCAGACCATCAGATGCAGCTGACCATGACACTCCTTCTCGGACAGTCAAGTAGCTTGAAAGAACTATTGACTTCTTACGAATGTACTGAAAGATAGCAATATCGGAGAGACTTGATGCGAGGAAAACCACGAACCAAAGACATTCATCAGCAATGGCCTTAAGATCTGGGCTGATGCGATGAACTGAAAGAACACAAGCTCCAAAGATTCTGTTAAGATATGATGCTCCTTCTGGAGACGAGATTCCAGTATCTTGGACTTGAGTTATGGAAGGAATTGATTTGGAGTAGATAACTTGCGCTTCGAAAAGATCTTCTTGAAGATGCAAGATGTCTTGAATATCTTCGTCAGATTCGCTGAAGAAGATTGAGCCACCATTGAAGAGTAGGGCAACGACCTTGGCACTTGCGAACACGCACGGATCACATTTGGATTGCTTTAGACCATGATCGACAAAGAACTTTGCAATTTTGCAATCAAGGAGATACGAGTGCGTCATAGGAACAAGTCGGTGCTTCTTCTTGATACGAGAGCCAAAACGAGAGTCAAGAATCTTGACTACGTCGACGGACATAACTGAACCGAAAAAGTTGCTTCGTTGAAGACGAGGCAAAAGGGAGGATTGAACTGAGTCTTGAAGAAAACTTGTCGGCGACCAAATGGAACTTGACGAGGACTGGTCATCAAAGAGACCGAAGAGAACCTTGTCACGAGGACAAATTTGACGAGACTCAACAGTTGGATACGGACAAACTACTTTGGATGGAAGAGACGCATCAATGTCAGCTGGCTGAGTAAAGTGTCCATCAGAAGCCTTGGAAGAGAATGCTTTCATATCTTCCCGACGATGGTAATGATGACATGAACTTTGCTTAGGAGTACCAGTTTCAGTTGAAGTTGAACCTTGAATACCAGATACGATGAACCCGACTGCTATCATGCAGAAGAGACCCAAACCGAAATATGTACTTCACAGAGACCCAAGAGACATTGACGAATAGGATAAGACGATAGAGCTTGGACTTGGAAAATTCGAAGTATTTATCTCGAGAGCGAAGACGCCGAGTCCAGCTGTAGTTGATAGACTGAATGCTTTCTCCTCCTGATGCGAAACACGAAGCTCCTTCTGATGAAGTATCACATTGTAGAATGAAGTCGTCAACATGAGAATGTACGGTGAAGGGAGGATCCGAACCAGATGGAAGAAGAACCAGATGACTGAAATGGGGTGGCTTACGTCGAGGACGAGAGCCTGGGCGATGATAAACGTAGTAGAATGATAATGATGATAATGAGCTCCTTCTGAAACTATGCTTGCGAGATTTACGATGGGAGATCACATTTTTCTTCTGGACCGCGGGGCCCATTGAAGTTGAAGAGACGCCATTGAAGTTGAAAATCACATTCATATCGGAGGCATTCGGCATAGCCGAGATGACGGAGAGCAGGAAGACCAAAACTGATTCTGCGTAAAGAGCATAATGGAGATGGTCCATGTAAAGGTAGATCAGAAGGATGGCAACAACTAGGAAGAGCTGATAGGTGTGTTTCTTGCGTTGTAGAACTTGGTAGAGAGTTGAAAATGATATGGTAAAAGCTCGAAGGATGCTGAGAATGATCAAACCGAAACCGAAGAGAGACCACAACGATTGAAACGGGTTGTTCAAGAAGATGAACAGACGGTACAACATTGATAGAAGTAGATGTTGTAATCCAGGATTGATCGGGTCTACGGAGAGCATACTACCAAAAAGGATTATCCTTGATAGAAACCCGAGGTTGGAGTGGGTAGAGAGAGTAACTTTAAGACCTGAAGTTGTACTGAAGCGCGGAAGCATATCCCTTCCCACATGAAAGACGGAGCCTACAAACTCTTGCAGAGCTCCCCACTTGATAGCAGAGACTTGAATAGGTTCTTCATGTTGTGTAACACCGCAAATAACTGGAGCGACATTCTCAACACGAAAACCAACATGGTCAAGTTGATTTTGTTCGGTCCCAGACATTGAAACTCGAACTGAGTTGTCCACATCACATCTTACAAACTGCGAATGGACAACAGCACCAGACGGAATATCGATAAACGCTGGCGATGACGGAGGAACTTGTGCAGCAGCACTACATTCTCCTCCTCCTCCTCCTGAATCGACAGGCGGAGAAATAGACGAGACATCGATGCAACGTAGATCCTGACATGCCTTGAGAGCAGAAATCGGGGCTTCATAATCAAAAGTCGTGCCGACAGATACAGAACCAGACACAATAGACGGTACAGCAGTAGGTGCAGCCGCAGAAACACCATCCTGATCATCCGGAGGATCCAATGAAACACGAGCAGGCACAGCCACAGAAGCAACACCCTGATCTTCCGGAGGATCCACAGAGACACGAGTAGGCACTTCTTCAGAAATACGAGGAGGTTCATCCGTAGAAACAACACCATGATCTTCCGGAGGATCCACAGAAACACGAGTTGCAGACCCACACACCGCTGATAGCTTGAATTCAGCAAACAAGTCGACGAGCTTAGTATGCTCAGCCTTGGTGAGAGGAGTATCATTAATATCCGACTCCATCTTCGCTAGGAGAGCAGCAAAACCTTCTGCTCCATCATCAAAAGTAGTAGGCGAAGCAGAGGCTGAGTTGCTAGCATCACTGCTAGCGGGGGCAACAGAGGACATAATGTCTCGGAGCCACATTGGTGGTCTAGCCGCTGGGCTAGACGGGCTGCTAGCGACATAGCCAGCAGGGGCTTCATTAAGCCACAAAGGTGTGCTAGCCACTGGGCTAGGCAGGCTGCTAGCATTTCTAGCAGCAGCAGGGGCTGCATTGAGCCATGAAGAGGTGCTAGCCACTGGGCTAGTCGGGCTGCTAGCATTTCTAGCAGCAGCAGGGGCTTCATTGAGCCACGATGAGGAACTAGCCACTTGACTAGTCGCGCTGGCAACATTTCCAGCAGGGGCTTCGGGAGGGACAGCCTCTGGAAACCACATCAAATCACCATCCCAATCACGAGGAGCCTGAACAGACAAGGGCGCTTGAGTACGAGGAGGGGCGGTGGTCTCCTCACTTCGAGGAGTTACGGACTCCACACTTGAGACATCACTCACGATAGTTGGCGCCAACGGAGGGTCTAAGGGAGTCATAAAAGGCGACTGCATTGTTAACGGTGCAGAGGCGAATCTACTTACTTATATGCTTTTGACACAATGGAATCTAGCGGGTGGCTTTTGACGCAATGGAATCTAGCCGGCACAACTGAACTTGACGATGATGAATCCTTCAGGGGCCAATGTACTCCGAACGAGGTGTAGCTAGCACGCAAACTTCGGAGGAATGTTCAAAACTTAACTGGGTGAAAACTTAGGGTGACTACCAACGAAGGAGGCGGGTGATCAAGCCGACCAAACAACGGAGAGAAGTCGATGGGGTTGTTGCGATGGGCAGCAAACGAAGATAGCTCAGGGCATTCGAAGAGATACCAAAAGCTGACGAGGAAATAGCAACCTTATACACCAAGAAAGCGTAGTTGGGCTACTATAACCTGTGATAGATCGCTACTTGCCGTGGATGCTCCTTCCCACAGCTCCAGTGACCTATCGGTACTGGACGGTTTTGGTGACAGTTGCCACTCGTCAGCTAGTGACTTATCGATGAATAGAAGAGTAGATCCACCAAGAAAAGAGGTATTTATTGTTAAAACTTGATGTAAACTAGAGAGATGTTTCACTGACAGAGAATAAGTGAGCAAAGCGTCAACAGTACACTTCGACTACTTGGACTTCCGCCAAACAAAAGAGGCATCAAAGGCATGATCATCCAAAGGAATGATCGCGTCAATGACTGATTTAAGGTGTCACGCCTAAACCCGGATAGAGTCACTAACGGTAGTCGTGACGTCAGACCATCAGATGCAGCTGACCATGACAACAACCATGTCAACAAACCTATTCCACAGCCTGATAAAGAGTCATGGTAGGATTGTAACACCATCAACCAGCCATTATATGACAGCCCATATTATTAGCTTTCTGTAGAGCAACTGGTCAGCATTTCAACTACTATGGCGGTTGCGCAACATTGGACATGTGGCGTCAGGAGGCGATTTTTGTTAGTGATTTTTACATGGTAAAAATGACGAAATCGCTACTATGTTATCTCCATCAGTGATAGGTATAAATTGTTCAATTAAGGAATAATCATATTCGGATAGACTTCAGTTTGGCATCCTCAATCTGTTTAATAAATGTAGGGGTGAAAATACTTAATATTTATACCCTTATGATGGGACAAGATCTAACTATAAAACTCTGGTTACGTCAACCATAAACGTCCGTCTCGTCTCGTCTCCCCTTCATCACGCGATGATACTTTATATATATGGGGATGTTTTGGTGCCAGTATTCCTTCGGTTTGGGCTTGTATTCATGCTGAATTCGATAATCGCCGCTCGGTATTATTTTCCGGCCACAATAATAATCGTCGATCATCGACAAATGAAATGATTTAGATGGCCAGCACACGATAGTGAGGGCAGCCAAATTGAACAATAAAGTAATACGGATGCTCTGGGCTTGTGGAATGGACACAACTATCGCTGTTATGATGAGTCAACACGTCGTCTTCAGAATGGCAACTCACAAATGCGCTTACTATTTCTGCGAACACGGAGAAGATTAGTTTTATTTCATGTTTAAATATTGGATTGTGGCGAAAATAGTGCGAACTGAGGGGGGTTGGGAAGTGCTGTGTGGGAAGTAGCCGTTCATCATGGACAGTGGAGTGAATGCTGAATGATATCTACTTGTGGGGGAGAAATGTGAAAATTATTCACTACGCTGAAACAACGCCCATTTGATAATAAAATGTCATGATCGTCAATCGAATTATCCACAATAGTATTAAGTACAATAAGGCACTGTGAAATGTATACACTTCATTGTCCAGAGCACCTAATTGCATATAATGCACAGATTTATCTTCATTCAGCATGTTTCAACTCTAAAGTAGAGGTAATATCAACGCCATCGAGGGAAAAGTATCAGTTGAAATTATAGTAAT
The DNA here is from genome assembly GCA_037178625.1 of Skeletonema tropicum. Taxonomy (NCBI): domain Eukaryota; phylum Bacillariophyta; class Thalassiosirophyceae; order Thalassiosirales; family Thalassiosiraceae; genus Skeletonema; species Skeletonema tropicum. Next base: position 1,150,528 of record CM074139.1, on the reverse strand, counting down.
AGCAAGCCCATGATACCTGCTGACGTTGATGATCATTGGTTCTGGATATAGAAGCATTATGCGTGTGCGTAGGCCACGGCATGGTCTACCATGGTCAAGATCTGCTAGTGGTATCTATTCTACGAGTAAGGTAGCTAGTATTATGTATTATGTACTTACTTACTCTTTCTATGTGCGGGTTCTGTCCCTCCCGCCATTTTTCCTCGCGATAAAAATACGCACAAAAAACCGTCGGGATATCGATCTCCCCACCCTCTACCCTACACATCAACCATGACACTTACTACCATGACACCATGCTAAGCACAGCTTCACCCGCAGAGACTACTTTTTACCACTTTCATGTCTCTATTAAGTAGCCCGCCTTCGTCTCCAGATGATAGCGTAGGGGTTCTCTCTACTGGCGTAGGGTTTGGGTTTGCTCAATCCAGCAGCTCTGAGAGACAGTGTTATCTACCCAAACAGTAAATTATGTCTGCTTAACACATACTATGAGCTTGTAACAAATCGTAACCTAACAAGAATGTACTCAAGCAAGACATCGAAACAGGTGCGTGCCTACTCTTACCCTCCGAGACTGAGATGTCTGTAAACTTGAACTACTTTCACACTACTACTTGCAGCACGCTACTTCTAAGTTAAAGCAACAACTTTTGAAAAGGAAGATAAGACCAAGTTCATTTACAAGTCATTTTATTATTAGCAACACTGAATCAATAAAATTTGATTCGTCACCGTCACATTCATGTTCATGCTTTACAAGTGGGCGGCAATATCTCTGCGTAGCCAGCGGCAAGCTTATGCGCTCTCTCCCTCGACTGTAGCGAACTCTTCATCGCATACACAGCAAGATCCTCGCACCCAAAATCATCTTGCATCTCCACTATCGATCGAGCGTGCAGTCGCTTCTTTGCCTTCAAAAATTTCATGACTCGGGTCGTTATCAAAGCCTCCAATCCAACGCACCCGTAGAGAGTTTCCTTGTCCACCTCTTCTATAGGTATGGTAGACAAGATATGTCGAATGCTTCCAACGTCGCGTGTCATTTTTAGTGTGAGTATTTCTTTCTCTTTCTTCGAAATCCATCTTTTACAGACCTCTTCCTTAGACGGGTATTGAAAAAAATGTACGTCTATGCCTTCGGAGAATCTAACATGCTTCTTTGTCTTCATCATTTCTGTCTCTTCACTGACAACATCTTCTGCTTCCGATTCTGACAGTCGCCTCCGATTGCCAAAGTCGACTATCAGGTCGTTGCCTATCTCATGCCCGAGCATTGTAGATGATAGGGCAATTTATAATAACTTCAGCAGTGTTGTTGCAGCAATCTGCACTCTCTATCTCTCGCTCAGGAGTAGAGGTTCAACGGTGTGGCGTGCTAAAGTATTAACTCACTTCCTAAATAAATAAGAACACTTTTTATGTAAGAAGGGAGTTGAAGACAATTTATTAATTTACATGCTCTCTTTAACGGAAAATGAGGTCATCTATAAAGTTCCTAGTTCCAACAAATCTCTCTCTCTAGACAATTTCAATTACTCCGTTGTGACTTGCGAAGCCGCACAAACTGTCAGCCACGACATTTTACATTCCACGCCTTCAACAAGCCCCAACAGAGGCAGTACCGTACAGCATATGACGTCTCGTACATACGCGAATCTTGAAGAATTGTACTGCAAAACCCTTTCCCTGTACCCCTTTGTACCAATTCCTATGTGCAGAACTTATCAATCGAGAAAGAACGTATCTATATTATGTAGTAGTTGGCTCATTTACAAGGTTAAACCTTATCTGCTCCTACGCCACGGCAGATGCGAACTCAAATTCTAGAGATAAGCCTCAGGCCTTTGGGACAAATAAAAATGTCCTTCTCCGGCTTTAACTCGGGATATTGGGGCTGTTGGTACTCTCTTTGTCGGCCCACCACCCACCACTGTGGTAGGCCTATTCAACGCGAATGAAAGGCCGACCGCACCTTCGAAACTGATACGAATGTAGATAAAGACAATACCTTACGGAACAAACTCGTGCAGCGTCTGAACAAGGCAGCCGGACCTTTCAACAGCAGCAATGTACACAAGATATACCACAAAAATTTCACAACATCATGTCCATTCAATTCGTCATTACGCCGGATGGTGCACTATTACTACTTTGGAAAGGGAGAGAAAGTGCCCAACGAACCAATACGCGCAGCAGAGTTATTGTGCACAGAAATAGAACATATACAGAGTTACAGTGCAACTAATAATCGGCAGCGATCTTGCAACAAGCCGGAGCAAGTATCATTTCCCGACGATGGATGCGCTGGTAAGAAGAAGAACAAAAATAATGAGAACAAACGTAAAGAAGCAACAAAATCATCAGCGGCTGCACCAATTACTCCTACTCCACAAAAAAGAACAAGGCGCTCGCAACGACTAGTTGAGCAGCAGCAGAGCCCTCTCGTGCCATTCGTCACCAACGTGGGTAGATTAGAGGATGAGAATAATCAAGTTGACGACGAAGATGAAGACGAAGACGACGACAATAACAACAGCAGTGGCGATATAGACGGCGATAACAGCAGCAACAACCAGACTCCGAATATTATATGGCAGTCACCTGAAGCAGCAGCTCTCTTCGGATTTGAAGAAGGTGCCGATGTGTACAACGGACTAGTGCAATTGGTTGAATCACTTACACTGGTGGGGCAATCAGCAAATGGATACGAAGAAGCAGGCGTCATTGACTTGCACGAAGATAGTAAATTGACAAAGCATGCCTTATTTGACTTACGCAATAAATGTTTATACCTCAGGGTTGCGTATTCAATAGCACTTGCCGAGTATCGAGTTGGGTTTCCATTCCAAGCTTGCCGCTTTGAAGTTATACTCGGAGATGAGTATGAATATGTCTTTCTTTTTGATTCGAGCAGTGGTCATGCAAAGAAGCGTGTTGACGGTCTTGATGCAAAGGAAATGAACAAGAATTGGCACTCGACACCATCGCAAGCTAGGAACACCAAAATTGAACGGCAGGAGGGATTTGTCGGGCCATACTACGATGCATCCAATCCAGCAATGGTGACTATCGGTCAAGAACAAACGATGAACTTCACCAGTGAAGATGTCGGCCCATTTTGGCTGACAGCAGAGGAACGTGAAAGACAACGGCACGACCGAGAGGTTGAAATACCAGAAGACAAGAGGAAAGAGCGACATAAGGTGAAGAAAGAGCTGATATCGGAGCTGATGGACACCGAGTGGGGGAAAAAGGAAGGAGAAATAAGGTTATGGAAGATGACACATGCTGAGCTAGCAAAAATGGCGCAAGCGTCTAGTATCGATATCAAAATAACACCTACCACCAAAATGATATATGGATGGGAGGGCAAGGGTAAGGGACTTCTGCAGATTGCGTATGAACGTGGCTGGATCGATATAGCAACCTTCAGAAAGGGCAGCTACCAAGTGATGAAGTATGATGATGAGGGTAACTTGGTTCCTGAGCTTTCCCTCCGGCATTTGCTTGCAAACTGCACAGATTTTTTGTCTGAACAAAGCCAACTCGAATATGTTTGTGAATCTTTGGGAGTAAGAGCCTTGATTACAACAAAGTATCATGCTGAATACGCTGGTGAGGGTGTCGAATACTCTTGGGGGTTCTCCAAAGCTCTCTACCGAAGACATCCATTAGCTCAAAAGAAAACGACTGCTGATTTCCTTGCATTGGTCGACAAGTGTATTTCAAGAGAGGTTCTCACTGTGGATCTCATTCGTAAGTTCAGTGCCAGGGCAAGAGGTTACATGGAGACATATAAGATGTTGGAGATTGAGGCAAAGAATACCAAGGAGACAGAAGGTAATTCAAGTGAGGATGCACCCATTCCGCACAAGAGAATTGAAACGCTGAAGAAGGTTTTGAAATGTCATCGTGCTGCTATTGACTTTGACAAATCTTTCATTATGAAAACTGTCTACGCAAAAGACTTTGATTTCAATTATGTATCTCTCTATTGTTGCCACAATCCACACAATCACATCATTTTATCTCTCACTTGTGAACATAACACAACATCATCGTGCTGATGAACACACATCAATAAACATGACGAAAAAAGACTCAATACTACTGAAGGATCAAATCTCATCCTACTTCGGGAGGATCCATACGAAAAAAGGCGGGGGCAATGGCTTTTCTGTCGGTTCAATCACCACAGCCACAGCCACAGCTGAGAGGGGTGGAAGCATCAGTCACCGTCCCGCCTCATCTGTCATCGTCGAAAAGACTGCCCTCTTCTACTCTCAATTGAGCACCAGCAATTCAAACGCTGATCCTCCCTCGCCTCCCATGACGGTGGAAGAAGAAAAGGCATCCTCTGCAGCACGATGCCTCGCTATACTTGGCGCCACATCCGCCGCTGCGAGTAAACCCCTCCCCACCCAGGAAGAAATATCCATCTCAAGAAAGCTGAGAGAAGAGGAACTCATGAAGAAATATCAGGATATCAAGCGTATCGAAGAGGAGAACAGGAATAGAAGGCCGTTGGTTTGGGCCAAGCCGACGTTTTGCCCGTTTGGTGGTGAGACCAAGTCAGATGAGGCCAAGAAGTCAGAACTTCCGGAAGAAGGTAAGTCCAAGTCCAACAAGAAGCGGGCACGTGATGACGATAATATGGTATCAGAAGTGCCTGAGAATCCGCTGCGTAGAGTTAGCAGCTCTTCCAGCATTGAGTCCTGTTCCAATCTGCTGTGTAAACCTAGCAGCGAGCGCAGGAATAGTCACACCAACCTGTTTCCGTACCTAATGATGTCCGGCCCATCATCCGCCACCGGCGGTATCGAGTGGAGCAAGGATGAAGTTGATAGCTTTGTGGAATTCACCGAGAAGTGGTTGCCATCGAAGAAGAAGCGGAAGGTGGATCATCAGGAGGTCACTACTGCTACTTCCTCCAACTCCTCTTCATCCCCCAAGAACGAAGGGGAAAAGAGATAGTTTCGAAGTAACTGCAGGTCGTTCTTCTCGCACCTGATCAGGATTACTTTCATTTGCTGCGGAATTTGCGTAGCTCCTACCATGGATTGAAGTTTTCTTCATGTCCCAGAAGTTGATAACTTGCGCAGGCCATCCATGGAATTTTGTACGAAGATGTAATAAATAAGACTAGGTACTTCTTAAAAATTTCTTAATAATGTAGTAGCTTATCGAGCTCTCCTGGGTCTCACACCACCAGAACGAACCCTTCGTCGTCTCCCCGGCAACTGCTTCACTCCATATAATACCATCAAAGCAAACGTTGCCTGAAGGCGCTTATTCTTCTTGACCTCTTCCCGAAACCGATGGTACATGACGCGCATCTTTTTGGTGAGTGTTTCCAAATCCACACAGGTTGGTGGCATTGAGGAATACAATGGAAAAGATGATACTTGTATCCAATCACAAATCTTGGAGCATAGCAGAGTTACCATGGCACTGCCATCACCAAAAAATGGAAGTGTTGACGGCGCAGTTGTATCATCTGGCGATCGTAACAAGTGGGAAGCAACACCTGCACTTATTGCCGTGGAGAAAAGTCCGGCTGATGTCAAGAATTTGATTGCGGACATCCAAGAGCGTCGAGTGGATCGACTTGTGAGGAATTGACATAGGAAAATGGTGGTTGCTGCAATAGTGGTGCGGTGGAGAATGATTTCAATTTGTTCTTGAGGTGAGGATGATTGCGGTGATGATCGTTGACTATTGCCATCTTTTTCTTTTCGTGTATGTCTTGGTGATGATGGTTTTGCCTCTTTAGATTGAAAGGCATTGGTCAAATTGGATGCAATCACTTCACCAATGGTAGCATAAAGTGCCTCCCCAACAGACTCTTTTTTCGGACTTCCAATATCTCCGTTTGTTACTGTATTCATCATTTCAACAGAGGAAATGGGTGGAGCATGAGCCTGACATTTCGGTGTCGATACAAGCTCCTCATCATTATGACCATCATCATCCAAATCATTGTCTGTACTCCCAACAGACACAGCACTTATTTCTGTCCCCACCAATGTTTCTTGGGTAGTATCCAAACTATCATCAATACTCTTGATCTGGACTTGTGCATCTTGTGCCACTACAGCAGTTTGTTTCAGTTTTAGACCAGTGGCAAATACCTCCCTGCAACCATTTGGTAATGCATCCCACATCCCCCCAGGATGGAATAATACCCGTTCCAACCATGGATCAGCTGCACGGATCAATCTTTGTCGTACAATGGCACCCTTCTTTCCATCATTATCATCATCATCATTATTACTATCTTGACAGGAAGAAAACATAGTCTCTGGAAGACTATACAAAGCAATCCCTCCACCCAAACCAAATACCAACTCAACCCCATTCTGAATAAACCATTGTACATACTCATCCATGACCAAATTGTCCATTTTCATCAACATTGCATGACTCAGTTGTTCTTTCTTCAGTGACATTTTATCCAATACAACTTGACTCAATGGCGATAGTGAGAGTTGTTGTTGTTGTTGCTGCTGCTGCTGCACTTCCGTCTCATCACCCACATCTTCTCCAAACACCATCTTGACAATCGATATCATGTGAGAGTTGCAACGCTCTTGAAAATAATTGGAGATGGAGTTGGACCATCGTGATAATTGTTGTTTTGTGAGGAATATCCCAATGAGGAATGTGGTGGAGGAGAGTAGGATGAGGAATATGGGTATGCTTCGTAGGTGTGGTGAGGATGAGATGGTGAGGAGGGATTGTCCGATGATTTGAATTGTTATTGGTGGTGAGGATGATGTGCAGGATGATGATGATGCAATAATATTCTCTGGGGTTTCTTGAAATAACGGGGCAGCGTCATCACAATACTGATACTGCTCTCCATCGTCAGATAATAATAATATTATTTCACCCGTCTCGGTTAATAGCCACCGTGTCAATGATATGCCAGCAGCGGTGCCTGCCCCTGCGAACGAGAAAAATAAGAGTTTCGGTCCTCTTCCGATGGAAATGGATGTGTCTTTTGAGATGATCGTCATTATTATTTAATTGTCGTGTAGCATATATAAATTCTACCACTCGTATAGTACAGTGTTGGGGTGTCAACGGATCATAGGAGTAAGTGATTTGTCTGACGGCAAGGCAAAGCTGCGATTAGGCAGTATTACGTTGCCTGTTTCCTGGGCTAGCTCAAGCTGGAGCCCAAATTCCAAATTCAGATGCGTTGGGCAACAAGCAACAAATAATATTTTGATGAAGTGGCGAAAGTAGAATTGTTACAATAAAAGCTAATAAAAGCCATTAGTAGCTCTTATTTGTAACTAGCCAGCACAGAGGCCGCATCCGGAGAATGAGCTAGAACCCTATTATGTAACGGAAATCATTTGAACTACCCGTGCCTTGTAACGATTATTGTTGCCCTCTTTTCATCTCTTTTACCAGCACTTGTGCACCACGTATATATTGGTATTGGTATTGGTATTGGTATTGGCATTGGCATTGGCAGAAAGTCCAACCTTTTATCAGTTGTATCTTCCTCTGAAATCGAAAGACCTTTCTCCCGCCTGCAACTGCAAGAAGGAACTTACCTGCGAGGCCGGGTCAACGCTCCATCCACGCTTTGAGACAGGGAAATGAACAACACGCGCCGCGTTCGCCTCCTACAGAGGGGAACGATGAGAAAAACACAAGTGCAAGTGTGAACCGACACAAGTGTGAACCGTTTCAGAGCATGGACCATTTCATCAGGGGTTGGCCTCTCGATTCTGCCATAATTTTATCAACAGATCAAACGCTTTCAAAACACTTGGGCGAAAAAGATGAAAACTTCGAATGATACACCTCGTCAGGCTGCGGCTGCAACTATTCCGGAGCCTGAACTTCCATGGTGGAAACAGAAGCGAAACATATTGATATTCGTGATTGTAACGATTGCAGTGGTTGCTGTCGTAACACTATCAAGTTCCCCTTCGTCTCAATCTCCAAGTCCAAGCGATATTTTTTATACCGGTATTTCTTATACATGCTTTACTGATCTTGACATTCTCAGGTCTGCCATTGAGGAGTATGTCCAAGCCGACTGTAATGAGGGGATAAAGTCTTGCCCTCCTAGTATTGTTGACAAGTATGGTTGGCCGATTGGGTCTTGGTGTGTTGACGACGTAACTGACATGTCTTCCTTACTTTCAGGTCTCGATACTTTTGATGAAGATTTATCTGGGTGGAATGTTGGCCAAGTTACTAATATGAGAGAAATGTTCTGGAAAGCATCATCCTTCAATGGTGACATCTCGTCTTGGAACACGGCTGCTGTAACTGATATGTATTACATGTTTTATAAAGCATCATCCTTCAATGGCGACATCTCGTCTTGGAATACGGCTGCAGTGACTGATATGAGTTACATGTTCTCTATGGCAAAATCCTTCAATGGCGACGTCTCGTCTTGGAACACGGCTGCAGTGACTGATATGTATCAAATGTTCTCTGGCGCATCATCCTTCAATGGCAAAATCTCGTCTTGGAACACTTCTGCAGTTACTGATATGAGTGCCATGTTCTGGTATGCTTCGTCATTCAACCAGGATCTATGCGCTTGGAAGGACAGTAATCGTTTCCCCTACCGCAGTGCAGGGAGTATCTTTCGTGACTCAGGCTGCACATATCAAGCTACACCACAGGTAGAGCAAGGAGGTCCATTCTGTGCTTCTTCTTGCACCAATAAACTCAATCTGAATGAGTGGATGACAGTAACAATGTAACTGTAACCATCACCATTTACTAGGAAAGTCAAAATTTCGCTGTATGTTAACATTAGCTATTTCTCCTCATTCCCTTGCCTTTGTTGCTTCATCCAAAAATGATTTCTCTGAGGATTCCTGCGATGAATAATGTTCTATTCCTATCTTTCTTGTTGTCCACAAATCGACTTCTTTCAACAGTAACCACTACAAACAATAGGTCGTATTCATTTGATTACGTAGACGTCCAAAGCTTCCGCTTCCGTCCTGATTGCCTATAATGAACTGGATGAATTACGTCTTATCGCCTCGGACTTTTTTAAGTTTTGAGAGCAGTGGTTCTTCCAAACTACAAGACTTACTACAATCTAATGTCAAGAGCTATCCCTCAAAGTAGCAATCAGCGCTTCTCTCGATCCATCGATTTCTAAACCCTTCTCATCAAGCTTTTCTCTTAGTTCACCTATTCTCATTTTGTTGAAAATCATCTCCATGTCTATATCGTCGTCTTCAACATCACCTCTAGCAACAACATTATCACGTCTAGCCATAGCTGATAACAAATCCCTGCAAACGTGTCCAGGCACATCATCGAAAGATACTCTTCGCAACACCTCTTCCTTGTTTTCCACAATGAAATCCATCAACACTTCTTTCAAGAGAGCACAATTCGTCGCATCTGCGTATAAAAGATTGTCATTCAAATTGTCCATTGAAAATGTTGTCGAGTGAACGTACCAAACCTCACTTTCTAGCTTGAGATTTGTTACTCCATACTTGTCTGCAATGTTGATCAAATCCTTTGAGTGCTCGACAAAGTCGTCTTCACCGATTTCTCCTCCGTACAGATAGTAGAGAAAATGTCGGAAGACTGCAGGCTTGACGTCATTTACAATTATAGGCGCCAGACCTTCCGATGTAGCGCAAAGAGCAGCAATCTCAGTGGAGTATTGTTGGAGAATGAGGCTATGTGCATGATATGTAACCGATGACGTCTTTATCCTCTTCTTTCGGTTACCTGTTCTTTTCTGCTCTCGAACCTCAAAGACGATATCTGCCGATTCTTTTTGACAGAAAAGATTCAGTATCAACCTAGATGTGGGGTTCTTGGGAATGTATTCTCTCAACTGCATGGTGACATAAACCTTGAGTGCCCCACCTTGAAGGTAATCTTTTAGAATGTCATCACGCGGTTCGAATACATGCCACCAATTATCACCGGAGCGGAAGCGAGCAGCGCCTTTGTGTATCGTTCTAAACACATTCGCTGTCATATTCTTGATACCCAGCGAATATTTTATGTTCAGCCCCTCGCCTTCGTCGCATCGTCGTATTCCTATCTCAACACATGCGTCGTCGTTGTCGCTGTCCTCGTCGTTACTGTCATCGTCTTCACTGCTCTCGTCTTCATCTCCGCCTGGGAAAATAACCACACAAAAATCTGTCTGAAAACAAGTGAATACCGATGATTGCACCTCCTGCCCACTGTCGGATGGAAGGTCCCGAAAGTTATCAAATGTTATACAAAATTTCTTTTCTTTGGGGTTGTCGGATGATGGTGGTAAATCTGTGATTTCTGTCGCGGCCACTGTCATGATGTTGTCATCATTATCCATCGTGCTCTTACTACTTGTCTAATTCTCTTTCTGCTGGAGGAGGCACTACTTCTGAACTCTACGATTGCTCTACTTGCAGTCTAAGATCTAGAAGAATCGTCCACAATCCATTGCAAGACCACTACTATCTTCCTCTATCATTGATGTGTAGGATCCTTAAGTCGAGCTCAGCAATCTTGAATGCTCTTGAATGGCCACTGCGCTTGCGCGGAGCACATGGAACATAAAAAGGAGCTACAGACTCAGACCAAATCCCACCCCACAAAATTATGAAATCTCCGCCTAGCCCAACTTTTATACTCCTTCATTCATTCACCTCTAGTTAATCTCTAGTAGCTGACACATTTGACTCGTCCCCCTAAATCATAGTCTAGCTAAAATGTTTATACCCGGGGGGTTTGTTCAAGGATTTAGCTCTCCAACAAAAGGAACTGGATCTGAACACTTCTCATTTCTCATGTGACATTGCCGACCCAGCATCCCAGCTCCTATGACCATCATGATGAGTTGCCCAATCGCTGGTACGATTCTCCCTGCAACAGCGCTGCCACGCAGACATACCTGCATATGTGACGATGAACAGTGCCGACTCTTGTCCATTTGTTTCCAGAGCTGTAATGACTTCCGAGGTCATTTCATGCGGCTGCCAGCAATCGATGGCTCGAGAATCGTTGACATCAAGGAATTCAAGTTGAAACGAACGCTTATTCATTTGAATAAGATGCCGAATGATAATAAAGAGCGCTGGTTGTGTTACATTGACAATCGATGTCGAGGGAAAACAGTTTCGCCCGATTCTTCTGATACAGCAACAGCAAATAATAATGATACTCATGAAGAAGACGACGCAACAACAAGAAATAATGGCGACGGCGAAATGGGGAGTATCGAGACAAATGACAATATCAACAATACTCCTACCGAGATTATTGTGCGGTTTAGAGTCAAAGGTAGACTCAAACCGAAATCTTGCACTGCAATGATTAAACACAACGCACTCCAAAACTGTCCAAAGGTACCAACTACTGCACTAGTCAGTGGAAAATATGTTGCCAATCATCATTTCCACCCGGCGATATTACAAACAACGTTAGATAAGGGCAAGAGCAGGATACACAAGCAAGAAGTAAAATGAAGTAGATAAGAAGTGGTGATTGAAGGGCGGTTGTCTAGTGTGTACGATCTATTAAAGTGTACGTCTAGTTTTTTTACTAGCTTTCAGTCACTACGGATACCCATCCCCTAGTTTTTCCTTAGTGCACACTCACACTGCAGTCCGCATACGCTCCAGATACGCTCCTCAATACTAACCATCAAATAATAAACTACCACCATTGACTGTTGACTGTGAGAAGTGCACTCTGTCGAGACAAACAATGAGATGAGTTTGACAATCTTATACGCCCCTCAACCCGACGAAAACTATATGTCTTCTGCTGCTTATGAGTACGCAAGACGAGCTTCAGATCAATTGTCGGCTGGAAATAATAACGAACAGGTATTCATACATCGTCTTTCGTTGGATAGCCTAGACAATCTATTCTTTGCACCACCAACTACCGTCGCTGCTGGGAACGCATCACCTGCGATCAATCTATCGACAACAACAATTATATTACTTTCTTGCAGTGCAGATGGATCTGTCGATCGGACAGTTCGTAAACTCATCAGAAATCTGAAGCAAAACCCCCAACAACGAAGTTCATCCGATCCATGCACCTCACCATCAGAAACATCCTCCTCTCCTAAAGCTAAAGTTGCGATTGCTCTCCTGGGGCATACCACATGTGACAACTCAGCAAATCAAATGAAAGATAATATTTTCAACCACGGCAAAAAATTTCAACGTACTATTTTGCAAATGGCCGATTCGAGCCCAGTTGTTGTGACGGAAACGATTGAACTTCAGGTGGAGTTGGAAGGCCCTGATGTACCTGGGGGCTTTGATGATTGGTTGAATTCAAATGTTAGCAGGTCAAGTATATCATAAATCATGCTTGGAGAGTCAAAGTACTATTGCATATATCATTCATGTGGCAAACGAGCAATTGCTGCTATACTGATGACGTAAGTGAGAGAGAATCAGTTGTGATTTGATTGCACAGCACCTATCTCTTTATATGAAAGCGACAACACATAAGTATGGATCTGCACCCATAGCCAGGAAAGTCAAGAAAATATGTTGGAAGAGTGTGCGTGACCGCGAGGGGCTTGTTTGGCAAGATATGAGGAGATGTTCTCATGTCTATGCAGAGAAATTAGATTAATGGATAGAAGTTTCGGATTCAGCTGAGTATTTGCCTATCTTGTAAGCTAGATGACGCAGTCAATCAATTAGATGATTACTCAATCACATACCTTCAAAAGTTGGACAGTACTTGACATCTGCAATTCTGACAACTTCAGAAAAGGCAAGACATTCTTGATAATAATATCTGCACCGCATTTGACACGATACTCTTTCCTTACACTATCGACATCCACCTTGGGTTTCTTTGTTTCGGGCTCTGTGGAAGAATTTTTCTTATCCTCCACCACATTGAGACTTTTCTTCCAAAGAGCGAGTTCAAGTATTGCTGCAGCCTCCTTGATTAGTTGTTGGTGTTCATTCCTGTAGTGTTCCACGCATCGGATGGTTGTCCTATTCCAGTGGCTTATCCTTCTGGTCCTCGTATCGAAATACGAGGGAAATGTACCTTCCATCAAGAGTTCGGAATTGTTTCGACTGATTTGCTCGTTCATTTCATCTCTCCAGCTCTCCAGACTCAACTGGGTTATGAATTCGTGTACCCCCCCCCCAACAAGTTCAACCATTATCAAGCTATCGCAATCGTCTACTAACGAATCGACAATAATACTCCGTCTTAGCGGCACAGCGATACCGAGAAGATTACTGCAGCCCTCAAATAATGCGTTCGGTCCAATCGGTTGATGTATAGCTCTTCCGATATAACTTGACATGTAAAATATTATGACAATCTGCAAAAATGCATCACGACAAATCCTTCTAATGGATGGAAGCACGATCTCGTTCAATGAACTACAAAACCCGTATGCAAATATTCCAATGATATCAAGACTGTCACATTGAAAATCCTCCAGAGCGCTGCAAGACATAATAAATGCCTATCGTCGTCAATTTCTTGCACATATTGAAAGTTCTTGAGAGATGTCTCAGGCGACGGCATCTACGGAAGGACCCCCCCTTCCAATTTTTCGAATACCATCATGAAATGTTACAGACAATAGGGAAGAATGATCGATAAAAGCCTCAGCAGAGGAATGTCGCTGACGGATTCATCAATGACAACGTGAGTGACATGTATTGTGGAAGCTCGACCACCACCTGTGTAGACGAACGGCTCTTCACCGTCATCTTCATAATGATCTGCCATGATGATAATGCGCCCCCGCCCCTATCTGTTCCGTGCTGTTCCCTTAGCGAAGAATTAATTATCTAACAACGCCTCCCTGACAAATGTTTGTGGCTTGTTTGTGGGCTGAGGTGTGATGGGCTGAGGTGTGAGGTGTTGTTACATTATGTTACACGAATTGTGTTACAGAAATCGACTGGAAAGTCCCGCTTTCGCGGAATTTTTACTGCCATAATTGTTCAACATTTTTTACTCACTCTCACTCGTCACTCGCAATGAAGACGAGATGACCGGCCCCGTGTAGCCCCGGCAATCACAACATAGGCGCAGCCTATATACAATCATCATATAAACTGTAATCATGCTTCAACATTTGGCAGACATTGCAGCGGGTTCGCCACCACCACCAGCATCGACTGACGATGTCGCCGCCGCTGGTCTAGCAAATAACTATAATGAACCTACTACTGAACCTGATCTCGATCCAGCCTACATTGAATCACTCAAACGTTTAGCCGAAAAGAAAGTGAGGGAGGCAGAGGAAAAGGCAAAGATGGATGAAGAGGCCGAGTGGTTTGCCGCTGCTGCTTATTCTAGTGAGATTTATAATAACGCTGCTGCTGCTATAGAGGGAGGTACCAACAAAAACAACAACGGCACTCCGACGACGACGACAACAGACATTCTCCAATCAATTGAGGAGAGTGTGGATTATACCAATCAGACTAGTGGATTTGTGTCCTCGTTTGCTTTGCCGCTGCTGGAAACGATAGCGTCGGTGTCAACTACTGATCAGGATGAGAGTGGCTTGATGGAAAAGGCTGATAACAATTGCCATGACTCTGATGATGATTCACATGACGATATCAAAGAGTCATTGTCAACACAACAACATGAGATTGACGATAGTTCTAATAATTACCAAACGAAACAAACCACACGACAACAAGGAGCATCATCACCCGTGTCGTCCATCTTTCGAACGGCGTCGTCATCGTCATCCACAACATCACCAAACAATAACAATACTACTATTGGCGTGTCATCACCATCGTCACCGTACGATGACTCTGTGGCATCGGATAGTACGGAGTTTACTACTAATACGTCACATCATTCATCATTCGTCACAGCGTTCAAGAAGTCACCACAGCATCAACAACAACACCTTAGTCATGTTGCCGAAATTATTGATAATGTTGTGGAGGAGGCAGTGTCTCCCCTTGCTAGTCCAATGGTAACGAAGAAGCGAATGAGTAATAATGATCACGAAGAAGTGAACAAACACGGTAGGAGACGAACCAAACAAACATCATCAAAGCAGCAGTTAGTACCAATACAAAGGTCAAAAGTAAAGTCAAAGTCAAACAACGATCCATCCACAACTACAACTACATCATGGACCAAACGTAAGAATAACTTGGTCATTTCTCCTGTACCACAACAACAACAACAATCGAAAGCGACCACCAAGTCGAAGTCGTCAGCCATGACAGAATCAACTTTAACAACAAAGAACAACACAACAAAACCTACAATCGACTCATCTTCTCCAATACAACAATTGAACAAGCCACCCACCCATCCATCCATTAAAAAACCATCCACTTCACCTTCACGAAAACCATTGTTATTGCGATCACAGAGTACTCAAAGTGATACAGATGTGTCTGTGGATTTATCCGAGGCTACTCCGATTACTACTCCTGCAAAGTCGTCTTGGTTCGAAGATGAGAATGAAGAAGAAGAAGAAGATGGTATTGTTGGCTGTAGCGGAGCTAGTGTGGAGAATGATGGAGGAGAGGAAGACAATGATGATAGTTTTACCAAGGATGAAACTGCAAACGATGCGCATCACGGTGGTAAAATCAGTCATTCATCCACTGACTTGGTTGGATTAGAGATATTTGAATACGATGCAACTGCCCCTACTGCGAACGATGACATTACACCCAAAAACAACAATTGTACCACCACCACCAACAACAAATTTTTGAGTATCATCAATAATAACAAGAACAACGACAATGACAATGACACACAAGAAGACATGGATGACACACTCAACTCATCCACAGAATACACAGTCTCATCCCTATTCAACCCCTCTTCTAACCGTCAATACAAAAACGAAAATCTATTCTTCAATGGTATATACCAAAGTGGACTTCAATCCTTATCATTTGAACAAGTGGATACAACTGCCGAGGATATGATGTGTATGGATGCTGAGATTGAATTGGTGTATAATTCCTGTGGGTCAGAACAGCCTAGTTTTATACTGGATGATGGGGAGGATGCCGTAGATACTAGTTTTGAGTCATCGGTGATGGGGGTGGGGGTGGTTGTTGCGGATGATTTGGAGGAGTGTGCGAGTGTGGAGGAGCGGAGGGAGGTTGTACGGAGGATTCAACAGTGGAGGAGGGGACGGGCGAGAGAGAGTAGTGCTAGTAAAGATGATAGTGCCAATGAGGATAGTGCGAATGGTGGTGACGGAGAAGAATTAGAGGAGAACGAGGAGCGTGATTTTAACTATGACTTCGATGATGATGACGACGCTATTGAGATGGCACCATTGACTACAGCAAAAAGTAATATGAATGACATGAACGGCGGTAGTATTTCTTCTACAACCAATGATTCAAGTCGGAGAATACCTAGCTCTACTAGCTTTCTTGGGAAGTTGCTGTGGGTGCAACCGTCTCAAGTCGAATACTCCATCAGTCGAAGGAGGAAGAAGCCGCGCTACGATGATATCGATTTCGATCGCAACACTGACACGTGCTTCAATTGTTTTGCGAGGTGGAAGAAGCTTATGATCATAACAGTCCTGTTCCTTTTGTTTGGCTCATTGTTATCAGGTGATGGATTAGAGAAGCATCAAATGGATGAAAGTTACAATATGTACGAGAATGACCCGCTTGCCAAAAGTAACTTTGTCGAACAAGGTCACGTGCCTGATGACACCGATGATTATGATGGGTTGCTGAGCTACCACTCTGCAGGAGTACCGACTCATTTGATACATGATGCCGAAACAATGCAGAACTACCAACAAGCGACAAAGCCGGATGATGTAGTCGCAGATGATGTCTGGTTTCATTTTGAGATGGAGGATGATGAATTTAGCACACCGTTGTTTGGAGATTTGGAATTTGCTACCATTGATGAAGTGAACGATAAAATTGCAGCAGGATCTTCCATGGCGCAACCTCATTTTATCAAGGCAGAGCAATACAATGCACTGGTAGGTATCGATAGTATCGTCGTGTTAGGTGATCCCCATCCTGGACTCTACTGGCTTGTTGATAAGTTGAAGCTGTTGTACCCTGATCTAATCATCCGAAACGGTTTCCAAAATAATGATGTTGGCAACGATGGACGAGCATTACGAGGGAGCACATCTCAAGCCCATCGCATTACAAAAGTTATTGATCCGCTTTCAAACGAAGTCATTGGCAAAAAGGATATCACGACTGATTCGAAGCATACTCTCGTCATTGCTCTATTCCTTAACCCATATGATTGGGTGGCGTTAATGTATACAACACAAAATTCGAAAGAGGTCTCTTGGAGAGATTTCATGTCGACAGAGTGGCAATCGTATGCAAACATGATGGTGTATCGTGCTAGTATGATAAACTCCGCGATTGTAGAGTCAATGGAACGAGAAGATGTGAAGCTAGTTATCCCAGTCAAATATGAGAAGCTCATCGACTCATTCAATAATTTTGACAATTATGTTTCATCATCGAGTACTGCAACATCGGAGCTGCCTGGCATCGTGGGTGTGATTGATGATATTCAATCTCACACCGGCCTTCGTGCCGACGAGACTGCTGGCTGGAACGAACCACGGCAGCGTAATCAGTTTTGGGCAGCTCCAATCGGATGTAATGGGCATGTATGCCATCCGAAGATACAAAAATTGAGGGAGGATGCTGATTTCATCAGTTACATCAATGAGCACGTGGATTGGAAGGCCGAGCACTTGATCGGATATCAACAGATGATGGCACCCAAACTAGCCATAGAACAGATCGTAGTATTAGGAGAAAGGCACAGTGGAGCGGAGTGGCTTGTTGATAGATTGAGTCGTTGCTACCCAGACATTAATGTGAAATATGGTTTTGACTCGAGACCAGGGAAGTTCTTTCAGGCAGAACCAGCCGAGGCTCAGCCAAATACCTTGGTTATATCTGTATTCGTCAATCCATATGACTGGGTAGATATGATGAGGCGCAACCCGATTAATGCACCTACACACAAGGATCTAGCATGGACCGACTTTGTCACAGCTCCCTGGGAGCGGAAGAGGTCCAACATGGACGAGAATTTAGAAGATACTGCAAATGCAGTGTGCTCTTACGGCTTCGCATTCAATGAAGTCATTCCCTGCATGACACAGAGAGATCCCAACACAGACTCATTTCCTCTGTACGAACTTCGTCCGGATGGAACATCTTACGCAAACTTGCTAGAACTGCGAGAAGACAAGATTAAGAACTTCTTGAGTACTGCCAATTTTGACGGAGTAGTGGATCTTATTTCTATCCGTTATGAAGATTTGCTTTGGGATGAAAATTATACCGATGATGCCTTGTATTTAACACTCAAATTCCCCGGTATCGCTGGATTGTTGGAGAAGATTCGTGACCAAACAAAGTTGGTCCCTGACATTAGTGCTGGCTGGATTCTTGACGAGGATGGAGTATTTAGGGCTCAGCAACTGGGCGTAGTAGTAGACAAGCTTGATCCGTATTTTGTTCAGTGGATGGAAGATAATATTAATTGGGATGTCGAGGACCTCGTCGGATATTTTCTGTGATGAGTTGTGCATCCGAACTTCGCATGCTGAGGTTAGCTATTAAACATAATTGTATCAATTTGATTAGACTAATAACCATTATCTTTAGAGACCAAAGACTCAATCAATAATCTCAATAAATTAAGTCCCCCAAACAAGTCAATCTAAATACATGGTTCACGTATAAATCCTCCTCTCATCGCCGCCGCTCTAACGAGTCATCTCGGTGCCAGTAGGAGCTGCACCGACAGCACCATCTTTGGCGTATACCTTGCACTCATTGACAACGCGGCAACCATGGCAGGAGCATCCAGCAAAGGTGGAGTGCATGCAATGCCAGCAGCCATCGTGCTTTTTGAGACCGCGCTTGTTCTCAACGTCCTGTCCGAGCATCATCAAGGCGCAGCATCCAAATCCGCAAACAGACATGACGAAATAAAGAGGACCATTATCGAGTTTGGCCTCGTTGGCTGCGTTGCAAAGGGCGAAGCAGTTGCAGCAACTGCAACGAGATAGAAAATAGAAACGGAATGAGAAGATAAGTTTGGTGAGAATGAAACGACAACACACAACACATGTCCTGAGAGTTCATTCAGTCAAGGAATATTACTCACGTTACCATGAGGCAGCCACCGCAACCAATGTCGCCATTGCTACAGTTGCAGCCGCAACATTCATCTCCGTGTGCAAAAGTTTGTTCACTCATGGTTTCGATTGAATCGTTGTGGGTTCGCTATGCTAAGTGTGGAAAGATACAAACAATGATAAAATGGTGAACGAATGAAGCAAGAACGAGTTCGGGTAGTGTGGTGAACCGTTGCGTCAACGGATAGATTTTTTTTTTGAGACGTGCGTGGCTTGCCGACACAGCAGCTGCGCGCCAGTGCCAGTTGCCGTGTCTTGATGTCGCAACCGGTGGTTCTGGACCGTACGGCGGAATTTGGTGAGTCTCTCGTGAGCGGCATATGTTCTCTTCTTGTCCGGTATTGGTCGGAATTTATTAAGGTAGAACACAAGTAAAAAAACGCTAAGTAAAAGTAGCTGTTTATCTAGTGAAGATGGCCCCGTAGATCAACGATAGGAATTAGTATATTCCCATGCGAACTCAAATTCGGCCAAATCAAGTCACGCATCAACCGTTTTGCCCACGGGCAGAAAAAGTGACCGTTGCTTCTTCACACTTTCTCTCACCAATCACCAACCACAAACGGCCAAAGACACAACCACCATGATGCCATTATGGACTGCCTAGTAGTACAAAATCGACACTGTACCAAGACGGACTTTTGATACTGGAGGCGGAGAAGCCCATTTGTAGATTGCCTTCGAAAAAGTCCGTCTTGGTTCGACATATCCTAGGAGAAAATAGCCCTGCCCACGACGTAACGGAAATTGGTCGATGCAACTGATGTCGTCGACGAATGCATTGGGTAATCATCGCTTACACCATTTACGATGCCACCACGACGCAACATCGATAGTATATATCCATAGGGAGGCGTCAGTGTCTTGGTAGCCGCTTCTTCGCCCGATTACATCGTCCTGAACGTCGGCTACTTGGTGTCAACATATTTTAAATATTTTTTTACATCAAAGCTACTGTGCAGTAAAGAGGGGCAATACACAATCTTCGAAGGCCACCAACCCGTTCCCTCGACTCCAATATGATTATAGACGACGGCTAGGCACTCTGGAGCAGAACGAAAGGCCATATGACGTCGCCTACACGAAAAAAATATATACACATGATAATTCGTTTCCGTCCAACACAACAATTAACTGACAATTAATGCAACCGGCGTAGATATCGATCAAAGAAACATCAATACATCATTACTATGATAGTATATATCCATGGGAGTAATATTAATAGTGAATATTGTGGGGAACATCATAATTATCAAGTATTACAATCATTATAATTCACACAAAATACCGACAAATAATAACATAGTCTATCTGATATTATACTCTACCTTGATGCTCCACCAACACATAGATGTCTTGCCTCAGGTTATGTGATTGTTTGATTCACGATAACCACTAATTTGCATTTAGTGGCTCATTACAAAGTTGATTGTTGAATACACTCTGGGAATGATAAGTAGATTGCCTCTCTCTGATAAAATGAGTTTGATCATGTACTAGTTGATATTTGAAAACACTCAAAGTATCCAAAGACGCCTCCCATGTAATATATATCGATTTCACGCGAGGAATCCCTCTCCTTAGATGTATATCACCACAAAAATGTCCGTGGGAGGGGTGACGGGAGGTAAAAGTTGTGGATTTTATGCCGTTGATGGCGACTGGCGACGTTAATTTCTTAATTTTCGGTGAATCAACTGACTATTACCGTCGGAAACACTTAGATTAAGATGTATAGAATCGAATAAGCCAAGTATAATAGGTTTGTTTATTAGATGTGAATAACTGTGGCCATAGTAGTGGAGGACATCATGGTGAGGGTGTAAAAGATGATATTTGGAATTTGGAGGGTGGATTTTGCGTGGTACCGGTTAGCGACGGCCTCTGTACGAAGGAATCGAACCCCCTAGCTACGGCCAAAACAGCGATTGTACAGTAGGAATAATACTCAAAAACACTTGTGTTCTACCTTAAGACAAGATCGTCGTGACTGGTGACTGATAGATGGAGCGAGCTACGATACCTAAATATATGTATTATTAGCGAGCAACAGCATTTGTACTTCGTCCTTCCTACTTGTATCTACGTACGTGTAATCTAACAATAATATAACAGAAATTTTAAAGTGATTACACGGAAGCCAGCAAAGTTCAAACAACTTTGTATTTACATAGTTTATGTTTACTTTTGTTGTTGTTCGGCACTCGGCACTCTGGAGATGTTTACTAGCAGTAGCAGGCAGGAGCATTCTTGCAACAGAATCAGATGAGTTGATTGAAAAACACTAATATACTTTATCACTCCTTATTATACTAATCTTGATCTTGTAGGATCTTCCACTGCACTATGAATGTAAGACCAACTCAAAGTTCTAATAATTTGGAATCTGATGTGCATTATTCCTGACCAGGTAATAAATCGAATCGAAGAGATCAGAACGAGTTGCCTCTGCTAATGCATCTACAAATCCAACGTATTCACCATCTTCTGTTATCTGGCGAGCTTTGACTGTATTCAATTCCATCCAATATTGTACTTCTCTAGCGTGAGGATGTTGATGAGGATGTTCTAACCATCGAGTCAAGTTCATATCATATAGATTTTTGCACCGTTTAAACAGATGAGAGAGGAGCTTCCCAAATGAATCTTCTGCCTTGGGTAGCTGCAGAGTAATTCTGTTGATATAATCTGCAACGCCAGTGCGTCCAAGATTTTCGACAGCGTTGAGACTCAATTGGAACGTGAAGCTCTGCCTCACTCTGCCGATGCATAGTCGTTCAATAGCAGATCCACCTCCATTAATAAGAATGTGATTGAAAGCATCAAGTGCAATCTTATCCATATCATGTGTGTTGTGAACCATCTCCAACACTCGAAGCGTGTGATTATGCATTAGACCTTCTGCTACTCCTTCAAACCAGAACGAGCTGTTGTAATAATACTTGAACCGCTTCTCTCCGTCTCCAAATTGATATGCACGCAATACTTCCAGTGTTGAGTTCTCTCGTAGCATCTCCCCAATATAATTTGCACCCTTTTCATCAAAACGATTGCCAGCTAAAGTCAGCGTAGTAATGTTTTTGTTACTCTTCATAAAGTCGCAAATGTGACGTAAGCCCACTGATCCGATGTTGCAATAGCTCATATCTACCTCTGTCGTTGTTGGTGGTATCAATTGTAGACAAACGGCACCAATGTCTCCAATATTCTCATTGCCACTAAGGTCCACTTTTTGGATATTCGTGTATCCACGATGTGAGAGTGTTGCTAGAATACGTTTCACTCCTATGTAGGTCAAGTTTTGGCATCTGAGATCGAGTTCGCCCTGTTCATTGGGAACTACGCAGCACTTTCCCGTCATAATAGAAGGATTAGAGATATGGCAAAAATGAATGTGAGGTGGATGACAGATTTGAATGGCAGCAACCGACGGAGTAAGTAGAAGAGCTGCATTATCAGTTCACTTTAAAAGCTGTAAGATCGTGGGTAGGTGCTGTCGTGCTGTCAACGTCATGCCATCAAGCTAATTGTTCTTTGAGAGTACGAAAGGCGGGAAGTTGGAGGGAAAAAACCAAAATTTAGGCAGAGATGACAGAACCAAAATACTGTCACTGTGACATTCTGACTTAAACTCTCCATACTTTCTTGCTTATGCAATGCTATCTAACCATGAACCCAAACAAACAGAACAGATTGCCGAGCTGAAAGCATCACAGAGAAGCTGTAGATCATGCATAGATGGCTAGACGGACATAGATGTGCTTGGGATACCCAGGAGAATTCACATTAATTTTGAAGAATTTGGAATGAAGATGAATGAAGTCAAATGCAAAGAACGTGAATATTTCAAGCAGCTGATCATGGCTATGCACATCGAACTGATGAAGGCCTTGATGAATTGATGAAACCCTTTCTTTCAATATCAAAAGGAATTTGTCCCACTATCAGCTATAAGCTTTCTGGGCACTACTTATACTGAGTAGAGCGCATCGACATTGTTTCCTGCAATAACTCTATAACATGCACATGCACGCATAAATTAACTTTCTTGAACTAACTTTCAATTTGAGAGGACATACTTGAAATCTTTGTTTCAATATTCTTACACATACATTATTATTGCTATTACAATCTTCAAGCTCTTTTCATATCAATTTTTTTCACTCAAGGGAGTGCATCACTGCTCCTCCTAGGATTCATATTCATCATTGCAATTTCTGACGTCTGTGCTTGTAATTGTAATCCTTTGTCAGATCTTGACGACGATGGAGCTTCCACATCAGCCTCAGCTTTCTCAGAAGAGCTGCTGTTGCTGGCACCTTCACCTTCATTTCTGGAATACATTCCAATTGCCACAAACACAAGCAGACTACCCTGAATGAATAATTTCGACACAATGAAGCCAAACACCCACATTGACACAATGGTTGATGTGACAATCGAAACTGCAGTCGCAAAGCTCTTCAAGATATTGTCAGCATACTTAATAACTGCTGCAACCACAAGCCCTCCCCCAGCCTCCAAAGTGATGACGAGAAGGACTAGTGGCGAGTATCCTTGGAAGAACCCATCAGATAGGATTGCTTTGTGATCTTTGATAAATGCTGTTGTCAGTGCAATAATTAATGCAAATGTGCTCAACTGCACATTCTTCGCCCAGACAGATGGAGGAGGACCTGTGCTATCCGCTTGATGTGGCTTCAACACGAGTTCAAAATAAACACCCCCAAAACCAGAAGTGCAGCATGCTCCAAGTACAGCAAGCACTCCCGCCCATCGATTTTGTTCTTGATAGCTTTTGCTGGCATTATCTTCCACTTTGTCAAGCTGTACCAAAGCAACGCCCATTGTTAGCAGCAGTAGTCCTGCAATCTTTTGTTTGCTTAGCTTTCGTTTCAGCAATAATACCGAAAATAAAGCCGTCGTAAGAATTTTGGCTTGATAGGTAACTTGAAAAACCGCCGCGTCGAGATTTGAGATGGCGACATATAATAGATTCTTTTGGACGGTGTAAAGCAACGCTAGCCCTCCCATTCTGAAGTCAAATTGTAGTTGATCACGTAAATATTCTCTGAATGTCTCGTTGCTTTTGTGGAGTTGGGTGGTGTTGGTATCAATCCCATCACCGTCGTCATCGTCAACTTCGAACTCATCAAATCCATCATCTAATTGTTTCTCGTCCGCATCCGCATCACTACTATTCAATTGACTATACTCCGCACTACCGTCATCATTTTTCCTCTTTTTTAGATAATACGAGCAAGTGATGATTCCCAGACAGGTGATAAGTTTCATTGCCTCATCGCAACAAACAGCAGTGGAGCCCAGATACATCGTGCCCGGACGCGTTCGGGAGTAGCGCATCAGTAAGACTAGACAAGTGTTCTGCACTACGAGGAGGACGAGCACGAGGTACTTTGCGTCGAGGCATGCCATGATGTTGATGTTATCGATCTTCTACTCAGCATAAATAACGTTGTCCACAGCACTGCAGGGTATGTTGTAGTGACCTGACAACGTCGGTCTCTTACTCGCTGGGCTGGGGGCTGGGCTGGGCTGGGGGCTGGGGCGTTGATATATAGATTTCACACTCATCGTCGAGATGCATCTTCAATCTTCAGATCAAGTTTCTACTACAGCCCCATCTTCAAGCGGTACTTGAATATCCAACTGGATGGAGGCGATCATTTTTCTCTACATACTTACTTATCGTACATTTAAGTAGGAGTACTTATGTACATTGGTAGAAGTACTTATGTACATAAAGAAGATGACCTAACTATTTACGCGATAGATCCCTTCTGAGCAATTGTGATGGAACAAGGCAAGGACAAGGAAAAGGACTGACTATCAACTTTAATCATTTTCAACTTCAACACCAACTACACTAGCCGTACTCATGCACAAGCTCGGACCTGACAAAATTCATGATCAAGGCAGCACTTCATACCCATGATTTCCTCTCACTCTCACGTACTTCTTCACCACCAAATTCGTTACAAGAGCAGCAACAGCGCCCGCAGCAGCTGCAAGAGTTAGTTCTTTGGTTCCAGCTCCATTGCAAGATGGGCATGACTCTCTCGTTGGAGCAGGAGTTGGCGGTGGAGGAACCCAAAAGCTACAGTCTCCAATAGTCTCATTCCACCATCCATTGCCGCAATCAACTGGCGCAGGAGTTGGAGCAAATGTTTCATCACCCATGACAAAGTCATTTACTGGTCCGTTCAAGCAAAAATTACCAAGCTCAATCGTATTCTCCATTGGGGGCAACAAACCTGCTGCAGCTACATCACGAAGACACTTCAACTTTGCAGGAGTGATATCTCCACTTCCATCATCCCCATACAACTTCCAGGCAGAGAAGCTCCATCCGAGACCTTTTGAGTAGGTGAAGAGTTGACGGCCGGCAAAAGATTGACGATGACGCTTCCACCAATCCGAGTCTGTAGTTTCGTCAAACCTATCACACTGTCCATAATCTTTGAAGTTGTCTTCATCTTGACTGATACAGTCATCGTTTGCAAGGTCAAATCCGCTCGTGACATATACTGGCACGTCTTGATAACAAGAGAGCCATTCAATAGGAGATCGATCGATGCAGGTGATACTCTCGTGGTAGAACATCTTCATACGATCACCTTCTGAATTGGAAGAAGCGACATCAGCAGCAGAGGATGTAGCATCGGTGTCAAGCGCAGCAAACACATGCTTGTCGGGTGGGAAGGATACCACACCCAATTCGCCTTTGTTGACGGGAACGAGGATGGGAAGTTTGGTTGCCACTAAACGAACAGAACTCAAAAGAGACGGAGTCGAAGAAGGCAGCTGAAGCGCAATCACAGCAGGAGCGTTCTTGGCATATGAAGCTGCAGCTTTGATATGATCACCCAAAACTTCTGATGAAATTTTGTAGCTCGTTACATCGGGCTTCACCAAGACAATAATAGCGCTCAGTCCAGCCTTGGCCGCTCTATTCAGCAATTCTGTAATTTCGACAGCCAAATCCTCATTGTGAAATGCATCGCAAGGCACAGGAATCTGAATAGTATTCACTCCTAACTTCACCATTTCTTCAAAGTCCTTGTCAGTATAAAATTCCCTCACTTCATTCATCGTAAGTGTTTCTCCACCAGTTGCAAAAGATGGAATGAATGCACCAGATAGAGTCACTGCCCTGACGATATCTTTATCTTTCCTCAAACTTCTTAGAGTACCAGTGGGAGAAGTGCAATTTTGCAACGTCGCCAATCCTCCAACGCCACAACCGTATGGATTAGATGATGCTCCTTCCGCCGACGTTTTGTAGACGGCATTCACATATTGGTCAACGACTTCGACTGCTTGTGATGTAGTGATATTACCTGCTGCAAAAGATTCGGTGAATGTGGCCGAGTCGGGAATAGTATCGTTCCAACCGAGGCCAACGTTGGTGGAAAATACCTCGGGGAACGAGAGGCAGCTTTTCAACATATGTATGCATGAGATGATACAAGCACGTCGTCATCATGATATGTGATGTGTCAAAAACCAATCAAACACAGTTTATAAGTGGTGTGGTGAGCGCATATCAAGTACATGAGTCAAGCACAACACATGATTTTTCACCACATCCAACTCACCTGTATGTTTTACCATCTGGAGGATCAAGGACAAATGAACCGCGGTTAACGCCGCATAGCTTAGCAAACACCGCTAGCCCTAAATTTTCAATTTTGCCAATGGTATGGTCATTGAGGATGGTTCGATCGATAGTGCAGATAGGTGAACTCATTGCGGCTGATGCAATTATATATATATATTTGGGTATCGATTCTCTTTTGTGACCAATCCAATGTAATGCGAACGCGAACAGCGCTCTCGGATCTTGTTACGTTCGCAGAGGTTCGCAGGTTGTTCGTTCGTGCCTTGTGCGTGCCACTCCGCCCGGTTTCGTACCTTTTTACATGGGCCAAGATACCTCGCCCATCTACGCCCACGCACAAGTGGCGGAAGTGTGAACACGCGTCTTTTTTTCATGCTTCTTGCTACGATACTTGCACCGCTCTTGCATTGCGATGAAACATCGGCAGAACCGGTAGCAATCATAATACCCAAATCAAATCAACGACAACAACTAAAGCAACGCAAACGAAAGCCGCCAACTAACAACCAGCAGCAGAATCAAACAAGCAATGCGTCTATCAAATCTTCCCACCCTTGGCCTTGCATCCATCCTCTGCAATGCTCTGCACTCACATGCTCGTGGTCACCAATTTCTACGCGGTGGAGACCTCCCCATTCCAGATTTGCCTTCACCAGAGAAACTTGTTGGCACTAACTGGCAGCTCAAAGAGATTAGTGGAGTTCCTGCTATTCCTAAACCCCAGAAATTGTTCTTTCAGACGGAAAAGAGAGTGTCTGGATATGATGGATGCAACGGGTTCCGGGGAGCATGGAGTACAGTGGAAAGTGACAAAGACTCCCAAACTAGTGATCGCCCAAGTATTAGGATTGGTCCGTTGTCATCTACTCGTGCGGGGTGTTTTTTAAGAGGTGAAGCGGCTGAGCAACAGAGAATCTTCATGAGCGCACTGCGCCAAGAAGCCATCTCATTCAGTCTCAGTGCAGACGAGAGTGAGCTAACCCTGTATCACACACTAGATGGAAAGGATTTGTCGATTGTATTGTCTAGCATACCAAGACCAGTAGAACCTCATGAGAGGTTGATTGGAACCAATTGGGTTGCCACGGGCATCGTCTATCACGACAGCGAAAATGAACTTCGACCTGTGCTGAAAGATCATCCAGTCACCTTATCTTTCTCTAAAGATCAGATCAAAGGAAGCACAGGGACCAACCAATTTTTTGGAGTCATTCCAAAGATGACAGCCATGGAGTTTCAAGTCGCGAACGTTGGACAAACACTCATGGGCTGGAGTAGCAACGACGACCCAAGAAAGTTCCAGGAAGAAGCGTGGATGAGCATTCTAAACTTTGGTCGTTCAGTCGACACAACAATAGTAAACGATGAGACTCAAAATCGTCCCGAAGTCGTGACTCTCCCATACACACTGTATTACGATGAGACACAAGTTCTTGTTCTAGGCCCTTATCAAAGTCCCTTGGCCCGTTTTGTTCCTCTCAATGATGATAATTAAGCCCATCAATCTGTCCCTGCAAGTCCAAATCATTTCGGAATGATCAATGATCCACCGTGCATCTCAATCTATGTTTCTACGTTGAAAAACAAAGATTTACTAGGAACAATATACTCTAAGAGTAGTGCAGAAACATAAAATTTTACTCTTCTAATCAAATCGATAAACACAACACAAATCAAACTTGACTTCTTCCTCACTGCTCAGACAATCTAATCTTATGATAGCGTCAAAATGAATCTTCTCATCAATGAAACAGAACCTGTACAAGTGATTCTAATGCCTAGATTTCGTGTTACATAGAACCACTCTAGTCCACATATGTACATGATGTACAGATGGATCTAGACCCTCTTAAGAACAATTTGAGGCGCCAGTCCGATACCATCAGTAACAGGCCTGAGTAAAAAGTGGTCAAAGACGACTGCAATGTATCCTTCGTAGGCCTTACCACCAATATCATCACACTGAAAAGGGATATATTGAGAGTCAAAGTTGTTTCCATAGCCGTTTGAAAAGCCCCACATCTCGCAAACTCGACCCCCAGCTATAACATCACAGACATAATCATTGTCTTCAATAGTGAAAGTGACAGTTGAGCTGATTGTAGTTACACCCGGATTGATTGGTTCTGGAATACCCGTAGTAAGATCAACACCCCAACATTGGCCTGTGGTTCCAGTATTTGTAACATCTCCTGGAGGCCCTCCTGTAGTGAAATCGGCTGCTACCACAGGAATGGAAGAATTTGTCAATATATCTGCACAAGTGTTGATGGTGGGATCATATGGTAATGTTGTGATTGTAGCGCAGGAGCTGGAGCCAGGATCTGCAAAAGGTATGTTGTATTTTGACCAATCCCATGCGACAGAAGTGCGAATAAGAATGGGTTCGTCGTCGTTAACACCCTCGAGCACAAAGCAGCCTGGAGAATCACCTACTGCTAGGCACGTGTTGTCTGCGGGGTTGCCATTAGCTGGGTTGTTTCCACCCGGTTCAGCAACATAGGGATTACCAGTGCATGTGGAGGACTGACCGCCAGCATATCCAGGACCATTGTACCAATAACGAGAGCATGCCGCGAAGTCTCCATCAACAAGGATTGGCCGCACTCCCTCTGTGTAACAAGAGGACGTCAAATCAGTGGAGATATAACCGAAAGTTGTCTTGGGTAGTTTCACCTTTCCTGCCTTCGCCTCTTTCTGCCTCAACCTCTTGTATACCACATCGACATCGTTAGCCATTGCCATGACAGGTAGGCAAAGGCAAAGGAAGGAGAGACGCAGAGAAATATTCATGGTGTATGGAGTGCAGAGGGGAATGTTCGTTGTTATCAATCGTGTCAATGCATCAGAAATAAAAGAGGAGCGCAAGACACAATCATCAAGCAACCAAAGCAACCAAAAAGAAGCAACAGCAACACAGTTTCAAGTTTGAGACTTCGAGGACATTTTCGCGTGATTTGAGGTCATTTTTTGCACACACAAATTTGTTACTTGTGATGTGACAGGATGTGACTCAATCCGCGAAGTAAGGATCTCTCCATGTTAAGGAATAGAGATGGATATTTTTGAAAAGATTGTAGAGCGTCAGCTGAAGCATTCATGTGTGTATCTATGTTCCATTATCTCCTTGACGTTCATGTTCTCTTGGAACTGCAACGCCTTAGGCTTAGGTCCATTTGCATAGCCAGTAATTGATTCAGAAGTAGTAGTAGTAGTTGCGATTGAATAAGTTCCCAAAGGGTCGGCGTTTTTCACAACTGAGTTTGGACAAAATAATTGTTTCCATTGGCATCCGTTTGCATAGTATAGAGACGTTGGCCTTGAGCAGGGGCAGATGATGTCGTGCTCGTAGTGAATGTAGGAGCTATCTGACTTGGTGGAGGCGGAAGTTGAAGTTGCCGTTGCTGGGAGGCAGAAGCAGCTGTTGCTGTTGGCATTGCCATGTAGACGCCTTGTTGTTGTTGTTGTTGAAGTTGAGGTTGAGGTTGAACGAAGTATTGCTGCTGTTGAGGTTGACCATTGCAATTAGGTTGACCATTGCTATTAAGAACCTTCCTCTCGTAAGTTTTCTTGTACCAATCTGGGGCCCTTCCGCTTCCGCTATCGTAGAACTTCTTAGCCTTGTCTGCATCGAATTTGGAGCCAGTAGGACAAAAGATGCAATCCTTGTACTGGTGTTTGTGCTCGTGAAGCTTGCACTGACTGTAGAAGGGGCTTTTTCCTGTTCCACGGTCATCACCTTTGTCGCCACCTTTACTTCCACCATTGCGCTGATTGCCATTGCGCTTGCCACTATTGCTGTGACAGCCGCATAGCTTGGCAAACACCGCCAGCCCTAAATTTTCTATTTTGCCAATGGTATGGTCATTGAGGATGGTTCGATCGATAGTGCAGATAGGTGAACTTATTGCTATTGCGGCTGATACAATTAGATTTGGGTATCGATTCCGTATGAAGACTCCAATTGTTGGTTCAATGATGTCTAGGTGCGATAATGCAACATTTACCTAATTTCCTAAGTGATATGATACGATTCTCTTTTGTGACCAATCCAATGTGAACAGCGCTCTCGGATCTTGTTACGTTCGCAGGTTGTTCTATCTTTCGTGCCTTGCTACTGGCGGGAAAAAAGTTTCACCGGGAAAAAAGTGGCACTAACTAGAATCTCACACAAAACACTAACAAAACACAACCATCGATTCTTCACGCATACTATGGTGGTTATGCGCGTCAATATCGCCCTCCCGACCCCATCTCCGTCCATAATATGATAGAAGAGACTAATAGCTTTCGATAGAACCACTGGTCAACGTTATATGTAGTATATTCGCATAGCAGCAGCAGCAGCAGCACAGGCATGCAGAGATGCCGTAGGCATGCGTCATCCGAGATCAAAATAGCAGTTATCGGTGCCAAAACTGTCGATAGTTGCTCTATATGGACGAACTATAGTTTTTTCTGAATGAGATAAAATGGTTGGTATGCTATCTAGAGGCTGCTCTATGTATTTTTGTCGACTATCATGGCCATATTAATAACTCTCTTCATTTTCATTTTGTTAGTGGTTTGTGTGAGTTGAGATTGGCACTGGTGCCACTTTCTTCCCGCCAGTATAGCTTGTGCCACTCCGCCCGGTTTCGTATACCTTTTTACATGGGCCAAGATACCTCGCCCATCTACGCCCATGCACAAGTGGCGGAAGTGTGAACACGCGTCTTGTTTTCATGCTTCTTGCTACGATACTTGCACCGCTCTTAGACCGCTCTTGCATTGCAATGAAATATCAGCAGAACCCGTAGCAATCATAATATCCAAATCAAATCAACGACAACAACTAAAGCAACGCAAACGAAAGCCGCAAACTAACAACCAGCAGCATCAAACAAGCAATGCGTATATCAAATCTTCCCACCCTTGGCCTTGCATCCATCCTCTGCAATGCTCTGCACTCACATGCTCGTGGTCACCAATTTCTACGCGGTGGAGACCTCCCCATTCCAGATTTGCCTTCACCACCAGAGAAACTTGTTGGCACCAAGTGGCAGCTGATAGAGGTTAACGGAGCTCCTGCAATCCTGAATTATCCCCAGAAATTGTTCTTTCAGACGGAAAAGAGAGTGTCTGGGAATGATGGTTGTAATACGTTCTGGGGAGCATGGAGTACAGTGGACTCCCAAGCTAGTGGTCACCCAAGTATTACGATTGGTCCGTTGGCATCTACTCGTTTGGGGTGCCGCTGGTTCACAGCTGAAGAAGAAGAGCAACAGAGAATCTTCATGAGCGCACTGCGCCAAGAAGCCATCTCATTCAGTCTCAGTGCAGACGAGAGTGAGCTGACCCTGTATCACACACTAGATGGAAAGGATTTGTCGATTGTATTGTCTAGCATACCAAGGTCAATAAAATCCTGGGGAGGACAAAGTCTGATTGGCATGAAAGGTGAGGAAGCCAAGGCGATAATTGAAACCATCAACCCATCCCTTCAGGTACAAATCATTCCAGAAGGATGGTTTGTGACGGCGGACCATAGATTGGACCGCGTCCGAATCTTCGTTGATGAAGAAGGCATTGTGAAAAGAGAACCTCGGCGTGGATAAAGTCAATGATCCTTGAATCACAATCTCTAGATATGTTGAAGAAGGAAGTTTACTAGGAACAATATACTCTAAGAGTAGTGCAGAAAC
This sequence comes from Skeletonema tropicum, assembly GCA_037178625.1. Classification (NCBI taxonomy): domain Eukaryota; phylum Bacillariophyta; class Thalassiosirophyceae; order Thalassiosirales; family Thalassiosiraceae; genus Skeletonema; species Skeletonema tropicum. The sequence goes on along the minus strand of CM074139.1, from coordinate 1,118,034 downwards.
ATAAAATTTTACTCTTCTAATCAAATCGATAAACACAACACAAATCAAACTTGACTTCTTCCTCACTGCTCAGACAATCTAATCTTATGATAGCGTCAAAATGAATCTTCTCATCAATGAAACAGAACCTGTACAAGTGATTCTAATGCCTAGATTTCGTGTAACATAGAACCACTCTAGTCCACATATGCACATGATGTACAGATGGATCTAGACCCTCTTAAGAACAATTTGAGGCGCCAGTCCGATACCATCAGTAACAGGCCTGAGTAAAAAGTAGTCAAAGACGACTGCAATGTATCCTTCGTAGGCCTTACCCCCAATATCATCACACTGAAAAGGGATATATTGAGAGTCAAAGTTGTTTCCGTAGCCGTTTGAAAAGCCCCACATCTCGCAAACTCGACCCCCAGCTATAACATCACAGACATAATCATTGTCTTCAATAGTGAAAGTGACAGTTGAGCTGATTGTAGTTACACCCGGATTGATTGGTTCTGGAATACCCGTAGTAAGATCAACACCCCAACATTGGCCTGTGGTTCCAGTATTTGTAACATCTCCTGGAGGCCCTCCTGTAGTAAAATCGGCTGCTACCACAGGAATGGAAGAATTTGTCAATATATCTGCACAAGTGTTGATGGTGGGATCATATGGTAATGTTGTGATTGTAGCGCAGGAGCTGGAGCCAGGATCTGCAAAAGGTATGTTGTATTTTGACCAATCCCATGCGACAGAAGTGCGAATAAGAATGGGTTCGATGTCGTTGACTCCCTCGAGCACAAAGCAGCCTGGAGAATCACCTACTGCTAGGCACGTGTTGTCTGTGGGGTTGCCATTAGCTGGGTTGTTTCCACCCGGTTCAGCAACATAGGGATTACCAGTGCATGTGGAGGACTGACCGCCAGCATATCCAGGACCATTGTACCAATAACGAGAGCATGCCGCGAAGTCTCCATTATCAAAGATTTCAGCTGCAGTTGTGTAAGAAGAGGACGTCAAATCAGTGGAGATATAACCGAAAGTCGTCTTGGGTAGTTTCACCTTTCCTGCCTTCGCCTCTTTCTGCCTCAACCTCTTGTGTACCACATCGACATCGTTAGCCATTGCCATGACAGGTAGGCAAAGGCAAAGGAAGGAGAGACGCAGAGAAATATTCATGGTGTATGGAGTGCAGAGGGGAATGTTCGTTGTTATCAATCGTGTCAATGCATCAGAAATAAAAGTGTAGTATGTATCCTTTTGCGATACACGTTATGTACCTGTCTTCCAGGCAAACAACTTCTTATGTTGCCGAGTAAGATGTCAACCTCTCTCTCTACGTTGAAGAAGTATATCGAAAGAGATGAAATTCTTGAAAAGATTTTATAGGGCGTCAGCTGAAGCATTCATGTGCAACGCCTTGAATCATCATGTATCTATGTTCCATCATCTCATTTCAAGTCCATCCAGTGATCAGGGAAGATACCATCTGGCAATCCAATGACTTCACGAAAAACTCCTCGTGAGTATTGATCCTTCGTGTACTTTCGATTGACCAATCTTATGGCATAACGAGGCAAAAACTCGACATAATACTGAGTCGTTTCGTGTGATGAGCTATCGGTAATATTCATACGTACGAAATACCAATCATCTCCATCGATTGATGAGCGAGATATCACATCGCATGGATTTTCATGCAGCTCGTTCATGTCTAGACTCCATCGTAATGTGCAGTAGTCATTTTTGCTGTCGTTCTTGCATTGTTCTTCTGCTGGAGGTTGGAACCTACACACCGTTTCAAGATAGGGGGGATACGGCTGACTCTTTTGTTCTTCTACAGTCCAAATGATGGAGTCGACGCTATTTCGTTGTTGATTCAAGTGTACACCAAGTGTGTCAGTGACGTTTTTCTCAATAAAGTCATCTTGTTCATCTTCAGCTGTAGTTGTAGTCCAATCCTCAATGTGCTCATTCCAACTGTTTTCCCAATCCTTTCCATAGTATAAAAGCACCTCTTCTCCAAGACTAATGTCCTTGGTGGCAACAATATCAAACATTAGGCCAGTTTTCTTGAGATCTTTCATCTCTGGTAATGACATTTCCAGCCATTCTTTCTTATGATAGGGATAGGATGACCAAACAATTTTCGCATTTGCCTCTGCTTCACTACCATGATTGATAAAGTTTACAGTTGGTGAGTATGGAAAGAGAAGCAACGATGAATTTGTATGACCGTAGCAGTAATTCAGTAAAAGCTGATGACCAACCCTTTCCATAATCTTATCATCATCTTTCTTGCCTTGTATTCCTACTGCATCGGTTCCTTCGACCTCCTCCCATAGTTCCAACGCTTCCCTCTCCAACGTAATCAACGGTGTAGTCATTATAACTGCACCCTTATTCATATTCCGTGTTGCAAATGCACCCCGCCCAGCCTGCGGTATGGTAGATGCCCCAGATACAAGATTATCAATGCAAGCGCCATTCTCTTCCAACCATTCTATGCTTTGTATCGAAGACCTCGCCGAAAATCTAGCAGTACCAATCTCTTTTGCAAGAGGTACATCCTCTATATTATCCGGAAAAGCCGCTCGTAATCGCTTATCCTTCGTTTCTGCATGCTTCAACAATTCTTCATACTTTTGAGGGTCAACATGACCATCATTATCATCAGAAAACAACTCTCCAATCAATCGATCCGCCTTCGCATAATTGTCTTTACCAGGCACAACCCCAATCCACTCCTCTCTTGCCGTAAACCATCCATCCCCATAATTCACAAACAGTTCCTCTCCAGGTTGAATCTCCTCCCCGGCATGAAATAAGACACGTGAATGAATCGAAGTTGATCCTCTTCCCACATCCTCGACTGTAGTTGATTGCATCCCCTCTGACGATAGTGAATCAGTCCCATCCACATCAAGTTGCACCCTCCAAAGATCATCATGACGTATATTCGCCAAACCCAAATGACTATTCGCCAACATTCCCAAACCCGGCACAATTGCCGCTCACTTGCCACTTCTTGCATGCCACCAGTGAGTATCCCCGGCCCCCATGGATATTGCGATAATAGCCGCTGTTCACCCTGTGGATAGTGTGTGGATTTGTCTTGAAGTAAGATACCAATTTCGGGGAGGTGGAAGGTATTAGAGCCCCTGGTGTAGGGGATGGTGGTGTACATTCCTAGACCGGAGTTGGGGATGGAGGATGGTGCTAGGTAGGTTGTGCATTGGTTGCTGTTTGGGTCGTCATTGTGTTTGGAGGGGTTGCTGTTGGTCTTTTTGAGTAGTTGTTGCTGAATTGTGGCTTTGTCAAGATTTCATACTTGATTGGTGGTTCGTCAGTGGTGGGAGGGTGTCCAGCAGCCTTGTTGTAGGCGTTTCGATCATATCTTGTGAATAGTGATGAAGATTTGACAGTGGATTTTTCAGCGGTGAGGCTATCGACTGTTGCTGTGATTATGAGTGTCAGGAGGAGCAATTGCATCATGGTGGGTACGACGTCGTAGTGGGGGCTTCATTAGAATGTATTTGTTTGCCTGACCAATTTAATCATAACGCCATTATTATCTCCTATTCACTATTGCTGCACTTAACTCTTCACTAAGTCTCTCTAGAGTACTTGCTGGGTGGCGGAGTGATAGAAGTAAAAAGTAGAATCTGATAGAACAAGAAGTCTGCAAGAAGTACACTAGTCTTTTAAAAAAAAAAAAAAAAAAGAAGTACACTAGTACACTAAGTACTTATCAGAGATTTCTCCTTCTTCTGTAAAGTGGTGTCGTCCCGTGTCTAACTTTCGCATAAGAATTGATACAACCCACATCGGAATTACTAGATTATGTACATTTTATTACCCCTTGGTTTTTGTGTGTCCATAAGTACGCCGGACGTTTTGCATTCCTTCGAATTTTCTGATACTTAAGTTCAAGTAGCCAGCAAAAATATCCAGAACAGTAGCTTGAAAGAGGCTTCAAAGAGTTTGCTTTGTGACAGTTTGTGACCCCCGTATAGCCAGGTGGGAATACAATACAATAGTGTCGGTAAAGAACCACTTTACTACGATAACAGCAGCACATAATACGATTCCAAATAAGTAGCGGTTGGTCCAAGTTAGCATCATAACCTATGTCAACCGAAGAACGAGGAGGAGACAAAAAAGGCAAACGCGCCTGCAGCGAATGCCACAAATCCAAATCCAAATGTGTCTACCCTCCCAACAACCCCGAACGATGCGAACGATGCATCCGTCTTGATAAGGAATGTATTCCTCATAAATCACGGCAGGGGAAGCGCAAGAGTGATTATAGTATGGATGGTGGGAATAATACTACTACTACTAATAATAGTGTGTTTTCGGAGCATTCGATATTGCAAGCGGGGTATAATCCACAGCAGCAGGGGCAGTTTGGACAGCTTTCACAGCAAATGAATATTGGACAGCACCATCAGCAGATGGAGGTAACATCCTCTTCCCCATTTTCGACACCCATGGCAGCTGCATTGGCCATGAGTAACAACAATCCTTCTACTCTTGGAAATCATCATCCTCAGTCTCAACAATATATAGACAACATGCTGGAAAGCATGAAACAGAATGGAGGAGGTTAGTAGATGGCACAGATACTACAAGTTTGACCAATGTGAATTTATTACATAATCATTGCCACATGACTAATTTATTGGCAAATGGTGCTGCTGCTGGTGCTGCTACTGGGGGGGTTGTTGGCGGTAACCACAACACCTTTAGCCCTGCTGCTTCATTGAATACGATGAATACTCATCATTTGGCACAGCAGATTCAGAATAATACATTGTTTGCCAAGAAAGCTAGCCTTTTGCAACAGCAGCAACGGCAACAACTAACAACAGCAACCACAACAACATGGGCAACAACCATTTACGGTAGGGGAGGGAGGAGGCAATACTACTGCTGCGGGACTCAATAACAACACTGGTCTTAATGCCATTTTAACTAGAGCTATGGGGGACAATCGAGCCATTAGTAGTAATAATACTGCAGTCTCTGCTGCATCAATCAACTACAAATAATAGTGGTGCCAACATTGACATGTCAGGTGCTACTGGGAACGGCGGCCTACAAGGATTATCCACGAATCTACTATCTGGATTGAGTCCAGCTGCATTGAATCGTATGATTAGTCATTTGAGCAACAATATCAATAGTAATGCTGCTGCTACTACTGGTGCTGGAAGTGGAGGCGGTGGTGGGGATGTGGGGAGTAACAATTTGGATTTGCTCTATCAAGCTGCCAATTCTCAGAGTGGTACAAATACTACTACTACTCAGCAGCAGCAGCAGCAGCAGGGAATAGTGAACTACAATGCAGCGGGTGGAAATCAACTATTGAAACAAGGCAGTAGTAACACACCATCCAACTCAGGAACGAATGGCAACATTAATTCAGGAACGAATGGCAACAGTATTCCAGTCAACAACAACAGCAACAACAATAATAGCGAGTCGGTAGGGAATAATAATGGTGGCATCACCACCAACAGCAACACGAATAGTATGATGCTTCGTCAAACTAATACGGAACAACGGAGAAATAGTACGGGGGGGATGGGGACTACAAGATCCACTATACATCCTTCTCCTCCACTACCTTCACTTCCAAATATCAACACCAAAAGCGCTGCTGCTCCTGTGTCAAGTAGCAATAATAACGTCATCAACAACAGCAACAACAATGGCATCAATAACAGCACCAGCAACAACCTTAGAAATGGCAACAACAACAACAACAACAACAAGACCATCAATGGCAGCACCAATACTAGCAACAACAAGGCTCAAAATCAAATAATGAGAGCCAATGATTCTCGCCTAAAGAAACAAAAGAAACACCACAAATACTTTCCCCCAGAATACCCCCCAATATCACTCCTCTCATCCACAACCAGCAATCATCACTCCATATCCGGCACACCCTGCTCCTCCCCCACCCAAGCGGGGGACGGTGGGGGGGGAAATCTCAGTCGGTCCTCCTCCACACAAAATTTCATTACTCCCGAAGAAGCCATTGGGAATCATTACATGAGTGCTTGTGCCCGGCATTCGGAATTGACATTGGCAAGTTTGAAGTATCATTATGGGTTGCAGTGTCAAATTCGGGAGTGGATATCGATGGCACTGGCTCGACGAAGCTTTGCTTTGTTGAGTAAGGCGAGTTCACTGGCACATCGGTGTAATATGCATATGGATCGGATCCTCGCAGGTCTGGATGATGTTTGTAATGAGGAGACCTGTAAAGATGATTGCGGACAGAAGAAGACGTGTGCGGGACCAAGAATGCACTACCTCCTTTCCATGCTATTAGAGCCTCAATCCAAAATTAGCATCCCAATTGAAGATCGTCACATGCTCCTCCCCCATTTCCCACCAGCATTTCTAAGTGTGATTGGATGTCACAATGGACAGTTTTTTCAAGAGTCGGAAATACGCAATCGATGGATCATTGTCCGGGAGACACGGTGTGGTATCAGTCGATTCTTTTGTTCTCCGGCATTTGAACGGAATGTACTTGGTTGGGCACATGTGTCTCAGATTTATGAAGATAATTTGGCCGATATTCACTCGTTGATATTTGTCAAGGATCAGTTTCGTAGGTTTCTGGCGTGTAATGCGTATCAGATATGGTCCCATTCGGAGAAGGGTATGCCACCTCGTCCGGTTCATGCTCCAAAGACGAGGATACGGTTGTTGTCGAAGCGATGGGGAATGGCGAAGTATCAAGATGATGGTGTGACCAATCCAGTCACCAAGACAATGATTCAGCAGGTGGACGATGTCATGACGATAGAGATGGATTTACTATTTGTTTCATTCCCAACAATGGACAAGACTACCTACTACTTGGAGTTCTTTCATCCAGCGAAAAATAATAATTCTTCGTCGTCAGCAGCAAGTATGAATGGAAATCCTCCCATGGCGAGGGGGTTTTCGAATGTTTCCCTAAATAATATGAGTGCTGGAAAGGACCTTGCTCCAAATGCGGAGCAGAAATCTCCGGAAAGTAGCAGTACAAACCCACCAACGTTTGATGATATCATGGAGAGTGAGGAATGGGTTGGTATCGACGATGTCATGGCAAGTGGTGACATTAATGAGCTGATGGATGCCTTGCTGAACTAAGTAGAGAGAGAGAGAAGCATTGACTTCTTCTCTACATCATGTACATAGAGATTCAACATATTCATATACATGCTAGACGCTAGAGCAATTCACACGGCAAAGTTTGCTTTACTAATTACTTGAATTTCTTAAAGTAATGATTTTGTTTACATCAAGAGAAGGACGAACGAAATGACGATGAGGTCTTACTCATGATGAGCCAAAGCTTCCACATAGCAAGAACCCACTTTCGTGTTACGATCATACTTGTGACACTTCACATTCAGATCAAACATTTCACTCCCAGCATCAAGGGTGATCTCATTTTCATTACCCTCAGCTGCAAGGAAGGCAATAGTGTAAAGCGCCATCTCAAATTCTGGCGTTACTCCAATAAAGCTGGTCCCGACAAATTTCTCAACACCATTCCACCTGAATTGGAGTGTCAACACATGATCATCATCATTTGTTTCAGCCGTGAAGGCTTCCCTGCTTCTTGGTTTGATATATCCTCGAAAATCAACCTTGCCCCTCTTTTCTTCCAGATAAAACCTGATCCAGTTGTGAAAGCCTGAAATCTGTCCATTCTTGACTTCCCCAACAAACACATGCTCGAAACCGGACGAATCCTTACGTCCCCCGGAACGGCTGTACAATTCAAACCAAATGGAGTTGAGGATACGCTTGAACTCCGACTCGCTCTTAGAAATTTCTTCCCCCTTGTACGTCACGTTCTTGGCAACACAGTATTGGTGGCAATACTTCATAGGTGCAGTCTTCATGATTTCATTCAAGAAGGCACGATTTTCTTGCAATTCATGTCTAGTGACATATTCTGCTTGACCGGTATAGGCAGAATAATTGTTCAAGAGTGCAACAAAGGTGGTAAAAGTTGGACGTTTGAAAACGGCAGGCTTGACATATGTAAAGAGGGGCTCATCGGCTGCATCACCCTTGTAGCTGGGGTGTTTGCTACTCTGTACGTCGATTTTGTAATCCTTGTTGGGTGTGAGGCGAGCATCGAGATCCCAAAGTTTCTGGACGGCTTCGTTGAAGGTTGTGCCGGCATCTGGTGGTGGAAAAGATACGCTGGATGTGTTGGAGGGTGCAACAGCATGATTTGATGCAGCAGGTTTAAGAGGCTTACTCCATGCCGAGGGCTCTGGTGTATCATCATCTTCTTCGGCTTTAACATTAAGAGGTTTACCCCAAGCCGAAGTAGTTTTCAGAGGTTTACTCCAAGCCGAGGACATCTTGGTTGTTTCGTTGGTCCAATTATTGACGTTGTTATGTGTTCCTCCACCCGATACTGCTCGCTTTGACAGGCTCAGAAGAATTATGTGAAGAGTGAAGAGCGAAGCTCAAGCTCAAGCAAGATCTTTTTTTGAGGTCTTTTGGATCCTGGATTTTTTTGGTCGTACAACTGATCATGTTACCGGTTCCCGTGGTTTACCATACACGTCACGTTCTCTCACAGAGAGAAACACAAAACACAAGTCATTACGTGGCAACTGGCAACGCAAGATATCATCAGGAATTAAGGGTGCTCTCCATTGGACACGCTTCACTACCTTTTGTTGCTGATAGTTAAACTCTTACATATGCTTATTTATTTCTATTCCTTCTTCCTCGTTTGCCTCCTCTACTTGTGTCTTTTCTTGTGACACCCCAACCAAGCTGATACGTACCAAATACAGGTCGATGATCTGAATGCATTGCAGCTGGAACTGATTGATATTCCAGCACGTTCACTTTGCTTGAACGGAATAATATTCTATCTGTCCACGCAGGTACACGCTGCTTGTGAGATGTATCATAGTTCTGTGTGCCCTTATCAAACTTGAACGTTGGCAAGAATGTTATTTTGCCTTCATTGAATTGGGGAAATCCCCGACCAGATGCAATACTCTGGAGAAGCTGGTCTCGACGAAGTAGTTTGTTCATTAGGACATCTGCTTCTTCGTGTCTTTCACATGATTGATCTTCTTTGATATCAATAATGCAACTTTCCACATATTCACGTGGAAGATCCACTCTATAATTCAGATCTCCTGCGAAAAATACATGGTCCATGCTTTTCAATAGATACGATCCATCGCATTCTTTAGGAGAGCCATCGGGATTTCTCCTTGGACGAAGAAAGCGTGCTGGAGCTTGAGCCTCTAATCCGCTGATGATGCGTTTGAAGTCATCATTCCTTGCATCTACATTTTTCACGTGCGCAGCGAGATGTCCCGTTACAAACAACATCCTCGAAGATTTAGCCACGCCATTTTTCTGGCAGAGACGCTTCATTTTCAGGTATACTCCAATGGCTCCTTTATTGTGAAACACATTTCCAACCCCGCAAGTAACGTCTGCAATGTTGACCATTTCGACGTCACCCAAGACATCGCGATGACAATACAATGCCATCTGTATACCTCCCAAGCTATGTATAGCGAGTGGAACGTAGTCTTTTCCGAGCATTTGAATCCCAACACGTCTTAGATGCCGTGACCGATGTCCCTCGCTTCGACGGGGCTTGATATCTTCGCATTCCTGGGCTCCGATTAAGACCAAGTCACTTCCATTTTTGGAGCCTCCCTTTCGAAACTTTTTGAAGAATGAAGCCTCCTTCTCAGAAAATGAAGCCTCCGCTAAATTCCACGTCACGACCGAGATGGTGAGGCAATCATCTTCCATTTTCTCCAGCTCGATGATCTTTGTTTGTCCTTCTGTGATATCATCCGTGTCGATATTTGATTGATCAAGTTGAGCAGAAGACACCTCATCAACTGCAGCGTTTTCCTCTTCATGAGACTCTTCCAGGGTTACTGCTCCCTCTGTTTCACTCTCATGGCTTTCTGTAGACTGGTCAATTGGCTGCAATGAGTCACTCACTTTATGAGAAGAAGATTGCTCAATTTCTTCATTCTCCTCGGTTCTGTCACTGGTATCATCATCTACATCTCTGGTGATTTCGTCGTCTGTATCTTTGATGGCAACTTCTTCTACGCTGATATGATTCTCTTCTTCAGATGCAACGCTTTCTTCGGGCGGAAGGGCTGGAGTTTCCGTTTCCTTTTCCTTTTCATCAGATGAGAAGTCTGCATTTGAATCCTGCTGCCCTTCTTCATCACCTCCTTCTTCCTCCTCTTCATCATTTATCACATTCATACCATCTGAGCCTTCATCAGCGTCTTCACATTCCTCGACATGAAAGTTATCTTCTGCCTCGTTAGTAGCATCGGAACTCTCTGGGACGATTTCTTCTTCTGGCAATTCAGGGGAAACATCGATTGCTAAAGGTTCAACCCCATCATCATTAGTAGAATCAGAGTCTTCTGAGGGCATCTCTTTGACTTCCTCAATATCGGTCGTTACAGGCACTTCCTCCGTAGGTGTCAGAATGAGTTCGTCACCGCTCTCCTTGTCATCGATAACTGTTATCGACATTTCATCATCAGAAGCCGGCTCCGCTTCTTCTTCTACACTGCCGACAACGTCTTCTGAGACCAATTCTTCCGTATCCTCAATTTCCGCTTCTGCAGGCACTTCATCTGTAGATTCTGCAATATTTTCATCATCGCTTTCCTTGTCAGCCGAAGCCTCGATAATTATAACTGACGTGCCATCATCCGAAGTCGGCTCCACTTCTTCATCTTCAATATCAACCGCGTTTTCTGAGGGCAGCTCTTCCGCTTCCTCATTTTCGGCTTCTGGAGGCACTTCGTCTGCAGGTTCCAAAATCTGCTCGTCATCGCCTTCCTTGTCATCGATAATTGTTATCGACGCTTCCTCATCCGACGCCGGCTCCGCTTCCTGTGTAGCAGTAGGTTCCGCAATATATTCATCATCGCTTTCCTCATCATCATCGATAATTGATATCGAAGTTTCAGATGCTGGCTCTGCTTCTTTTCCTATACTGTCGACCACGACTTCTGAGGGTAGCTCTTTGACTTCCTCATCTTCCATTGGAGGAACCTCAAAGGATTCGTCAACTTCAATAGACGATCCTATGCTTTCTGGAACGATTTCTTCACTGGGAATTTCGATGGATGCATCAATCGACGTCGGTTGTGGCAATGTATCAATGGCATCTGTCGTCGCTTCTTCCTCGTTTGAAACATCATCTGAAGCGTCTTCAACAGTTTTGCCTGTCACTCGCCTCCTTCGCTTTCTTTTCTTGGTGGTTGTTTCTTCACTTGCAATTTCAACAGATACTTGTGATGCATCAATTGCCTCTGGTGTTTCATCCTCTTTGTCAACATCAATAGAGTCTTGAACATCAGTGCTTGCTCTACGCTTCTTTTTCTTCCTTTTCTTTGTCTTATTTCCTTCTTCATTGGGAGTTTCAACCGGTAGCGGCTCAGCATCCATGGCCTCTGGTATTTCTTCATCTTCAACAGCATCATCATGAACAGTGTCTTGCACAATTGTGCTAGTGACTCGCTTCTTCTTCTTTCGTTTCTTGATCCTAGTTATCGATTTTATCGCTTCCATGCTGTTGTCTACATCGTTTGCATCTTCTTTTGGTGATTCATCAGTGACTTTATCCACGACGGAAGCAACTTCCCCCACGTCTGGAATGCTATCTTCTTCTACCCCAACATCCTCATTGTCAGAAAGCTCTGATTCTTCCAGTTCCATCTCTTGCTTCAAATCCTCATCAACAGTCTCACCTAGAACTTTCGTTCTCCTACGCTTTTTAACCCTTTTCCCAGTTTCAGAATTCGACGATGGTATTGCAACATCCTCCTCCTGATTGTTGTCAATGCCCAAATCTGTGGATGGTTCATCAACATCAACTTTTTTATTCCTCGAGAATAACCTACGTCTCCTTCTCTTTCCCTTCTTTTCAGCAGGTTGTTCTGCCTCTGCCTCTTCCTCTGAGTGGGGTTGTTGTGTTGATTCCTCCACCGCGTCGTCAACATTTTCATCACCCTTTCCTTCCACATCATCCGTCGACAGTGGTGGATCAATACGTATTCTTTTTCGTTTGCGTCTCCTCCTTGAATTATTAGTTGTGCTTTCTTCATCTGATGATATATCTCCCGCTCTTAGTGCTAACAACCTCGACAGGGATCCACTGTAGTTGTTATTGGTGGTAGTTTCCACAGCGACATTGTGATTGTTGTGAGTTTTGATTATTGCTGGGTGATGATGGATGTCAGTCGTCATCCACGGATGTCGACTAGCCTGAACAACAACACTACTTCTTTGGTACAAATTCGTGCTCTGTAGGAGCAGGGCTGTCGATAAGAGGAACCAGCAACTCATTCTTCTATTGTATCAGGCAGCGGAGGTATGGTATTGCATGCAGGCGTCAACCTGGCGTCAACTACATACTCTCTAGCTTCTAGCTGCTTCTTTCACTTCATCGTTTTTTTTGCAGGGTATCATTCAGTTCCACGTTCCACGTGTGCGAGCAGTTGCTGTGTCTCATCGGTACTGAGATCCCCGGTCCATCTTGCTTGCTTGCTCTTGCTTGGGTGCCCTTTTTTACGTTTTTTTTAATAAATAAATAAATAAGTGATTAGTTTAGGATGGTATTCAGGAGCTATTACTGGGCAAGCTGGATCTGAACTTGCCCATTTTAGGTAATAAGAGGAGTGCAGTCTATCTCATAGTTCAGTAGCAAGTCCGCGCTCCTCTTGTCACCTGTGCTAGGTGATGGCATGTTCCCCCTCCCTCCTACTCTCAACTGCCTCTCGACAGGTGAGAGTGAGAGTCCTCACTCAACCTCTGCACCGCAGAGGTGGGGGAGAGGGGATTACTCCCCACTTGCTGGCTGGCTGACTCTTGCTGTAGTCGAGGTATCGCATCGACCGGAAATCTCCAGTGCATGCAGGTGTATTATGCCCTTCGATCCAGTAATGATCCAGCTGCAGATCGTAGCTAATACCGATCGATCAAATGCACATCATGGCTTCGGTTCGTCTATAAATGCACCTGATCAGAAACAATCCTTTATACTTTTATGTCGAAAGCTTCTCCCTGAAGTACTGCCTGTGGCCAGACTCTCCTCTATCTTACCACTATCTATAACGCTATCTCATCGCTGCTTTGAGCATTTCAGACACGGATGTAATCTTTTCGCGTGGTTGAGCCTCACTTCGTAATCTAGTAGTATCAATTTCAGCAGATACAATCTGCAAAAACTGATTCCAACCCACTGCATCTATTCCATTCTCAACTAAATGATCATCGAGTCCACTTCTACCTTGACTCTCTACATCCACAACAGAGGCTGATGTCTCCAAATATTTCATCACTGACTTTACTGTATCCTTTGCATCCATGATATTTGTGCCAATGATTCCAGTTGGACCTCGTTTGATCCAGCCTGTTACGAACAGATTATTCTCTCCGGGAAGTTTCCCATGTGTGTTTACCACTGTACTCGAACTAGAGTCAAAGAAATCAAGTTCCTCCATTCCTTCCAGTGGCATTCCTCGGTAACCAATACTAACAAGGACCAAGTCGGCAGGTAATTCTTCCATTTCTCCTGTTCCTACTGGTCTCTGTTTTCCTGGATCTCCTTCTAACCTTGTTCTCTCGCAGAGAACATGTCCTACTTTGGAGTCATTGTCTTCGTGTGGAGCAAGCTTCGTTGGACTCAACAGGAATCGAATCTCTACCGACTTTTCCGCGCCTGTGGAAGGATAGAGAGGGTCAGAACTGTTGAGGCAAGGGAGCAAAAAGCAACAATAGTATCCTTTACACAGGAAGAGATACTAACCTGTCGATTGTGAATCTTCCGACGCATTTTCTTGCAACAGCTTGTCAATCCGAGACTTTGGACGGCCCCCCGGACCCTTCAATTCTTCTATTGATGCATCTGTCATTCCCATATCAAGTTCCTCTTTTCTCACCACAAACGAAACATGATGCCCTTCTTTATTCAATTTTGTCAACTCTCTCAATTCTTTGATGGTGAATGCACCCTGTACGTGACCTCTTCTCCCAACCACACTGACATGAGACACTCCTCCTTTCAGAACATCTAGGACTGCATTTGGAGTGTCTGTATCAATGAGTCCTGGCTTTCCCTTGGCCAAAACTCGTGCCACATCCAAGGCAACATTACCCTGACCAATAACAACGACACGTGCGGGAGAGATACTCGTTTCGGTAGAATCATCATCGTTAGATTTCTTCTGCCACAAGCAACGTTCCACTATTGGACCAATATGTTGAAATTCAGGATGGCCATTGTACCAAGCAACAAACTCACGGGCACTCAATACTCCTTCCAACGTGTCTTCTCCGGGGATATTCAACCGCTTGTCGGCAGCTTGACATCCATAGGCCAGTATAACAGTATCATATAATGATTGTAATTTGGATAATGGGATTTGTTTGCCTACATCGACATTCCCATAGAATTGTATACTGCTGTTAGGGCTCTCATCTTGTTTATGGAAGAGAGCGGCAAAGTCATTCTCTACATTCTTTACTTCGGGATGATCTGGTGCTACTCCATATCGTACTAGGCCATATGGAGTTGGAAGGCGTTCGATCAAATCTATGTCTATACCCGACCAAGCAAATGGGGTGGAACGTGCATCATCACCATCGTCAGGAGAAGTAGATTGTGTAATTCTTTTCAGTACCGATGAAGTAAGATATTTCGAAGCATAGAATCCAGCAGGTCCTGCTCCCACCACTGCCACTGAAAGTCGTGGTTTCGTATTCTCTGCAGATGAAAAAGTACGCCGCAAGTTTCTCCGTGTAGATCCGATCCGATTGATATGAGAAAATCGTAAAGATGCCTCATTAGTGATACAGGCAACTGCCTGCGGCCGCAGAAGGCACTGTTTCAACATTCGGTAGGATTTGTTGATGTATGGAGCCTGATCTAGAGCCTGATGTTTGTTGCTGCTTCTCTTCCTGTTGTTGCTTATGCTACGTAGTATGGAGTGTTGGTAGGTGCTTGTTGCTTGCTGTAGAGATTTTTTTGGCGGGATGCATATCTGCGGCAGACGGCGGACTGCACGAAGACCGACGAAGAAAGACACGCCTGCATCATAACAATGGTAGATAGATAGATTATTTTAGTCACTACTCTCTACTTAGACACCGCCTACACCAATTCAAGTGACTACAAAGAGCGGAGGATGAGATAACTACTTAATCATGATTGAATTCATCCCTTGATGAATGTAGCTTGATGAATATTGGACAAAGTTTCACCCGACACTGATTTCTTCCAGCTAACTCTAAGCAGAACTCAGGATACAAACACTGCACAGTCCTTATTTTATATGATTTTGCTTGATGATTATTTTGAACAATTGAAACCCGAAACCTACATTGTCGCAGTAGTCGTTCTGTTGTATTGTTGGGGATTATTTTTGCTTTCTTCCATACGCCTCTCACCCTCCATTTTGTTATTGATGATATTGCACCTAGTCAATTGCTTACTCAAATTCTTAATCTCCTTCTCAGCATCGATCAGAACCTTGCCCAACATACTAGTTTGATTCTTACATCTCTCAAAGTATCCTCTTACAATTTCAAAACGTCGATAACTTTCCTCAAAACCACTTGTGGCACGAGCCAATTCAATTTCACAAGATGAAGATGATGATTGTCTGTTCGATTGTTGTTTACGTAAATCACTTGGTGTAAATTCTTTTTTAGACTCGTCGATCTGCTTCTGTAGCTCTATATTTATCGTTTGATACCTTCCCAGCTCCATCACTAATTCATCTCTCTGTGCCACCACGACTGCCGTGGCCTCTGCCACCTTTTCGTTGAGAACGTCGGCTGGTATTTCAGGGGCCACACATGTGGATTCAGCTTGTTCCTTCATTTCCTTCATAATATGCGGATTGTGGATAAAGATTACATACGCTAGAGGAATAGATGAAACTATGAATGAAAATATGCATGTAAGCAGTAAGCTCTTTGACACTGCCCAGCGTGAGGGAACTTCTTGAGTCATTTTGGGGTGGTCGTGTTCTCAAGCAATTTTTTCTTCACAATGAAAGGAGCGGGGACTGAAAATCTTCTTCCACTCTGCGCTGCGACGACACACCAATACGGTAATAATATCTAGTGGATGTTGGTGAAGAGGTGGTAGCGTTGCTCTACTTTGTTGACATGACGGTGCTTCATAGCATAACAGGACTTCCCCTACGCTACTTACACAAGGCAATGAAATCAATCTATGTATGTACACAATCTTGTCAGATTTTGCGGGAATCGCCAAAAAATGGCGCCCGTCGTGTGTGCTCCCCGCCATCCGCCACCGCCGCCGAACTTCTTACTTCAACGTACGCCCGTAAACGGCAACGAAGCAAGCAACCTGCCTCGCTCTCTCCAAACACAACAACGCAACAACCAAACCAAAACAGACGCCCTGAAGCACAGACCCCCTACTGTCCATCTGACCAGCGTACAGACAATCAACTGTGAATAAAGAGCAAGATCAAAAGATGCCTCGCAAATCAGGACGGAAGATGAAGCCGGATGGCGTTGCCGATCCGTTGGCCGCGCAGGATGACGATCAGGCTGTCTTGGATGCCGGAGAGGTAAGGTGTCGTGCACAAGATGATGTGTTTCGTCATGATGTTGTGTTTCATCATGTTCGTTGCTGTCAATAAATAAGTTTCGACCCTCGAATCTTTGGATAACATGCTGCTATATGCAATGCTGCTGGGAATATTTTTTTTATGTGCACATCTTGTGGCTCATTCCCTTCCCATTAATACTTCATAATATTTCCAGGACGCCACCGCTGCGGCAATGGAAGCCGCTGCCGCCGCAGAGGCTGCCGAAGCTGCGGTCGATTCTCTTGGGCTTGATAGTGTAGGAGTCGGAGTGGATGTGCATGCCACTGACGGGGATGATGAGATGGCTCTTGCCGCTGCCGGTGAGTATGTAGAAGAATGTTGATGTATCTTGTGTTATAATCATCATGACACATCATAGATATTATGTTGTTGCCGTTGGTTGGAGTGGTCATTTTTATTGTGGTAAACTGACATTAAATGTATACATAATTTTTTCTTCAATCCTTCATTACAGCCGCTGCAGCTGCAGTCCAAGCTGCTGATGGAATGGCGGTGGTGGTCGATCAAGCCGTGAGTGAATATATGAAAAAGCTCTTTGATTTGTCTGTCAATTTCTTGTTTTGAGAAGTTGATCACATTCTAACAACTATGCTGTTTTCCCACCCGACGACATGATTCAGTTACTTGCAACTGCTGCCGCCGCAGCTGCAAGTCAAGTAGCTGCATCAATGCCTAAAGCTGATGAAACAGCCAATGAATTTCCTCAAGACGTAGGGAATGTAGCTGTACCCTCACTCCCAGCACCCAAACTGATGAATATGGAACACGAAGTTCCTTATCCTGATGCACCAGATGGTGAGCAGGAAGACAATCTCTTGGCAGCCAGGCGTATGAAGGACCGACGTCGCTATGCCACCATGTCCCCAACACAGCGTGCAGCATACAATGCTCATCGTCGTGAATTGTATCATAAGCAAGGGGAAACAGCTCGTCAACGTCGTCGTGAGCGGGAACGCCAGCGATATCATTCTTTAGAAGGAGAAGAACGCAAGGCTCGTAATGCACGCAGGGCCAAGCTTGAGAGGGATCGATACCAAAAGCTATCAAAGGATGAATTGGCCGAGAGAAATCGCAAGAGGAGAGAAAGGGCGAAGGCGAGAAAGGCAAATGCCAAAAGGAATGAAACTGCTCAGCAGCAGCAGCAGCCGATGCCTGTTGCTGCCGCACCTGCTGCTATTGAAACTCAGATGCAGGTGCAGGTACCAGCTCTTCCCGCCGCAGGCCTTGAAAATCCAGTGGTGGACATGTCAGCAGTTGCTGCTGCTGGGGTGGCTGCTGTCGAGCAAGTAATTGTCAACACTTTGGAAGACGATCAAGTCCAAGTGTGAGAGATTGAGACGGAAGGGCGTGCTTTGGAAGTGGAATAGAGTCTCTTCGAATGGAAACATGTCCAGCGAAGGCTGTGTTTGTATTGATTCACTAGTTTAAATAATAGTTAACATATTTTGGTTCGAAGTATCTACCTTTACGGCTGTTTCTGGTGTTGAAAGCTTCGTTAATTTAATCTTTTCACATGTCAGCCGTTGCTGCTCACTGAGGTGGTTGGCTGAGTAAGTGATTGAAAACGCCATAAATGAAGAGCATGTCCCAGTGTGAGAGAAGAGGCGCATTACTCAAGCTCAAGGGCGTGCTCTTGAAAAGAGATCATCAAACAACAAATCATTTGAGGGGGAAATGATAATACTTGTGTTCTTTTGTAATGCAATAACTAGTCTTCTTTCCATTTTCATCATCCAATGTGTATTGATTCAAATTTACGTTAACCTATTCTAGTGTACAAGTTTTCAAAGGCATGGCAGTACAACGTCTCTTAATCGTTTCGTTATCTGAAAATGAATGCCTGAAAACTATATGCTCAATCTCTCTAATGTGTGCATCAAACCCAACTATGAGAAATACGAGGTGAGCAGTGGCGTGACTGATGACCAGTAGCTCTCCTGCTCAGCTTGATACCTCTCAAAGGCTCCAGTCTCATTCATAAGCTTCTCGAAGACAGCATCCACATCAAAATTGACGTTCACTGCCATATCTTCAGCCGAGTTATCTTCCGAACATCCGCCTATACATGAGCAATATGACGCGCGCATCTGACCAGGAAAGGACTCTTGGCAGCAAGTCGCTTGATCTTCATAGCCAGAAGAGGCGTAGCTGGCAAGCTTCAGGAGAGACGAGGATGGTTGGTCGGTGCATCGGCCTGATTCGTAGGATGTCGCGTAGTCTGGATACCACAGTTTTGCTCCAGCAGCGCGTCCAGGTAGGAATGAGACGAAGAAGAATGCAGTAGTAGCAGCGGCGGCGGTGAGTGACTTGGTCATGATGGTTTGTTGGATTTGCAAAGGTGTTGCTCGTCTTGTCCCTCGAAAGAATAATGCGAGGTCAGCGGCGTTGGTTGCTTTGCATCGAAATCGGCAAAAAGTTGGGCGGGTCTCGCGCGCAGTTGTGGCTGTTTTGAAAAGGCCCTTTACGTTTTTAATTCATTGGGCCTGATGTGAGGGGCTAGCCCTTAAATTCAGCAAATCTCTTGGGCTTGAAGTGAACGAAAGCCCTAAATAAAGCAAGAATCTATTTCCACGGTTCCCATGATGTCTACTATTAGCCCATGCTCCACCTCTGAACTCCGTTCAGAGCACATGTTGCATACTCCTACCATACTTGTGATGTAGAAGTATCACTTGATGGAAATTATTGTAGGTAAAAGTTAAATGTTGCATTATCGCACCTCTACTACGTAAATGTTGCATTATCGCTACCTAGAGACATCATTAAACCATCATCAATTGGAGTCTTCATACGCCGAGGGCAGAACCAAACAGCGTCGCAGTCGGAACCACGGGAGATAGAGGAATCAGTAAGACTCTCTGGAAAAGACAACAAACCAATAAATGGACCAACAAAACAACAACATCGCATTGACTCCGGAGGACCAAAGTTCCTCCTCCAAGCTGCTTCCTTTGGGCCTCATAGGTGGAAGCTTTGTAACGATCGTGGCCCTTACAACACCATTCGTTACCATGCAACTCAAATCATCTTTGCCCTACATGTCAACACCAAGACACAAGGTGGAGAAGGCACTAACTTTCCTATCAAAGAGGAATCAGAAAATAATTGCAAACAATTTTGAACATAAAGATATTGGAACGTCAACCAAAGCGAAAAATATAACCAAACAACAGAAACAGTTACACTTTGTGGATTTAGGCTCTGGTGATGGAACAGCAGTCCTGGCCGCCTCTTCTCTCGGATGGCGTGCCACAGGCATAGAAATGAATCCAACGTTGTGGTTAATATCATCTATACGTCGTCTACTCAGTAACAATAAGAAAATTAGGAGCAATTCTCAATTGAAAATAGGTGATATGTTTGCTGCATCAGTTTCCAAATCTAGTCTCCGGAATGCAAATTGTACAATGATCTTTGGTGTTGCTCCTCTTATGCCACGAATCGCTGATTTGATAGAAAGAGAATGTCAGCCTGGTTGTTGGATCATGTCATATCGTTTTCGTGTGCCACTGGCAAATAATAGTGGCAATGGTAACGAGGTGAAGAACAAAAAGGACCAAGTGTCAGTGGGAGGTGGCATTCATGCTTCATTGATTTACGACGAGGAAGAGATGAGAATATATGAACTAGATAGTGATCACAATGCAGAAGAAGATAAATCAAATAGTAATGATTGAACTTTAGGTTATTAGTATATAGCTTTTGTGAAGTAGAGGTTAGAGCAGAAACACTGACAGTTATTCTTAGCTCTGTTCTCTTGATCAGATTTATTCTGTCATACTGATCTCGGTCTCTTGGGTGGTTGCACTTTTTTATCCATCTTCATCACTGATGCTTGTGATGATGGAGCCTTCTCGGGCTTCTTATCCATTGACGCACATCGAGCCACTGATGGCAATGGCAAAGATGAAAATGTAGCAGGCGGTAATGGGCCCTTTACAACATTCTTATCTATGGATGCTCCTTGAGCCAATGGCAAGGATGGAATTCTGGTGGGATCAAACTTGGTGCCAAGTGGACGACGACTTGATGTATTCAGATTATTAACTTGATCCAAAGTAGGAGTATTCACATGCGGAGAAATGAGACTTGGACCCGAGGCTGTAGTATTGGTGATGGTAAAGCAAGCCTTCTGCATGACGGGTGATTGATAGAGTAGTCGTGGATCCTTACGCATAGATGCAATCATGTCCTTCATAGCACACAAGTCTTCATTCTTGACATCAGTGGTCTCGTCTGGTGAAGGTTTATCTGATGTAAGGCGGTGAAGGGAGGAGCTGCTGGTGAGGCAAGCCCTCTGCATGACGGGAGATTGATTCAGCAGTTCTGGATTTCTTCTCATCGATGCAACCATATCTTTCATGGCACATAGCTCTTCATCAGAAACATGATCATTCCTGGCTTCGGTGGCGCCTGATATATCGTCTATGAAATGGCGGCTGTCGTTCAAGGCAGATCGATTCGATGTGGAAAAGTCAAGGTCAAGGACGTCCATCATGACGTCCTCGTCGTTTTCTGCATGTTCCAGTTCATAGAAATGACAAACGATTGTTGATGGAATATCATCACCTGAGGACATCATCATTTCTTCGTCGTCGATATGAAGATAAGTATGTGGTCGAGATGATCGGATTGTGAAATATTGTGTGATCTACTTATTCTTTCAACTTTTGAAAGTGAAAAGTGAATGCAGCATGCTATGCAGCTTTGGCGAGAGGTGACGCGGGCGGATGGAGGCTGTTCATGAACACTCGTGTGTACCTTCTTACGTTTGTGAAATAAATGTGTTGATGACCGTAATAATATAGGCCCGCGGGCCCAAGGTCCGCGAACAGTTATTTTGTTATTTCTGTGTGGTTTTCTGTGTTGAGGTGTGATTGCTTGGGCTTGGGGCCCGCGGGCATGGTATCTGATTCGGTTGGTGACTGCACCTTAAAATTTGAGAACCGATCCACGCGAATTGAGAACCCAAAACCACACGCCCAAACGATTTCTATTTCATAGTAGCCTTTGAGAGGGCTGTACAGTCGTAAGCGCCGAAATTATCATTAAATAGAGATTATTAGTAGAATTACGTATCGTAGTTAGGACAACTTCACTGGAGGGTTATCCTCCAAGGCTCAAAACGAAGACGCCAGGACGATACATACTTACTTCAGTACTTCGATAGATGCAGATACAGTGGCCCTACTTCTCACTACAGTATGAGGAAATTCCTCCACTATGTTGAAATTACAATAGACGAAACAATCTGAAAGTGCAGGGCGATGATTCGTAAGAGTGCACCTTCATTTGGAAGTGCAGGGATTGATGATGCTTATTGTGTGTCAACTGACTGAAAAGTACTTAAGCTGAAGATGAAGACTTCAAGAATGAAGAGTGAAACCATGTCCTCGATTAAGGTTGTAAACTAAAATTTCGTCATCTTTCTCGCCCTTTCATCTTGTTTACGGCACATTTGAAATGCTTGTACCGCAGACTCAGGGGCACAGTTGCGTCGGTCACAGCAAACTCTACCTCTCGCAGGCATTCCATTGACGCCTCCTTACAAATTGCAATGACTTCTACTGCCGACATACCGACAGACTCAATTGCCACAAATTTTGACAGTTCCTCTTCATTTTTGGGTTCAAAGAAATCCGCTGATGTGAAGTCCAACTTCATGCTCTTAATTTCTCTCCTGACGAGCTCCGTCCTGGCCTCCGTGTCAGGCATTCCAAGAGGAATAGTCTTTTCCAACCTTCCGGGCCTGCGAAGTGACGGATCTATCAAATTTGCATCGTACGTGATACCGATCACTCCGACATTCCCTGAAGTCTTGCCTGATTCTATGCCATCCATCTCGGTTAGAAACATGGACAGAACTCGATCCATGGTCCCCTCGGATGTATTGTCATTGCCACGACACGGAGCAATGTTCTCTATACCATCAAGGAGTAGTATACAAGGCGAAGCTGCTCGAACTGCATTAAATAATTGTTGAACGGCGCGCTCTGACCCTCCCAGTTCTTTGTGGATTAGTGAAGTGCAGCTTACATCAAGTAGCGTAATCCCTCTGGCCATACTTGCTGCAACGGATGCACAGTGGTAGGCAAGAGAAGTTTTACCTACACCTGGACCTCCGGTAAGTAGTGCTCCAACTTTTATTGGTTTGGTACATGCTTGCTTAGAACCATCAGGGGCTTCTGCCATATTGCCTCCATACAACAATTCGACAATTTCATCCGAGCGACAAAGCGGCGTGATTACAACGTTCATTAAGGACTCGTATGCTCGCTTTGCATCTAAACCGAACAGTGGAAGCACAATCTCTCCATCCGAATCGCGTATAATACTTGATTCAAGCTCTTCTTGTGTAACCACAGTCATATCAACAACACCATCTAGGGAGCCGCCGCGAAGTGACGGTGGAGGGGCAGCTTGGATCATATTATCGAGGCACATCAGCCGTCTGCGAAGGATTGAATTGCATTTCTCAATCGAAGATGAAGCTTCAGCACAGATCAAGAGTACTTTGCGACAGCATTGTGATATTTCAAAGGCAGATTTGCCAGTGGTGTGGCGAACGACCGGTGTCAGCAATTCATCAATATCAGCATTGTCCTCAACTTGCTCCAATTCAGTAGACCTTTCGTCGTTGCGATCATGAGCAGCAAGGCACGAAAGTATCATTTCCCGACGCTGATCATCATCTGGTTCAAGTTTCATAAACACCTTATCGAAACGAGACACAATTTCGTCACAGCGTACCCGTGATGTACACAATAGCAAGATATGCCCATGGCCACTTGACTCTTTTTCGCGAAGTGAATCAAGAATACTGAGAAACAGCGCTTTGCACCTCCTTCCTACAAAGTAATGAGTTGAATTCGTGGCACTGCTTGAATCAATAGTCAATCCACCTGAATTATTTGCATCATCTGATAGTGAGAGGAGTTTGTCTATATCGTCAAGCATCACCAAGCATTTTGTATAGTTGTTGTCAGGCGATGAAGAAGATGCATTATGTTTGCAAGAGGATATAATATCGTATGCGTACGAAAACAATGCAAGAAGACGATCCTCAGAGGAGCCTATCGAGCTTCCTACTAGGTCTACCGGGTATGTTGGCCGTATTATTCGAATGTTGTTGGTTTTCTCGATGCCTGTTTGCTGCTGCCGCCGCCGTTGTTGCCTCTGAATAGTGTCAAGTAGATGAGTTTTCCCACATCCTTCTTGACCTGTTACCAATATAGTCGTGATGAGACATCTGCTCCTGAATGTTTTAGGTATTGTATTGGATTCTTCTTGAAAAGAAGGAGAGTATGCGAAAAACTCTTGAACTACTTCCTCCACTGAAGAACTCTTCATGACAACTTCATGTAACGACACAGTTTGATTGGAAACATCCTCACAAGAGTTTGTACACGCATCATTTTTTTCTCCCACTTGCTCTTCTTCCACTTGTACATTATAACATTTCATCAACGTGTCAAGGTCCACAACTTGCGACGAAGCCTCTCCATTCAACAACTGTGGATCCTCCGCATTATTCTCCAACTCGGTTTCATCATATACCTCTCGTTCCACAAATTTCCAGAATGATTTGTCAATCTGAATCATACTTGACATGGCACTTGCATATGTGTTGAGTTTGTGTACAATGTTGGTTTCTTGATTTGTCTGGTACAATTCTTCGTTGAGAAGGTGGGTGATGGCAGTTTGTGCCAATTGTTCATCCCATGTGAGTTGTTCTAGGAGTTGAGATGACAATTGATATCCGATTCGAGATAGTTGTGAAACGGTTTCGAAGTTATTG